>CM059019.1:34138843-34471103 GCA_030272315.1 Paspalum vaginatum | reverse complement strand
AGTAATTCTTGCTTAAGTAGTGAAATCAAACATCTTTCGATATTGTCCCTGTCCCTGTCCTTGAAATGTTTGCTCAAATGAGTGCTTGATCTACATGTATCTCATGCACTGCATCATGCATATCATTCATATAGTGACGCCTATTACAGATACGTGATCGGGAAGCAAGAGCGTGGAGGTACTTCGAGCAACGGTGTCCAGAAGACCAACTAAGACCCAAATACCACCTGGAGACCCCTGAAGTGGTATTTGGAAGGAGGAGCTGTCCAAGTGATCAAGGGGTTGCCTGGGGCAGAGCCTCACAACCCGGCAAACTAACTTTAGTTTAGTTTGTTCAAGTTATCAACAACAAAAGGTAGGCCCCTTAGGCATATACACCTACCTAGGGAATCTCACCATCCTTTATTTGATTGTGCATTTACGTTCAGGTGTTGTTTGGAGCCCCACCTGCATAAATACCTGATATCCTAATTAGAATGGATAGGCCGAAGTCTATGCTTAGCCATGCTTAGACGGTAGAAGTCGAGTGAAGATATTCACTCGCGAGATGATAGGACTCAAAATGCTTTACAAAAATTTAATACGAGAGAAATATGATATGATGTGATGAAAAGATGAGACCGGGCGGAGATATGGGCATATTACGATGAAAAATGATGAGGATGGTTTGGTGGACTCCGCCCGAGTCGTTTAAGGCCCGATTCGCTGTTCGCCTGCTGATCGGCATAATATTGCTAGAGTGCTTAACCGGGAAATGGGACCGGTAAAAGTCTTTCCTGGGCTCGTCCGAAGCACAGAGACACGTTCCTACCCGCTGGTTGAGAGGAAGGTGGCCCGGGGGAGCTTGGTACTCATGACGGGGAGACCGAGATGTCGGCAGGCTCGTCATGGGGGCACAACCCGGGGGCTAGGCGGGAGTGAATCGAACTTGGGACGAGGCAGGTTAAGATCGGGGCTATATGTGGGAACGCGATGGCTAGTAAGCATATACCCCTGGCATGATAGTTATTCCCGGGAATTAAAAATCGATTCGAATCGCTGATGCTCACCAGGTGTGAGAATGCCAGTATCGCACACGGGCAACGTAGTAATAACTTTAATATCTTGTTCATTTAATCATGTGTTTTTTATATTACATGTTTGTACTTGTATGTTACGTTTCCGCAAGTTCCTTTATGATGACATAAGTGTTGGGATGATGATGTATATGAGCTATAGATGATAATAATAACTATAATGAACCAAATGAGATTTATACTTTAGAAATAAATGATACTTGAAAGTAAGGACTCACTTCTAGTAAGCTTGCGCGGGTTAGAGTCCAGTCCACAAAAAGCCTTGCATACTCTCAAATGTGTCGGGTTGAAACCGCCCACGGGTAAGTCCTACGAGTACCTCACGTACTCACCCCTACGTTGTTGATGTTTTTATTTCAGGAGCTTCATGATCGAGAATGACAATGGTGGGCTCAATGTCATGGCTCGATGTTTTATTTTCCGCTGCAAGAGTATATCAGTATTACGTTACGGTTTCCGCTGCGAGGTTATTTTGGAATTCTATTTCAGTATGATTGTACCCCATTTTGAGTAAATATTCTCAAACAAATCAATCTATGTTTGTATGAAATGATGGGTTGTTGTAATTGTTGTGGCTCTTTCGAGGGCTTAACGTGTGTGATGTCGGTATCCTTGGGTGATGGTTGCATCGAGTGCCCTTTTTGGGTATCTCGACGGACGACCGGGTTTAGTTCGGCCTAACCACACTGCAAGCCAGAGGTGGCAGGTGTGTTTAGTTCGGATTAAATCGGCGGTTCCGCCACAGCCGGCATCCTCTCCCACGCGTCCCACCTACCGGTGTGGACGACGTGGGTGATGCGCCAATCGAGCTAGCTAAAGCAGGACTGCCTCTTGATCCTGTGTTGCGATGAAAAAGGTGTTAGTGCACATGTACATATCGCATAAGAAAATAATGTTCACTGTGTTTAGAACCCAACTTGTGGAGTGCCTGGTCCATAGGGATTGTCCGCGGTGGTACGACCTGCCTCCGGCAAAACTACCGAAGCACACGGCAAGGGATGTGGTACTCCACCATGACGAAGTAGATGAGCGGCACGATTGCCCTCCAAAGGTCCTCGTCCCTGTGGCATAGTGGGCTCAAATCCGCCTCTACAATCTCATCGCGACAGTACGGTTGCCACTCAACCTACCAAATAAAATACAAAGTCAGGTCCATCAGGTTTGTACCGCAAACAGTTTGAGACAACATGTTACAATTGAATAGAACTACCTGTTTGTGGGTGATGCGATCGAACTCGTTCGTGTAGCTCTTGTACCTCCATTCAATCCTACCACGAAAGGGCTCCGCGCCAGTCCAGAACCAAAGGACGGTGGGCCCGCTGTCCTAGAACTCCCACTCCTGCAGTTGGAACAAATATCATAAAAAATCATACATTAACCATGCATGGGAAAAATAATGGGCGAATTTAGCCAAATAATTCATTTATCAGGACTTCTCGCCGCACAGGTCTCCCGATTGTCAGGCGCTCCCAGCTCCACACCTGTAGGAGGTAGAGGCACCCACTAATGTTCGAGGCCCTTTGCACGTGGCGACAGGCGTCGCACAACTGTCGGTACAAGTGGCCCAGGGTACACGAGGCCCAGCTGTAGGTGGCAATGGTGTCCCATGGCTGAGCCAAAATAGCAAGGGCCGTCGAGGCCACTGTGTCCCCTGATGAGTCAGGGAGCAGGAAACATGCTAACAGGTACCAGAGCCAGGCCGCCTGGCATACCATCCACCTCAGCCTCCCCTGCGTCCGGCGGGCACACCTCAAAGTCTTGTCGGAGCCACCCTATGGTGAAACTGGACATCCTCCTGCAGTATACCATACAAATAAAGTTAGCTTGGCATGATTGATCAATACATGCTGAATTGAACATAGCTGTAGATTACTTACGTGCTACGGTCCCCTTGCACATGCTCCAAAGGTGCAACGTTGAACAAGGCCTGAACTTGACCAGGCCAAGCTGTGGAATCCAACCTCCTTATCACCGGCGCTCCATCCATGGGGAGGCCCAAGATCATCACGTGTCCTCTAGGGTGATGGTCATCTCCCCACACGGCAGGTGGAAAGTGTGGGTCTCCAGCCTCCAACGGTCCACCAAGGCCGTCAACAGCGCTGGGTCCAACGGTCGAAGACCGGAGGTGACCACCCTAGCAAGGTGCAGAAGGCCGGTCGCCTAGATGTACGGTGCATACCTCTCATCCCATGCTAGCAGGTGGGTGTGAGTATGAGCCCACAGAGGCGACAGTTCCTAAAAATTGTAGCTATGGTCAGCCATATGTCGACATTTGGTAACGGATCTACATAAATACAAAAGAATGTGTCGATTTACTTGTCCTGCCGCGATACATGGTGCACCATGCTCTGACTCGTACGCCACCTCAAGAAGGGGATACTGGGGGTCCCCCATCCTGCAACGGCATCCTCCAAAATGTTAGAGACACATTCAAAAACATAATTGCTAGTGACAATGATATAAAATATAACAAATTCGGAATGTTTACAAATTCCGCCATGGGATTAACAATTTGATCTTTTAGTCTAAACCTGATGTCTTGAATGCAATCTAACGAGAGCATAAAGTCTAGCCACAACACTAAACCTAACAATACTAATCCTAACACTAACCCTAACCCTAACAGTAAACCTAACACTAACCCTAACCCTAACACTAAACCTAACACTAACACTAACCCTAGGACTAAAACTATTAATTCTAACACTAAACCCTAACACTAAACCTAACACTAACACTAACCCTAGGACTAAAACTATTAATTCTAACAATAACCCCTAACACTAGTAATCGTACAAGAGGCCAAAGAGATTTCATACCTAGAGACGAGGAGGTGACGCCCAAAGTGCTTGAGGAAGAGGCGGCAATGGTGGTGGACGAAGAGGCGCAGCAAAGGGGAGGAGGCACTGGTGGAGGAGGAGGCGCTGCAGAGGCGGCCGGAGGCGCGGGTGGGGAGGACGAGGGCACCGCTGGGGAGACGTCTGGCGGCATGGATGGGGAGGACAAGGGCGCCTCGCGGCGGGCAGCACGGATGTGGAGGAGCCAGGCGGCGGGTGGACGAGCGGGTGGGGATAGAGCCGGGTGGGTCAAGGCCCATGTCGCGGCCCATATGGGGCTCGCCGCTGCGGCGCCATGAGGCCTAGTCTGGCGGTGCCGGTTCATGTGGCGCCGCAGGTGGGTCCCGCGCCTGGCCACGCAGGCGCCCGGCAGGTGTTGTGGCGCCACGGTCTGTGGTGCCGCGAGAGGGGCCAGGCAGTGCAAATTCTTTCTGGGAGGGGTTAATTGTGAAATTACTTTGGGCCAAGGATCAAAGTGCAAAAAGAGTGCGAATGTCACGCCCTCATTTGAACATCCACTATATTTGACCGGTCGACGGGAGACCAGCGAGACAGAGACAACCAACTCTTGATCGGTCGACGCCTCGATGGGACACCAGAGAGACAGAGACAACCAACTCTACACCTTCAGCGATCCAGCCCCGGCCCCTCCCTTCTCGTCCCGGCGAGCTCACCGCCGGTGAGAGGGAGCGGGTCAGGCCCCATAGCCACCTTTAGTTTGTAGATTACCTAATAGTGATAGTATGCTGAATAAAGCTTGTTCAACACGGCTAGTAGTGGTGGGTGCTTGGAGCAGCGGACGTCGGTGGATCATCGTCGGCTCAGGCTCCTCACCATTATCTTCTGCTTCGGCGGCCTGGGAGGTGACCCCACCGTGGCGTTCAGCTTCATTTGCCTTCTGACGCCGTAGAGCCTGCCCCATCTCAGATGTTTGCGCAGGAGATGCTGTTGAGCTCATCTTCGTCCCAGAGCTGGTTGGTGCTTTGGTATCATGTCTGCGAACGACACCAGCGCCTGCATCGTCGGGTTGTTGCTTTCGCCTACTCCATCAGTTCAGTACCACCGGTTCTTGGATTTCGCCGCCTCAAGTTCATCGCAGGCCATCAACAAAATTCAGAAGGTGTTCCATGAACTGTGCTACAGAAGATCTGGGTTTAGAGTGGGCCCCACTATGGACACCTCACATCAATCCGATGCCAGCCTTGGCTCAACGTATGGGCCTGCGTGTCCAGCATGCAGGTTCAGAGTATGGCTTCTGCATCAGATATTTCGGAGCTCGTGACAGCACATTCAAATATCATGAGCTGTTCTCAAGTTGTGCATGCACAATACAGAGGCTAGGCGTACCTAAGAAGAATACGGTTTACTGTATTTCTTTTGATAGAATTATGGTTTACTGTATTTCTTTCGATAGAATTAGATATACATGTCAATTCTTTCAGTGCCAGCATGAATTTTGGTCATTCCTTCGGTGCCATCAAAATTTTGCTATTTCCTTCACTGCCACTAAAAAAGTTTTAGTCTCTTGATTGCCACTCCTGTCAACTGTCCGTCAAATTCATCTCTCTGACAATTTGGGCCCACCACAGAACGGTTAGGCTGAAGCCGTTTGCAATTGTTTGGAAAGACAAATTTGCCCCCTCCTTCACTGACAATAGAAACCCACCACTCTCCAACCTTATCTCACTTTCCCTTTGTACGTTTATTCCCTGTAACCCTAGATCGAGAAAGAGAGCGAGAGGAGGGGCGGCGGCGCATCTTAGGGCGACGCGGGGGACTCATGAGCGGGGCGTGGGAGTGGAGGCGTGGTGCCGGCGTGGGAGCAGCAGCGGGCAGAGGCGCAAGAATGGATGTACAGCACCGGCCTGGATGCGCCATTAGGAGCAGAGGCCTTGGGCACAACATGGCTGCGTGACGGAAAACGAAGATGGCCGGCTCAAATCCTAACCGATTGGCTTCTTCTAGGTATAATTTTTTCGATGCTCCTATTCCGGACATTTGATGTGTGCATTGAGCTTTGTAGTATTGGATTATACAATGAACTAGTAAATGATGTAGTTTGATTCCATTTTGATTCACGTGGATCCTAAATCAACTTATTTGCTAGAAATACGCATTGCGCCCAATTCTAGAAGTAGAAAAAATGTTGCTTGCTTGATTGACACCATGGTTGTTGATGCTGATACCTACAATTTCAAGGACTTAGTCAATGAAATTGTGGAGAAGTATCCCCCTTGTTATAATAAAAATGTTACTGTTGCCTATTATGATCATTCGAGTGCAATTTATTTGGAGGTCAAATCAGATCCAGATATCCTTCAATTATTTGCTAAGCATGTTGATGCAAAAGTAGTGGACATGTCAATTGCATACACCTTACCGAGTGAAACCCCTCAGTTGCCTATTGTATCAACGAAATCTTTAGATATTCAATGTACTAAAGCTACAACTAGCCAAGTCATTGAAGCTACAAGCAGCCAGCCCATCCAACCTAGCATATGCCAGCTTGATGATAATTACCTTTTAAATCCCGAACCAGAGAATGAATTTGTTGGTGTGGATGAGGAAGCTTTGTACTTAAGCAATGCATCTAAAACTGGGGTTTCTCATGAGGACGGCACATCTAAATCTGAGTCTGAGTCCAATGCTGATGAGGACTACGGTGAAGAGGATGGGTTGGTTGGAAAGGATCCTACTCCACCAGCTGTTGTTTCTTATGATAAAGAAGATCCCGGCCCCAATGGTTGTGGGTAGCACATATCCTAACTGGGCAAAGTTTAGTTGGCTTTATCTCAACATGCAATTAAACATGAGTTTGAATATGACACATAGAAGAGTGATCGAAGGAGGTTGAGGGTGTATTGTTCAAGGAAAGTAGAAGAAGGTTGTAGATGGAGGTTACATGCTTCTACAATGGATGACAAAGTGCCTGTAAAGGTATCTCATATGTGGTACTGTAGTTTAGCCATTGTTTGCTTACTAAAGATGGAAAATTAACTCAAAGTTTTTATCTTATGTCAGGTGAATGCACATAGTTGTACAAGTGCAAGAAGAAGTAAGGAAGTAAAGAATGCAACCAAGTTCTAGGTGTTTGATGTAGTGAAGGATTGGTTGATTGAAGATCCAAGTCAAGGTCCAAAAGAGCTACAAGCAAAGACCAAGTTAAAGTACAAGGTAGATGTGCCTTACAAGAGAGTGTTTTCAGGTAATGAGTTAGCACAAAAACAACTTTTTGGTCAATGGGATAGTAGTTTCGACAACCTATTTAGGTTCAAGGCAGAAGTGGAAAAGTGTAGTCCTGGTAGTGTTGTAGTAGTTGATCCCCACACAATACAGGATGAGGTCAGGTTCAACAGGATGTTCTTTGCTATGAAACCACACATATTTGTCAATAGATAGTACATTTCTGACAGGAAAGTTTAAGGGCCAATTAGCATGTGCATGTGTTGTAGATGGCCACAACTAGATGTATCCAGTAGCTTCGGGGGTTATAGACTCAGAAACAAATGAGAATTGGCTTTGGTTTATGTAAAGACTTATAGATGCCATAGGAACACCACATGATTTGGCCTTTGTACAGATGCTGCAGGGCCTGTGATGGCTGCAGTGGAACAAGTGTTCCCAACAGCTGAACAAAGGGAGTGCATATTGCATTTAGTATCCAACTTCAAGAAAAGGTACATTGAACAGGTCTTTGATGACCATCCGTGGGCAGCAGGTTATTCATGGTCTCCATATTTCTTTGAGAACCATTGGCATGCAATGGATGTAGCTAGACCTGATGCAATGGATTACATAAGACGGAGCCATAAAAAGATATGGACAAGAAGCCAATTATTAACTTATTGCAAGGTGGACTGTGTTACCAACAATTTGGTTGAGAGTTTTAATAATTGGATAAAGAAATACAAGGGTCCAAACTTGGATGATTTGATGGATAAGTTTAGATCGCTAATTATGCAGAAATGGGATATAAGGAGAAACGTGGCCAAACAATTTGTAGGAATTATTTTGCCACACATTATGAAGAAGTTAAAGGATGAGAGCTTCAATTTGGACATGGATGTCAGTAGATGCTCAAATTATGTTGCAAAAGTATGTGTGAAGTGAAGTAATGGCTTTAAATGCGTGGTGAATCTACAAGAAAGAACATGCTCATGTAGAAAATTTGAGGTCTCTGGCATTCCCTGTAAACATGCCATTGCATTCATTACTTCAATGAAAGAACCTATAGAGAAATATGTGGACTTGTACTATTCAATTGAGAGGTTTAGAGATGCATATGATCAACTTATTCCTACCATGGTCGACAAGTCTCAATGGTTTTTTCATGCATCCCCCACTTCTAAAGGCAGTAGCTGGTAGAAGGTAGGAAAATAGGTTCAAAGGAGCTACAGAGGGCAATGGCAGCACAACACGCAAGAAGGGCCAGCATAGATGTGAAGTTTGTCAATGTTATGGACATCATTGGCGCACATGCAAAAACGGTGACCTAGCTGGCATAGCAGCCTTGTTAGCTGAGAGGTATTGCATTTTACATTTACTAATGTGTATACATGTTGTATATAGTTAGACTAATCATATATGTTCATGCAGGGGGCCAAGGAAGAAGAAGAATACAAACATTAGTGTTGTCCAAGAACTAACAGAGATGAGTATTGCACCTACTAGTTCTACCTCCTCAAAACCCACTCCGATGTACTTTCCACCAAGGTAAGCATCTGGCTATATGTATTCCATTTCTCATGAAGTTTTTCAGTTGTAAGTCACAACATTGCAAACTTTATGCAGGCAAGAATGCTCAAATAGTTTCAGTTCTGGAAAAAGTAATAAATAAGTTTAGTACCATATAATATCTTGACATGAACAATTTGTAATGCACTACCCTTCTTGTTTACTTTCCAAAATGCCTGTGCAGGTCAGGATCTGGCTCCAACCAGCCAGAAGCACTCTCCATTCAACATCCTTCATGTGACACATCTACACCACTGCCCGCTACCTCCAATCCAACCCACAAGAGAAAGGCATCAACAGGGAAGGCAAATGGAGGGAAGAAAAAAGCTATAGCAAAGTCAAGGAAGCAAGAATTGGTGCTACCACATAGCCCAGCTATGTGCACTAGAAGCAAGACCGGTGACAGCCCTGCCAAATCCACTAGAAGCAAAAGAAAGCTCCTAGAATAGATGTCCAAGTAATCTAGTTTATTTTGTAGTTTATTTTGATTGCATAGTGACCCTAAAACTGCTAGGATGATATGAACATCTCTGTCAATTTGGTGGGAAACTAAAACTCATCTCTGTCACATTTATGTGCACATCTGTCTGTGTGGTCTGTATGATGATGAGAAAGTGGAACTCATGTATCCTGCAAGGCTTATGTAAGCCTATTTTATGTTAAATATGGGATGATTTGTGTTTGCAATGTTTTGTTAAATATGGAATGATACGTACATGTCATAATATTTAGAGGACTCTAATATTTACTACAAGTATGTACCCATCGTTGATATGTGCAGTGGTATGTAAGGGAAGGGGTCAAAATTCACTCCATTGTGTTTGCAAGGGCAAAATTGTCTTTTCCACACCGACACACCAGATAGTTGATGGGAGTGGCAATCAAGGGACTAAAAGTTTTTTTAGTGATAGTGAAGGAAATTGCAAAATTTCGATGGCATTGAATAAATGTCTAAAATTTCTGATGGCAACGAGGGAATTGACTCGATTTCTATCGAAGATGGTTCTCAGATTTGACGTTTGGAGAAGTGAAGCCATATTCTTAAGTCCGGTGATGGTCATCCAAAATCTATGGCTCGAGATGTTCAATCCTCCGAGACACAAGCCGGTCAGACAGTCGAGGGGAGCGCTGACTGTACTATCGGAGTGCAATAACGAGGACTCTAGATGTCACTGTTGTGGCCAGCTCTCGGCCTAGTGCCCCCAATGGAGACGTCACCCATGTTTGATCCAGAAGAAGGGCTGGATATTGTTCCTTAGACCTCTTTGCATGCAAACGCAGATAGATGAGCTCTTTTGCATGAGTCATGTTAGGTTGCCTCCAGCAGGTTGTCCATATGGGCTGTTTATACAAAATGACACGGTAACGCTGTAGACAGAATGGGATGTGGTTGGAACAGTGATAAGCAAAGGTCAATAGACAACCCGTTGGAGATGGATGCTGCTACAGTTGTCTTTTGGGACCGAGGTTCCAATTCTCTGTACTCTGTGTTTCCTTTTATATTAATATATGAGTACACACTTTCATAAAAAAAACATCCACTATATTTTATATAATCGTACTCATTTAATAACGAATATTTATTATTTTTTCCCAAAAAATTGATCATACTTGTAATTCCTAAGTTTTCAAGACAGATGAAATATGCCTTTTTGCTTAAATTTCTGAGACATGGTTGGCTGTAGAATGGAGTTGGTAGCCTATCGCTGGCTCACTACTAGTGGTCCTATGTCTTGTTGTTGCTGAGTCCAAATTGACAACCTAGTTGTATTTTAGATCTTCCAGGGATGAAAACAAAAGCCATCTCATTCACACTGTACTATCTTATAATTCGGGGTGGACCTTAGCTGAAGACTAACTATTTTAGGTCTTCCAGGAATACAAATAAAAATCATCTCATAATTCGGGGTAGACCTCAATAGATAGAGGCTATATGTATAGCAGGTAGCAGCCCCGCTTGTGGCGACGGCCGTAGCTTGTAGCCCTGTACGCTCCCGGCTCCCCCGGAAGCAAGCAAGACTAATATCATCGTCCAGCAAGACAGTGTGGGACTTACCTACAACCCAGCTCTATCTTTCTAATTTGGATTTTGGAAAAAGTTCGGGTAAGTCTCTCCACCGATCTTCTCATCTTACTATTGATGATCAAGATATGCTCTCGCACGGATTAGAGTTTTAGAAGATATAAATTTAATCTTTAGTAATACTATAAGTGATTATTTTAATTCATCTTTCGCAATGGGTGATTATTTTAATTCATCTTTCGTAATGGCATTATAGATAATTTATATGCAAATTTATAAATCATTTTAATTTATTTTTCATGATGAAATATTAGACGATTTATATGCAGATTTAGATCATATTTTAATTCATCTTTTATAATAGCATGGTGTATAATCTATATGCAAATTTAGGGGTTATTTAATTCATATTTTATAATGGCATAGTGAGTAATTTTTATACAAATTTAGAGAGTTATTTAATTCGTATTTCATAATGACGTGGTGAGTAATTTTTATATAAATTTAAGGGGTTATTTTATTTTATCTTTCACAATGGAACGTTAGGTAATTTTTATATAAATTTAAGGGTTATTTTATCTCATCTTTTATAATGCCACAATGGGTAATTTTTTAAAAAATACAATAGACTTAATGTCTACTGTTATTAGAGTTACATAATACACGGCCGGATGTTTCATATTTTTGCGAGAATTTTTAGAATTTATGTTTTTTTCTAACGCGTCCAATGAGCATTAACGTGGAGGCTTTAAAAGTGCCTTCAATTAGTAATAGTAAAATTCCTCATTTTAAACTCCGCACCTACAGCAGTGCTACTACAATGCAAATTTTTCACATTATAGTATCATCTGTTCAACCATAGTTTTTATCATTTGATGCCATTATATATATACATACATATATATATATATATACATATACATACATATATATATACATATATATACATATCTATATATATATCTATATATATGTATGTATGCATGTGTATATATACTGTATGCATGTATCTATATATATATATATATGTATGTATGTATCTATATACATGCATACAGTATATATACACATACATACATATATATACACATACATACATACATATATATACATATATACATACATACATATATATACATATATGCATACATACGTATACATATACATATATATATACATACATACATATATAAATAGACACATACGTGTGTGTGTATGAGAAGCAGACGACAAATCAAAGACGAATAATCTACAGCAAAAAGAAGACGAATGACGAATATTGTACTGTGCGCGGTACAATTATTGAAGAATAAAATGATGTGCGACTGTGGCGACAGCAAAAGTATACAGGAAGCGTCAATTATCGAAGCCGTTCCTTATCAACGAAGGAAGCTGGTGGCTCTGCTATAAAATGCAGCACCGGGCCGCAAGCAAAGGCAGGAAGGAATCCATCGATCGAGGAACACACACGGAGAAACGCGATCGAGTGGAGACACACAACCACCATAAGCACCACCAGCACACCCACCACCCACCTTGTATAATTAAGTAGCATAATAAAGCCTTGGAGTATCCAGGCAGCGCTCGTAAGGTAATCCCCGGTTTGTACCAAGTGCCTAGGGTTTCCCGAAAGGGAAAGCCGTACGTAAGTTTGCGTTTGTGGAAATGAAATAGTTCTCCTTTGAAAATCCCTGCTGTCGTTCTAGTCCGCGTATATGGGAACGGTTTATATGGTAGGGACCCTATAGGAGAAATCTCTGCGTTTGATGCTCTCGTTTAGCCCGGAGTTGTGGCGCCTGGAGAGCCGTGTCCGCGGAGAAGTTGTTCCTTTCAGGTGGAACTGCCTGAAGAGACGATATAACCTCGCTGCATATGCAAAGACTAAGGATGGTTTGGAAAAGATTAGCTACTTCTGAAGCAAACCTGCTGAGCATGTGGTGAGTACCGAGTAGGAG
The DNA here is from genome assembly GCA_030272315.1 of Paspalum vaginatum. Classification (NCBI taxonomy): domain Eukaryota; kingdom Viridiplantae; phylum Streptophyta; class Magnoliopsida; order Poales; family Poaceae; genus Paspalum; species Paspalum vaginatum. The sequence continues at coordinate 34,458,478 of CM059019.1, read as the reverse complement.
CTAAGCAAGCATAAGAGCACAACCCGGCCGTATAGTTTGGTTTCGGCAGCCTGCCGAAGATCCTGAGAAGTATATACTAGCGAAGAGCTAATCGAATCCTAATATAATCTTGAAAGCGACGTTCGAAAGATTAGCGTCGATAATATACCGTGAAAGTGACACCCTGCACGCAAAAAAGGGAGTCCACTGAGAGTTGCATGCAAAGCTAGTGGAGGAAGTGCTCCCTGAGTGTTCATCCACTGTTCATATTGCTGAATTTGAATAGTACCAGAACGGATTTGAATAGTAGCTGAATTTGAACAGTACCAGAGCGGATTTGAATAGTTCCAATCCGCGTTTGGATTCATCTTTTGTTGTTCAGTGTCCAGAATATTCCCGAATATCCGCGACCATGACCGCCCGCCCCGAGACTGGTATCAAAGCCTGGTTAATATTTTAAGTACTTAATTAATATTCAGTTAATATTTTAAGTGTTCAATTAATATTTATTATATTTAAGCCGTGCTTGTTAATATTTTAAGTTTAGTTTTATCATTAATTTATCGTTTGTGCAAGTTTTAAATTTTGTCCGGTTTATATTCAGTTATATTTTTCCAAGATATATTTAATCATTATCTACAATTTTTATTCTGTCATATAGAAGTTTGTAATATTGTGTTGCAGGTCATATATTTAATACTTAAAGAGTTTTTGAAAATCAGACATTATTGGAAAACTCAAATATTTGAATTTAGAAGTCAATACAGGAAAGACTATTAATACCAACGAAAATATTAATATAAGGTGTAGAATCAATCACTTTGAAGAACATACTTGGCATAGTTCGCAAGGTCAATTAAATATAGTGGTAGATTTAATACATAATTTTTATATAGCGTGGGGTAAAAGACAAGATGAATTAGAATTAAAATTTGAGAGCTTATACAAAGAACATAAGAAGTTAGAAGATCATTTTTCTGTCTTTAGTGATAAGTTTGATTTAGTCTTGCAAGAGTTGAAATATAGTAAGTCAGAGCAAGGAAAGATAAGTCAAAACAGTGATTATATCAAAAAAGATTTATCACTGTTATATAAAAGAATAGAAGTTCCTTATAATACTACTGAAGCTAGGAAAATAGAGGAGTTTGCTGAAGACTTAAAAGAAACTAAGAAGTTAATCAAAGAAATAAAAAATATAGCTCAACAGCTGAGCAAGATAAATATCGAAGAAAGTAGCAAAGAATTAGTGCTAGCCTCATCAGGAATAGTTTCACCCACTAGGGTAATAAATTTAGAAAAATGGAAGTATCTCAAAGTCTCACCAGAAGAGACAGAGAACTCCAATTAGTGAATAGAGATGTAAGGCCGTTAACTTTAATGGATAAGCTAAAGTGCAAATACGATAATATCGATAGTCTTGAAGAAGTAGTAGATGCCGAAAGAGATCTTGAAAAATATCAAAGAGATTCTTTGAGGAAAATAAAACCTCAGCAGATCTACCAAATGGGTTGGTTTGAAAATAAGAGTGGTTTATATAGAATATCAAGAGAGGTTGAGTTAAGTGTCTTGACCCATCCAGTAGAATTAAGAATAGTGAGTAAGCAATTTGAAAATAATTTAAAATATTCAGGGTATAAATATATACACCAGGGAATGTATATCATAGGAATTAAAGGGATGACAAGGAAGAAATTGGGAACTAAGGTCCTAATAACTTTGCTAGATAAAAGATGGGATAAGGTAAACAAAGCAGCAATGTGTTTTTTAGAAGAAGATATGAATGAGAATATGCTAATAACCTATATAGCGCCAGATTTAATGATGCCTATTAAATAGTTAATAGAAAAAATGACATTTGGCTTCCAGACCAAAGGCTATGAAGATTTTAAAGGAACAAATCTGCTTGTAAGCATAGAATTTATTGGAAGATTAACTAGTAGAAATGGCACTAAATATAAGGTAAATGTGAATAATGTCATAGAAAATATGCAGTCTAAGGGAATAAAATTTATAAGTTCTCTCAAGATAAGTTCTGAAGAAAGAGCGGGAGAAGAATGGAATATAAGTGAATTAATAGAACCTAAGACCTTAAAGCAGCCTGAAGATTATATTAGTTATCAAAATAAGAAGGGCAACACAAGTATAAGATTTATAAATTATAAAGAAAGATCTTTAGATGATTTAGAAGTAACTAGTTCAGAGCCGAATATAGAAAAAGATAGAAGGCACAGTGTCTGTGAATTTATGGAGAAATTAGATATAGATAGTGAAATAAAGTACTATGAATTAAAATTAAGAAATGCATCGGATGAGTATAATAACTCTATGATATGTGGGGTAAAATAAGAGAAAAGGAAGTTTATTTTATTAGAGAAATACATAGGCTAAAGAAGCTAAAAAGAGAAAGGGAGTTGAACATTAAAAATACTGAAGAAAAAAAGGTTGTAAAAAATATCGAAGTAAAAAAAGAAATCATAATACCAGTTAGTACTACAATAGAAGTAAAGAAAAAATTAGTAAATCCAATTAATCCTGTAGAAAGAATGGAGGAAAAAAAATTAGTAAGTCCAATTAATCCTGTAGAAAGAAAGGAGGTTGTAAGTAGTAAAAACAAAAATCTTAGTAGTAACAATTGCATAAGTGAAGAAGAGCAGTGGAATATAAACAATAAACTGTTGCTTGAAAGCTATGAAGAAGTAGAAGACAAGTTTGTTGAAGAAATGGAGGATGAAGCAATAAAAGAAATATATAAAGAAAAGGATAATGCGCAAGAATATAAAAAATTTATAGACTCATTAGGAGAAGATGAGCAGGATAATTTAGATAATATGATGGAAGCTATGGAAATTGGAGTAAGTAATGCAAAATGAAAAACAGAATATGGAGAATATTCGGTAAAAAATGAGGGAGAAAAGGAAAGACCTTCCAGAGCTTCAGGGACTTGGCCACCCGAAAAAGAAGGTGCCTCGTATAACTATATCCCAGGAAGATATAAGTATATGGGATCTAGTTGAAGAGAATTTGAAAAACCAGTAAAATTCCAAAATCACAAAAATGATGGTGCGATATTAAACTTTGCAGCACATGACCCTATAGATTGGCCAAATATAATAAGTGTTTGCAAAGGTTTAATAGTTCAGAAATATATACAAAATCAGCATAATATTGGAAACAGGGTAGAAGATATGATTACATACTTAGAAACCTTCTTAGGTGAATCTGTAAAAGTTTTATGGGAACAATGGGTAGAAGCCTATCCTAATAGCTATGAAGAGCTAAAAAGAGCGGGAAGTAATCCTTACAATTTTGTTAACATTATATCAAATATAGTTATAGCAGAAGATCCAGAATTGGGTTTCACCACATTGCAAAATGAAAGGTTAAGAGAAATAGAAAAGTTGACCTTAACAAGTTGGAAAGGCATAAAAGAATTCTCACAGCATTATTTATACAATGCTACCACCGCTAAACAAGGGTATAATAAAGGAATAGTTGAAAGATATTTTAACAAATTACCAGATCCTCTAGGATCAATAATATTCGAGGAGTATAAGAAAGAAACAGAAGGTGTTGTTATTAATATATATCAAGCAATAACCTTTGTATTTAAGCAGTTGAGAAAGATTTGTACAGTAATAGAAGCTCAAAGATCAATGAAACATTCAGATTATAATTTCTGTAACAAAATAGTCCAAATACCTTTAACGTATGGAGAAGAGAAGTCAAGAGAAAAGAAATATAGACCCTCGAGAAAGGCATATAATCAAAAATTTAAGGATAAAGAAACGTTATTTTCTAAGGAGGTTAGATAATAAAGCCCCCTTCTTACATAAGAGAAATGTAAGAAGATATAATCCTAGAAAAACATATGATAGTACATGCAGATGTTTTATTTGCAATTCACCAGACCACTTAAGCAAAACATGTCCCAATAAGGATCAAAAAATATATTCTAGTAAATACGAAGAGCAAGAAAGAGTGTTGATTGTAGATAGTGTGAATGAAAATATTTTAGTCTGTGATGATGAACAAAATGACGATGAATCAATATACTCAATCATAGAAACAGAAGAAATAGAAAATGGAAATAAACATGACAGTTCGAGTGAAGATGAGATAGATTTAATAGAAGAATTAGCAAGATTAAAAATTGAAATGATGGAGCAAACAGATGATACATGCAAATTTTATAAAGATACTAACATAATTCCTTCTATTGCAGGTATGGAGACAGAAAAAGGACCTGTCAAAACTGAGTCCTATGAGAATACTAATGAAGATATATCAATAGTCCGAAAGAGCAATATAATATCAAAAGATTGCAAAAAATATAAATTCATTCTAAAGAATGATATGGCTAAGACTTTTAAGGTTGATACCAATATTCCATATTAATTTCTCATACCAAGATTAAGCTTCAAGACAAATCAGATGTCATCTTGTTTCAACAAGGACATCAAAGATCTAATCTGGAAGAAATATTCAGAGAGACAATATAAAAGTTTCCACATGCTCCAGGAATACTTCAAGAATATTTATACTGAAGAGGAAAATATCAAAGGAATAGCCGTTGAAATTCATACTTTCCCGATACTTCATTTGGATGGCAGGGTGATAATCCAGTCTTATCATCAATACCTCATATTCAAAGCAAATATAGACCTGAAATATTTCAGAAATATCAAGAATATATCATTACAAACCATTATTGATCATGGGCTAATCCATGCTATATATGGTACAATAGAAGATATTTTCAATTCAGAACTTGGGCAAGCTATCAAAGAAGCTCGCAAAAGATTTGCTTATACTACATGAAAATACAAGGTCATATTCTGTTCCAATCCTCCAAAATTTACACAGCCAATAAGATCAGCTTCTCATGATATCTTCATTACGAAAGGATACTATACATTTCCCCTTCCTTGGCGCTTAAAGCTCGCTGAATCCTATGAAAAATTATTCGCCAGAAATACCAATCATGATAATTGGAGAATATTTACAGAAGCCAAAGAATTAGAAGGAAATATTAAAGCTGATCCGAGTTATCGGATGATATATCAAAATAAAATAATGACGATTTTTCTCCAAATGCAAAAAAATAAATTTGGTGCTTTAACAAGAAATGTAGGTAGGCTAATAAAACCCGAATTGAGAAAAGAATTACAGTTAAGAAAAAAATATAGAGAATTATAATCATGGTATGAAATATGGGAGCCTGAAGAAGCTGATAGTATCGAAAGTGCACCATGGATAGAAGAAGAAAATGTCTGCCAATAAAGACAAAGGCCAGAATAAAAATAAGATCATAAATATAATATTGAGAAATAAGCCTAGCATAGCAATATCTGTTGATATGAGATATCAACAATTCGAGCGTAGGAAGACATCCCATATAATATACCTTAATTGATATGGAATATCAATCATTCGGCGTGGCAGACAGCACCCGGATTTCTTCCAAAAGGCATTCAAGTGCATCGAGACGTGAGAAGCAGACGACAAATCAAAGGCGAATAATCTACAGAAAAAAAAGACGAATGACGAATATTGTACTATGCGTGGTGCAATTATTGAAAAATAAAAGGACGTGCGACTGTGGCGACAGCAAAAGCACACAGGAAGCTTCAATTATCGAAGCCGTTCCTTATCAACAAAGGAAGCCGGTGGCTCTCCTATAAAACGCAGCACCGGGCCGCAAGCAAAGGCAGAAAGGAATCCATAGATCGAGGAACACACACGGAGAAACGGGATCGAGTGGAGACACAACCACCAGAAACACCACCAGCACACCCACCACCCACCTTGTACAATTAAGTAGTATAATAAAGTCTTGGAGTATACAGGCAGCGCTCGTAAGGTAATCCCGAGTTTATACTAAGTGCTTGGGGTTTTCCGAAAGGGAAAGCCGTATGTAAGTTTGCGTTTGTGGAAACGAAGTAGTTTTCCTTTGAAAATCCCTGCTGTCGTTCTAGTCCGCATATATGGGGATGGTTTATATGCTAGGGATCCTATAGGAGAAACCTCTGCGTTTGATGCTCTCGTTTAGCCCGGAGTTGTGGCGCATGGAGAGCCATGTCCGCGGAGAAGTGTTCCCTTCTGGTGGAATTGCCTGGGGAGACGATATAACCTCGCCGCATATGCATAGACTGGGAATAGTTTGGGAAAGATTAGCTATTTCTGAAGCAAACCCGCTGAGCATATGGTGAGTATCGAGTAGGAGCTAAGCAAGCATAAGAGCACAACCCGGCCGTATAGTTTGGTCTTGCCAGGCTGCCGAAGATCCTGAGAAGTATGTACTAGCGAAGAGCTGATCGAATCCTAATATAATCTCAAAAGCGACGTTCGAAAGATTAGCGTCGATAATATACCGTGAAACCGACAACCTGCATGCAAAAAGGAGTCCACTGAGAGTTGGATGCAAAGCTAGTGGAGGAAGTGCTCCCTGAGTGCTCGTTTACTGTTCATATTCCTGAATTTGAATAGTACCAGAGCGGATTTGAATAGTTCCAATCCGCGTTTGGATTAATCTTTTGTTGTTCAGTGTCCAGAATATTCCCGATTATCCGCGGCCGCGACCGCCCGCTCCGAGACTGGTGTGTGTGTATATATATATATTCATTTCTACAAGCGCATGTAACTACACTCACATGTGTATCTCAAGATTTCGAGGGTATCTGGTCGAACGAAATGTATATACATGAAGTATGTGATCATACTAAACCATCTGTGGTGGTATATACATGAGGTATGCGAGTATACTTGAGGTACATGGATATACTTTATTGTATGTATCAATATAAAGGTATTATCATAATAAATTAAAATAAGGGTCCGTTTTGTAATTTTTTCGTGCGGTGACCTTTGAGGTATCATAAAATAAATATATCAATATACCCAAACTGATAAATGAGTATACGAATATATATATATATATATATATATATATATATATATATATATATATATATATATATATATATATATATATATATATATATATATATATATATATATATATATATATATATATATATATATATATATATATATATATATATATATATATATATATATATATATATATATATATATTACGAAGAGTTCTATCTGCATGCGCATGTAGCTACGTTCACCTTCAATAAACCAATAAAGGTATATTCGCATATTCATTTATCAGTTTATGTATGTCCACGTACTTATTTTATTTTAAGATACATTAAATGTCACCACGCAAAAAAATTACAAAACAGTTCCTAATTTTAATTTATCATAATAGTACATTTATATCAGTATATACAATGAGGTATATCCACATACCTCAAGTATACTCGCATAACTCACGTATATACCACCACAGATGGTCTACTATGATCACATACTTTGTGTACATATCTTTCGTTTGACTAGATTACCCTCAAAATCTTGAGATACACAAATGAGTATAGCAACATACGCATATAGAAAATAATTTTCATATATATATATATATATATATGTGTGTGTAACGCGTGCATATAACTTTTTTGAAGCGACGATAGACCAAACCGAGTAACTACGTCAACTAATATCTTATTCATATCTTGGATAGTTTATTTATTCGCATATGACGGACGCCCACACCGAGGAAACTAGAAAATTTTGTCAGTTAATTGCCGATGGAAAAAGGCCGTTTGCCAAGGAAAATTGATAATTTTATTATTGAAGGACCTTATCCCCTTTAAAAATGGTCGCCAAAGAGCAAGCGGCTAAAATTAAGCTAACATCGATTTTTTTAAAAGTCAATTAACACTGTTTTTGAAAAATAATTAGCCAATGAAATTGTCACTACTACAAAAGTGCACTGCAAGAGCGGTGAAAGAGGCCTCTGTATGATCGGTTTTGGAAAGCGCTCCTACTCGTAGGCTCCTGGAGTGCACCGACTATAAGACCAGCTTGCGGACCGCTCTTGCTGAGGTCTTAGAAGGAGCGATGGATGTTATAGACCGCTCCTGTTAAGATTCTTACAGGAGCGGTTCAAAACATCAATCGCTCTCGCTATGGAGCTTCACAGGAATGGCTAAAATCATGCACTGCTCCTACTGTGTATAAAAAAAATAGGCCATCGCGCCGCCGCCGCTCCAACTGCCCCCCATCCCCACCGCCGCCGTTCTAGCACTGCCGACGCTCTAGCTCCTGCTGAGGTGCCGCCGCTGGATCCTGCCAACACTCCACCTCCTGCTGACGCGCCGCCGTTGGAGCTCCTGCCGCTGCCGCTCCTGCACGGCGGGAGCAAGGGGCGTGGGTCGAGGTCGGCTGCGGCGTTGGGGAAGGCAAGGAGAAGGCCGACAGCGCTGCAACGGCAGAGAAGGCAGCGCGCGGAGTCGGGGAAGGAGAGGAGGTGGCCGGAGTCGCTGCAGCGGCGGCGAGAGGCGTCGGGGAAGGCAAGGAGGCGGCTGGCGTCGCTGCGGCGGCGCACGGCGTCGGGGAAGGCAAGTAGGCGGCCGGTGTCGCCTCGTCGCTGCACGCCCGTCCGAGCCACCGGCAGAGAGCAAACCAACGAGGGCCCCTGCCGCCGGGCTCGCCGTGCTGCCGCCGTCGCAAGTGGGCTCGGGGAGCCGCTCGGCCACAGCCCTGCGTTGCCATCGCTTGGCCGCGGCCCGGCCACCGTCCTGCGACGCCGTGGCTGGGCCGCCGCTGCTTGCATCGACGAAGGCAGAGAAAGGATAAGGATGTTGATGGTAGGAGAGAGGAGGTTGACGGTGGGAGAAAATAAAAGGGACAGAGGAGTATTTTGATTTTCGCACCGCGCCAAGAGTGAGTTTCAGGGGCAGGAAACTTTGTAGGAGCGGTTTACCCTGTACACCATTCCTGAAAATAGATTACCAGGAACGGATCATACCGCAAGCTGCTGCTGTAAAAAAAAAGGTTAGCAGAGCGGTTGGTAGTGTGCACCGCTCTTGCTAACTGGGGTGCACTGCAAAAACCGTTCCTGCTAATTGCCCTCAGCAGGAGCGGCATATGGCACCAACCGCTCCTGCTATTTGTAGGAGCGATTGGTGCCTTGCACCACTCCTGCTGGGCTTACAGCAAGAGCGGTGCACTTCATGGGCCCGCTCTGAGCACGTCAGGAGCGGCTCTCCTAATGTAATTTTGAGGGCACTCCTACAGTGGGTTTTTGTAGTAGTGTGTTCTAGTTTCCTATAACGTCAATGTGCTAATAATCACAAATACAACTAGTTCTAGGGTTAACTCAGGCTTTTTTCAGTACATCCTATACCAAATATAAGTCAAATTGGATTTGGCCAAAAGATCGAACTAAGATACTGTATATGGTGCATAAACGCTACTCCCTTGGATCCAAATTGTAAGGGTTTTCGTCTTCCATATTCATATGGATGTTGATAAATCTAGACACATATATATAAACCACAAACATAGAATATTACATGAATCTGTTGGGTGCCTAGAACCCCTTACAATTTATAACAAAATTAGTATATTTGTTCATTATTTTGTGTGGGAGTTAAGATGATATATGACAAGTGTATTGCCTTGATTATATTATAAAATAAGGGAAAGTTAAGAAACAAGAGTAAAATGTACCGCTGGTACTTAAAACTGCAGTGTTCTTGTCGATCCCGTCCCTAAACTCTCAAAGCTTATATTCAGATTTCTAAACTTATAATTTTTGTTATTAGGATCTAAACTCTCAAATGCAGTTCGTCCTCATAAATTGCAATGATGTGTGGATACTACAGTACGCAGAAGATGCCGGTGGAGTGGACGGAGGCCGCTGCTGATGACGTTGAGGAGCGTGGCGGAAGCCGCCCGAAATGCTCAGCGCTACCGGAGGAAATGCCAGCGCCTGGAGAGTCGCGTCCAGCTGATCTCCGTGCACGTGCGCGCTCTGGAGATATCGCGGTGACACAGCACGATGGTTCACTTTTTCGTTTGCACTGTAGCAAAAATTTCGGTTTAACTTTTATATTTTTAAATTTGGAATCAGAAAACACTGCTTTCCGAACTGAAATCCGCTTCCCGGTAACCAGCGAAGACGGAATTTTTTACCGAAATCCGCCACCGGTTGTAAAGGTGAACCGTGCACAGCACACGCTGGAACTGCTGCAGCGAGTCGTCAACCGCGCGGCGTCTCTGGTCGCGTCCTGCTAGCGCAAGAAGAAGGCCTTCGACTTCCTCAAGGCTCTCAAGAACACCGGCGAGTTCAGCTTCGTGAACAAACAGATGAACCATATCATGGAGAGCTTCCACCTGGCCAACCGGAACCTCACGCTCGGTCTATACAGCGACGGCATATTCATGGCCGTGCTGGACACGCTGGTTGGGGACGGCGCTTGCAGGCGCCTTTCGCAGGTGCGCGCGCTATTCGAAATGATTGAATTGAACTAGTCAATTGGAGAACTAATGATGAATTGCTTGGCATTTCATCATTCAGGAAAAGAAAGAGATGCTGGAGACAAGTATGGACGGTTTGCCGTATAGTGATAATATGTCACCGGAGAAGATAAAGATGCTGTGTTGACGGATTCGTAGCCTTGGTCCGCTCCATGCGGGCATCTACGCCTCTGATCCGCATAGTGCCTGCACCGCCCGCGTCGTGCGTCATCATCGTGCGTTCGCTTCCGGCGTCTGCGTCCGCGTCCGCGTCCGCGTCGTGCGCTCCACACTTTGCTCTGCGTCCGTTGGGCTGCATGCCCTCACCCATGTACATGTATAAATACTGACCACGGTGAGTACAATACATTCGGATCCCAACTCTGTTTCATGGTATCAGTTAGCGCGGCTTGCTCCTGATCCACGCCTGCGTTCCCACCCTCTTCCGCTGCCTCCCATGGTGTCATCCCCGGTTAAAAAAAAGTAAACTAGAAGCATATAATGTATGTGTCATTATCGAAATCACAGATAATTCCGAAAAGAAACTTTGGCATTGTTATGATTCGTTTGATCTTAATAATTCTTTGTGGGGATCTATGTGCATAGAAGTTAATTTGAAAAGATCCATGTTATGATTTAAATGATTTCTAAGGCATGATTATTTCTGAAAGGTAACTATTTAGAATTTACTTAAACATAGTTAAAGTTCTTTTATCGATCTTTTTGCTCGAAGACTAGCAAGATCTAAGTGTGGGGATATTGTTGACGCTCGTTATATACTAAAATTATGGATCATTTCATATGATTTTATATCTTTTCAAGAGTCAATCTTATCATTTATAATTGAGGATATTTGAGAATTTCTCAAAGAAAGGATTTATGCTATGAGAAAGCTCTGAAGAAAAGACTAATTGAAAGCCCAAGTGAGGAAAAAGCCCAACAAGAGAAGAGTCTTAAAAAGATAAGGATTGGTTAAGGACTAAATCCTGAAATCTTCTCGAAATTCATTACAGCAGCAGCTTGTGGGCCCAATTTGGAGACCTTAATGACTTCAAATGGAGAAAGTTTGAATACCAAATTGTAGATCTCTTTGAGCTTTACAATTTAGAGTCTGAGTTTGCATTAATTGGACTCCAGATGAGTAAGTTATGGTCGAAATAACAAAGGCTGCAGAATATGGAAGGTTTATTTCGGGAAGGATCAAAACGATGACTTCATCTCCAAGCAAGGAAGGATATGGACGACCGGAACTCTTCTAGAGATATGAATATACATGGAAATAGATGTTTTAATTGTTCTAGGACTCTTAGAACCGACCTATTCGATCCATGTATAGGGTTCTCTCCGGGGTATAAATATAGAGCCTCCTAAGGGGAGGAGGGGGAGAGAAGTCCACCGCATTATTCATTATAAGTTGAGAGTTTAGGGCAGAGGTCGGGGGCGAGAAGCGTTCAACTCGGCGAGAAGTCCATCTCGGCGAAAGGAGGAAGCAAGAGGAGGCAGGAAGCCGGCCGGTCGGCCGACCAGACCCCTGGTCGGCTGACCAGGCGCTTCCCGAGGAGGTCTCGAGTTCATCTTTCGATATGTTCTTCGTCGAGTTCATTCCGACGACTATGCTTCAAAGTTTACTATGTATCTCGAGTAATTTCTCGTACTTTATTCGATACTATGATGAAACCTTGTTATTCGATCAATAAAGGTTGTCTTTTAGACTTAGCTTGTTGTTTATACATGACTTATGATCCATATCTTTACAATGCTTAATTCCAACATGGTTTTTCGACCGAATTAAACATTTTCATGTTCTTTGAGTAGATCTTTTTACTTTAATTAGTTGATTGAATCTGCTCATGCTTAGAGATAGTTAGGATTTGCTAGTTCGTCGATTACCTGGTTACTGGTGACAGTAGAGCCCGGGGAAAGGTTTGAGTAGATCCTTAACATTTATGATCATGTTTATTCTATGCTTATGATTAGATCTAGTTTCAAGGTTGTTCTTAGTATAAAGGATGTTTGTCTCATATCTCTTGTGGATCCTTTTGCCATGTTAAACTTATCGTTTCCACGTTTTTAGCCTAAGCCTTGTTCTATCGTTTTATGCCATAGTTTAAACCCAATTTAAAACATATTTAGTTTATTAAGTAAGATATAATTAGAGTAGTCTTAATCATCTCTTAAAGCTTGTTTTAGATCTATTAGAATTGGTTAGTAATTCAGTTAATATTAGATAGATAGTTTCTTAAACATAATTTTTCCCGGATTGACAAAACCCAAGATACTCATCCTGGGGAAAAGCTACCGCGATACTGTGCGCTTGCAGTATAAGATTTGGCGTGCTTAAGTGCTGTCAATAGCAATCAAATGATGGATAGTGGTGGCAGTCAAGACCACATGGACCATGATCAAGTGCCCAGCCCTATTCATCAAACTGGCCTTCCAACAAGGAAGCCTGTCCGCCACTTTATCAATAAGAGGGATATAAATATCCTTGGATGGTTTGCATAGACAGAGAGGCAGACTAAGGTAATTAACAAGGAAATCCTTGATCTCACAAGAAAGAGAGTCTACGGTGACAGCCAAGTCCTTAGAAGAGCAATGAATAGGAGAAGCCGAGCTCTTTGAAAGGTTAGTACGGAGACCAGATGCATGCCCAAAAAGCTCAAGTATATCCTTCATCACCTGTAGGTCACTTACAACCGGCCTTAGGAAGATCACCGCATCATCCTCATAGAAGGACGCCCGGTGAATGCTTGCCTAAATAGAGAGAGAGGCTGCAGGAGCTGAATGCTAGCGGCGTGTCTGATCATACTGCTGAGGACGTCCATAACCAGTATAAATAACATCGGGGAAAGAGGGTCCCCTTGGCGGAGTCCCCGGCGTTGGAATATGCAATCCCCTGGCTCACCATTAAGCAAAACCCTTATTGATGAGGTGGAAAGGATCAGACAAAGGATATTATGCCACAGCGGCCCAAAACCCAAATGCGGTAGGGTTTCCAAAAGAAATGACCAGGATACAAAACCAAAAGCTTTTGAAATGTCCAGCTTAAGAAGGATATGGTCCTCTCTCTTCCCCTGCAAAGACTTCACCATCTGCTAGACAAAAATGAAGTTGTCATGAATGTTTCTGCCTCGGACAAATGCGCTCTAGTTAGTCGGCACTAGGCTGGGTAGCAGAGGAGCCAAACGGTTGGCCATGATCTTGGTAACCAATTTAGCAACACTATGGATCAAACTAATGGGTTGCATCCATTTTCACTACACTATGACACACTTTTAGCCACTGTGACCTGTTGAGAAAAGGGTATTATGGGCAACATATGATCTATGGGCAAAATGTGGATCCTTTAGCTTCACAGTATGTGTCGGTAATTGCATAATTAGGCTACACCATAACTGTCGGCATTCGTATGTTAACACATAAACTGTTGGCAAAAGAAGGTAGACAGCTGATGTGTCGCTGTATCTTAGATAAACTACACTGAAACTGTCGACGTAGAGGTGCTAGCGAAAAGGAAAGAAAGCTTTGGCGCCAGACCTCATAGCGCGCGGGAAGAAGAAAATTTTAGCTGTGTGCGCGGCCAAAATTAATTGGGCTCCCGCTGCCGCACCTTATTCTCCTGCACTACACACACAAACCCTTCCCTGCCGCCACCGCCCCCATCCACCTAGCGCCCCTATCCACCCACTGCCCCTATCTCCCCGCCGCCCCATCCTACCCCTGGCTCCATCTCCCCGCTGTCCAGCCGCCACCCTTGTGCAGCCGCCGCCTCCATCCAGCCGCCACCCTTCTGCAGCCGCCGCCCCCATCCAGCTGCCGCCACCCCTATCTAGACCCCCATCTCCCCACCGCCCCCATGGGGGTCTAGATAGGGGGCGGGGAGATGGCCCCCATCTAGCCGCCGCCGCCGCCCCCATCTAGCTACCGCCGCCCTCCCCCCATCCTACCCCCGGCTCCATCTCCTCTCCGTCCAGCCACCACCCCCATGCAGTCGCCGCACTGGCCACCAGTCCCCGGCTCTATCTCCCCGCCGTCCAGCCGCCACCCCTGTGCAAGCGCGCCACCTCCATCGCATGGCTTCCTGACCCAGCCCCCGCCAATCTCTGCGCAGACGTGAAGGCCCGGCTGGTTTTCGCTGGTTCCCACGCAAGTGTGAAGCTCCGGCCACCTCGACCACTCCATAACTGCGTCGTCTTGCTCATGTGAGTATCCAACCAACACCCATCTGCCCATCTGCCTGTCTCCCCGAAAATAAACCTAAAGGCCGGACATGCAGGGACCTTCACCCACCTATCGGGCTGCTAGTGCATCCTGGCGTCATCGAGCCCATCGCTGAGCCTGCTTGCCGTTGTCACATCAGAGGGGCCATCAATCTTGGTGAGTTTCCAACCGATTCAATTTTTTTTTATTTTGGTGCTTGTGTCGAATTCTTTCCATTAATCTTGGTGAGTTCCCATCAAATTCAAGAAATTGTGGTGCTAATTTTGGTTCTGTAATGATTAGAAAATTGATTCGTTGGAGTTGTGCTTCAAGGTTGTTGGTGTCAATTTCGGAGAGGAGAGGACCAAAACCTGAAGGACCAACATTCGCATCTTCGTTGAACAATGATTGGTATGTTCTTTTTCTTTCAATTTTTGGTTGCTATTAATGAATTATGTGGGATGATTTTCTACTCAGAAGTAATATATGTGCTATGAACTCTGTTTATTGTTTGAATGTCTGAAAACAAGACAAATCTGAGGTTTTGTTTTGCTATCTAGGTGTCTTTGCTCATATATTTCAATATTTTGAATCAACTTCTATCAAAGTGCATCATGGATAAAACCTGGATGGATATGCCTAGGCAAACTAATGAATATATAAAAGGAGTTGACAATTTTTTGCAGTTTGCTTTTAGCAATTCAGCTAGAGGAAACATGATATTGTGCCCCTGCAAGGCCTGCCAAAACTGTTTTTGGAGAGTCAGTGATGTAGTTCACGAGCACTTGATTTGTGAGAGGTTTACTGAAGGGTACACAACCTGGTTAAATCATGGAGAACCAATCTATAGTTCTTTTGCAAATAGCTAGCAGCCGGTAGAGTACAAGTGCAGAAGACAAATGAAGAAGATGACATTTCTGATTTACTTAGAGACTTAGCTGGGGGTTTAGATGACAATTGTGACTTAGAAGGGAGTGAAGAGCAGGAAGATGTGGATATGGAATCTTTCTATAAGTTAGTAGAGGATGCCATCCAAGAACTGTACCAGGTTGTAGAAACTTTTCAAAACTTCGTTTCATTATTAGATTGCTGCATATAAAATTTTTTGGAGGTGGAGTGATAAAAGTTTTGACATGCTTCTAGAGTTACTACAGGATGTTTTATATGAGGGGTCATCACTTCCAAAAAACTTCAATGCAACTAAAAATATTGTAAATTGCCTTGGTCTAGGGTACATCATTATCCATGCTTGTGATAATGATTGCATATTGTTTTGGAAAGAGCATGAAAAGAAAAATGTTTGTCCAAAGTGCAACACCTCAAGGTGGAAATCAAAACAGAAAAGTCCTAATGGAAAGTGTGTGCACAGAGTTCCTATGAAAGTACTTCGGTACTTTCCAGTAAAGAAAAGGTTTCAAAGGTACTTTACATCATCCAAAACAGCCCTTGATGCATGAAAAGAAAAATATGTGACGTAACAATTTATCATCCGTTTTTGTGGCTTTTTTAAATTTTGTTGCTTTCTTTTGTACCTGCATGTATGACCTGAAGCATCATATTTTGGTGCATCTGCAACCTGATTTACTGAAATATTATTAAATATTTTCAGGAGGCAAGATAGTGATAGCAGGAGAAAAAAGAAAGGGCATTCCAGTTTGCGAATACGAATAAGCAAGGAATGCAAATGTCTTAGCCACTCAAAATCCCATGTTTTCCCACAGTCCAACTGTGGGCAAATGGTTTAACTGTTGGCAAAGCCTAAGCCGACAGCTTATACCGCTACAGTTAGCTATCTGTCGGCAAAACTTTTGGTCACAGTTTTTGTTTCTGCACAAGTACCTTCTGCCGACATTTCTATGTGTTGGCATAAGTGTACCATGATGTAGTGTTTCTTAGGAAGAAGGGTGATGAAGGCTGTATTGAGCAACCGAAATCTGGTCACATGTCCATTCTGGATAGCAGCAAGAGCAGCCAAAATATCCCCTTTTATGCAGCTCCAGCAGGAAATATAAAACTGACCAGTGAACCCATCCGGTCCCGGGGCTTTATCCATTGGTAAGTCCTTGACAGTAGCCCATACCTCTTCCTCTGTGAAAGGGGAATCCAGAGATGAGAGATCATGCTGCTGGATACCAAGCACTTCCAGATTAATGGTATACTCCCTGTCCTCCTCTGTCCCAAGCAAATTTTCATAGAACTGCAGAACAGCCTTCTGCTTGTCATCTTGGGAGACCAAAATTTGCCCGTCCTCATGGAGTTTGGCAACGAAATTCTTGCTTTTTCGATATCGGGCTTGCTGGTGGAAGAAGGAAGTGTTAGCATCTCCCTCACGGAGGTAGAGAATTCTAGACCGTAGCCGGGCAATTGTGCATGGCTGATTGTCTGAAGAATGTTTAGATTTTTTTAGATAATTGAATAATGTTTAGATGAGAGGGAAAAATCATGAGGTAGAAAGGGGCTAGTACTGATGAAATTTTTGTGCACGGATGAGGGTAGATTTTTTGGCGACATATTAATGATTTTTTTTTTGCGAAAACAGAGCTGTGTTTGAAGCATGGTTGGGGGTCCTTTTTGTTCCATGTGTTTTTAATGTTGCCTTCCTTCTCATTTGACACAGTTGCAGAAACCAATTTTCCATAGGGATATATCTGTTGTTTTCTTTGGAGGCCACGTGACATCTTCCATGGCAGTTTGGCATAACACACTGGGGATGGAAGTACTTAACGGTGATAAAACGCTGCATGTGCATCGATGACGATAGATGCTTGGAAGTACTTCCATTAGGCAAGACCCCTTCTGAATTTTTTGAAGGGGTCTTGTGCATCCGTTATTTTCAACCTCAGGAAATATCATAAAAACACTATATAGTTTTGCTTATGAGAGACTTCCTCTTTTTCAGTATATTAGTTTGATGTAATAATAATGGTTCAACAGTCATTCTTTTTTTAAATTTATCAATTGTAATTCAAAGAAGTGTGCTGACAACTTATTAGATAAGTCAGCATATCAGTTGATCAATTGTATAATTTAGATTAGTTTGACAATTTAGATCAATTGTAAAAACAAAGTATATCAATGGATCCTGTGCTCTCATCTAAGTTCAAAAATAGGAGTAGCAGCTCTGCCATTTCTGTTAGATGAACAGCAGCTGTGCAGAAGCAGTAGCTTGATCAAGTTGGCATATTTTGTTCTCATGCGATTTGGTTTTGTCAGCAGGAATTGCTTCTTTGGCTCGGTTTGCATCCTCATTTAACAACAATAGATCGACTCTTTCAAGTATTGCAACAGCAGGTATTTTCTTCAACTCGAACTTAGGTCCATTTCAAATTTTGCGGGTTTTTACAACCACGTCTTAAATGTTGACACCAGAAGCCCGCTAACACAACATCAGTGACGGTTTTTTTCTTACAAACACGTCACAAAATTTATTTACTAGCTAGTGATATGGTTCGTTGTCCATATCTTCATTGTCAACTACTGTCTCACCTTAATATGGCTCGTTGTCTACCTCTTCATCCTGAACCCCTTTCTCACTATGTTTGTTCCAACATGTGTAATTTTTGACAAATCCACACATAATCAAATGAGCATGAACATCAAGCGAATTTGTGTATGTCCTCTCATTTGCACAATCCTGGCATGGACAGAACATATCATACTTGTGCTGACTCAAAATATTTGCCTTTGCTGCATGCACACATGAACAGCTTGACACCATGCAGAAACTCTTCACAGGTCCGCTTCTCAAGATACATCCTTCGGTCCTCCATCTATAACAACACAAAAAACAAAAGACAAAAATTATACATGGTGCTCCTAAGGTATGAACCACGTGTATATAAATTTTTTTTTTCTAAACATGTGTGATGGGTGAACAGCTCTACAGCCACTAAGTGATCTTTTATAAATGTGAAAAAAAATTGAACGCTTAAATTCAGTCGACTATTAAGATCCCTCTCAACTCTCAACAGTCCAAAAGCGTGAAATCATACCCCCTCGTAGTTCAAGATGCAGACTTGGCTTTTCTGTAAAAGAACAAAGACTGAATACAGGTTTCTAACTATGACAAAAACAATCCAGCTGATTCAAAGAAAAAAAGAGGTCAAAATCCGATTAAAAATCATCACTTCTTCAAGTTTTCTTCCTCAATAATTGTATATTATGGATCAACATTTAGGTTTACTTCTTTGATAGTTGTATATTATGGATCAACATTGACAAAGAAATAAAAGCACACACAGTATAGAAAACTCAAGCATTAAAAGAGCTCACCGACACAGATGGCTGAGATGGACCCTACAAGGAACAGGAGTGTTTTCGTCGGCCAAAAACACATGAAAACAAGCCTAAAACCGATGAAAAGAGCTGTTTTCGTTGGTTTTTCCCTTTCTTCGTCGGTATTCGGCCGACGAAAGTCAATTGACGAAAAATAATTTGCTTTCGTCGGCCACCGATGAAAAATAATTTTCTTTCGTTGGCCAGGCTCGGCCCACGAAAACTAAAGGCCCCCAGCCAGCACGGCTGCCTTGGCCACTAGCTTTCGTCGGCCGATAGCAACTATTTTCGTCGGTCCGGCCTCGGCTGACGAAAAATATGGTAGCATATTTTCGTCGGTTTTGCCCTGGCCTATGAAAATTAGTCAGCTACAGTCCCCTAAATTTGGCTATTTTTCATCCAAAATCACAGTTCATAATTTCAATACATCCAGAATCACAGTTCATACATTCAAACTACAGTTTATAGTCAAAAATACATTCTCATCACAAATCACAATTGTCCATACACAAGTTCAACACACAATTGTCCATACAAGTAGTGTTCAACCTCCATTGCACATTAAAAATTTATAACACTGAAACCAGAAAAGTCCAACACAAGCTCGTCCATTGCACAATGAAAAGGAACAAGTCTAATATACATACGAAGCCCTCTCACATCACATGTGGCTCATCGAGGTTGTGGCTGCTACCTCCAGGTGCAAACAACTGGTTAACAAAGTTGGAAGCCCTGTCGGTCTCCTGAAACAAAAAGATACAAAGAACTGTCACATGACATGTTGTATAAGCATGTTTCAGTAGTAGCATCGATATGACTTAACCAACCCGGAAACTGACAAGTGCCAAACTAACGTGTGACCCGGGTGCTGGTATTACCACAGGTGGAGTTCCTAGAATATTGGAGGCCTGTACCCCCGATCCCTACAAGCGAGGTGAAATAATACACTAAATACCACTAAATTGAGCAAATGTAGTTAGAATATGAATTTCATGCACTTCTTTCGCTAAAGTGACCACAAGTGCCTACGTTGATGGAACTAAGGTCGAAAATACTAAGTTTGATAGCTAATCTAGTTGTAGTTTGCTAGATTGACCTAGTTTGATGTATTTTGACAAGGATATACTTGAGATGCTGGAGAAGGTGTTGGAGAAGGTACGGCAACTGAGGGCCATTGTGGCTGTTGTGGAATTGGTGGAGGAGCTTGAAATTGTGGCCATGCGATGGTGACTCCGTGCGACCCTAATGCTGCATATAAAGAGCATCGTGTTTGTATCATATATTGACAATCCACATGAATGTTACTATTGATCATTGTCACCTACTTGAATAGCCTGTTGTCGTTGTGCCAATAGGTTCACGTAGTACTCTTGCGATTGCCGATAGTATTCCATTTGCTGCCTTTGGAATTCGTCCTGCTACTTCATGTATGCATCACGCTGTCGTAGCTCTTCTTGCAGCCTCGTGAGCTCCGTTGCGGATGCACGGCTGCTAGAACTCGATGCACATGATGAAGACCCCACCTGAGCTCGCAATTCCGCTGAGTTTATCAATCCATTGAACAAGGGGTACCTAAATCGAGTCAAGCAATCTATCATATCAACAAGATTGTCAATTAGACAAAACCATCAAACACTCAACGAATTCAAATCATATCACCGTCCATAGGGCTTCCCTCGCTCAATAGCGTGCATGGCCACAAGATCTATCGATTGATGGCTCCAATCATAGTCTTCCCCATGCCGGGTCATCATTTCCTTCCCATAAGCCTCCTGCAATGCATGCTTAGGGTTAGAGCTTGACAATGGAATAAAACATATGACAAATATGTTGTGATATCTTACAAGTCGAGCAATGGCCACTTTGGTGCATAGCTGATTAGGTTGTGAGGGATCTGGACCCTTGTGACATTGGATATACACCTCGATGTCACTTGGTGCGACACCATCTTTTGCTTCCTGTAACTATGAATTAGCCTACATATAATGTTCAATATGCTTGAAGAGATTTAGAAAGGCTCGTATTACCATGCGTTTTGCCTTACGAATATGGCCATCGCCGCCGTAATTATGTCCAGGATCTTTCCCTCTATTTCCCCTTTTCGACTTTGAGCATTCGATCCATTCTTCAGAAGCCCATTACCGGCAAAGAGCCTGGTATGCTTCTGGCTGATCTTCCATCCATTTGGGAGTAACCTGCTCAAATTTGTTAATTCATTGAGACAACTTCAATGTATCAGTCAGTAAAGTAAATGTCATTTCATCTACCTGCTCATACTCATCCTCTTTTAGGTATATTTCCCCAGCTCCAAGTGATTGGTTCATTGGAATTCCTTTAACATGCTTGTTGTACGAACAGACTTCTTGGATGCGAACTTTGTTGAAGGAATCCCTGACCACCTTGGTTGCATTGAAGTTGAAAACCCTACGGGCATGCTTAGGATCACATCTTTCAGCCAGTTGAAAAATTTTCTGCAATAACAGGTTAAGAACTCGTCATTACATATATATGAATTACATATTAGTTGACAAATGTATCAAAACATACCCAAAACTCAGCCCACACTCGTCCCTGCTTGTCTCCATGATCAATATCCGTTTTCAACTTATAGTGTTTCCAGCTGGTGGCTACAATCTCCCCACCACCGGGCTTAGTGACAAGTCCTGGGTAGTTCAGACGAGCTAATCACCACTATCGGGAATAAATAAATGTTTACGAGGATTCACTTTATATACTACCCACCAAGCCTCCAACTTTGGGCATGGATATGGCATATAATACACCTGCTGAACTTGGTGTGCAAGTAAAAAACTGCCATAACCACTTAGTCATCTATTGTGTTTGACTTCAACCATCCCAAACTAGTTTTGACGAGTACCGCCTTTGTTGTCGAACCACACACAATCGAAGAAGACTGTTTTGAGTCTCTTAGGACCTACAAAAGTAACTCTAGGATATCCTTGATGATCCTGTAATAATCGCTTTCATGGCTTTCTATATCAGCTGCCCTTACCACAACTCCTGTATTTATTGTGGCGGCAAGTGGCCGAACAGCTTCAAACTTGGTAGATCAGAAACGAAACCCATTGATGTCATACCGGCCATAGCTTTTGACAGTAATGGCTCCAAGAACCATCTATTTATGGTCCTCATGTATGTTATCTTTGCGATCGCACTGTCATGAACACTTCATAGTAAGGTTATATATTATTAGAACATAAAATCAAAAGAATAATACGAAAATAATTTACTTGATCTCTCCACCAGCCGATGAAAATTTTCCCTCCTCTAAATCCATCTTGTCGCATCTTATCTAATTGTTTGGTTGTTGGTGGATTCTTATTTTTCCAGTTTTGGTTATCGAACTCACTGCACGTGAATGTATGAAATGAGATCTAGAGCAACTTAACTAAACATATAACCACATAATTAGAACTACTTACATGAAATGTTCAGTCATCTCCTCCATGTTGCTGTACATGTGGATCAAAGCAGCCCTTTTTTCACGAATCTCGTAATAGTAGGCTGTCGAGTTACCCACAATTGTGCCCCTCTGTTCTCAAAAAATGGAGAGATCACTAATTGGTGGTTCTTCATCAACATTGTACTGCAATGTAGGAAGTTGCACATTATGTACCTCTGCAAAGTACACACTTGTGAAATATGCTATCTCCTTCAGCGAAAACGCTTCAGCGATGCACCCTTCAACTCTCGCCTTATTGCCAACCATTGCTCTAAGATTCTTTAGAGCCCTTTCAATGTGATACATCCACCTAAACTGTATAGGTCTGCCTACCTTAGCTTCATATGCGAGATGAATTAAAAGATGCTGCATTGGATTGAAGAATCCTGGAGGGAATATTTTCTCCATCTTGCATAAAAGCACATGTGCCTCTTTCTCTAGCTTCTCCATCATCTCTCTCGTGATCTCTTTAGTACAAAGTTGGCGATAGAAATGACTTAGCTCAGCTAGTACCCTCCACAAGTCATCTTTAAGATAACCCCGAAACATGACAGGCAAGAGCCTTTCCATTATTATGTGGAAATCGTGGCTCTTGAGCCCATTAACCTTCCCTATCTTCACATTCACAGCACGTCTGAAGCCAGCAGCATAGCCAACGGGGAATTTAAGTTTTTTCATCCACCTAAGTACTTCTTTTTTCTCCTTAGGCAAAAGACAAAATGGAGCTCGTGGCTTACCACCATTCCTGGTGAGTTCGAGGGTTGGCCTATTACATATCTCAGCCAAGTCTTTTAGGGCTTTCAAGTTGTCTTTTGTTTTGTCACTCATATACATACACGTGCTAAATATGCTTTTATCTACGTTTTGTTCTTGGTGCATTACATCAATGTTGTGCATAAAAATCAGTGCCTTCGCATAAGGTAGCTCCCACAAAGAACAAATATGAGTCCAATTGTGCTCCTCAGTGAACCCTGCAAACCCATCACCATTAGGGGTTGTTTTCAGTGCACTCAGCTTAGCGGCAATTTCTGGCCCGCTAAGACGCTTTGGCGGTCCCCTTGTGATAATTGTGTCCTTCCTAAAAGCGTCCTTTTCAAACCGAAAGACATGATTCTCATCGAGCCAACACCTATGGCAATCGAAGTAACAAATCTTTCCACGAAAGGTAAGACGAAAACAATCTGTCTCTGCCCCACATAATGGGCAAGACAATCTCCCATGGTAGCTCCATCTTGCAAAAATACCATACGCCATGAAGTTATGCACCGACCACAGATATGCAACTCAAGCTTTGAACTTCTGTTTCCTATGATTGTCATATGCTTCTACACCTCTCAACAAATCCTTCAACTCTTCAATAAGAGGTTTCAACATCACATTTAGACGGGTGCCGGGATGCTTCGGACTAGGTATGATGAGGCACAGGAACATAAACTCATATTTCATGCAAAGAGCGGGTGGAAGGATATATGGAATAGAAAAGACAGGCCAACAAGAGTATGATGCGGCCGTTGTGTTAAATGGTGTGAAGCCATCGATCATCAACCCATTTCTAACATCTCTAGCCTCACTGACAAAATCTGGATCAAAGCTGTCTAGAGCCTTCCATGCCTCACCATCGGACGGGTGCACCATCACTCCTTCCTTTTCACGAACCCCTTCCTTGTGCCAGACCATGTGTTCGGCTGTTTTCTTAGAGAGAAACAACGATGTCACTCGAGGTGTAATAGGCATGTAATGAAGTTGCTTTATTGCAACGTCCGTCGTCATCTTTTCACCGTCTTCCTTTACAACCTCGACATACCTGGACTTACCACACTTTAGGCACTTGGTCTGTTCCTTCTAGAAAAGCATGCAGTTGTCCTCACACACATCAATCTTCTCATGATTCATTCCAAGACCATTAAGCAACTTCTTGGCTTGGTACATATCTTTGGGCATCTTATGATCTGCAGGGAGAAGGTCTGCGATCAAGTTCAGTATCTCATTGAAACAGTCATTTGAGAAGGCATACTTAGACTTAATGGCCATGAGTCGGGTCACAAAAGCTAGGAGGCTCATTTTCGTGTGTTCGTGCAGTGGCTCTTCCGATGCTTTCATGAGCTTGAAGAAAGCTTCAACCTCGGGTGTCGATGGATCCTCGGAATCAAGGTCAAACTTAGGCCTTAAGGCATTAAGCATCTCATCCATTCTGTCTTCACTGGGTCTATCATCCTCCTCCCCTTGTACTGCGGTTGCGGCCTGAGAAACTGACTCTCCGTGGTGTACCCACAATTCATAGCTTGGCATGAATCCAGTGGAACACAGGTGCAGAGACATCTCTCTTTTGGTCTGAGCATAACGGTTGCGGCAGTTACTGCACGGGCACTTCACCTTGGCATTAGCTCCAGACAAAGAGAATGCACGATCCACAAAATCTTTAGCGTTGGCTACCCATTCAGCGGAGTGGGCGCCTCCTCTATGCCAACCTTCATCCATCCATCGTTGGTCTTCACCCATAGCTGATGATGCTATACATTAAGTCAATCTGTAATCATATATAATACCTACTCATTCGGATATGCATGTCATGACCTACATCTATAGGAAAAGAATGTCCTAAACCCATCCAAGAGTAGCCGACAGAGTGCAGATCTATGATGAGCCGTCAAGGGCCGAACGAAATTTCGGCAGCATAACCCCGCCGTTCTCCAACTGCATGCCCAGATATGGTGCAACCAGAGAACAACAGGGTTATGCCGGCAAAATCTCGTTCAGCCCCTACCAAATCATCATAGATACCGCGCTTTATCAGCCACTCTAAGGCTAACCAAAAAGGGACAATTCCGGACCGGCACAGCTCACATGCAATCGGTTTCAACTTACGCATGTGAGGCGTGCCAGTCCGAAACAGGTGGCACATAGATTTCGTGACATTAATTGCGTAATTTACAAAGGAAAACATTCACAAGTTGTTATGCCATCTTTAATTGGGTTAGTAGCACTGATTAAGCTAGTAAGAACATACACTAAACATAACTTTCGACGGTATAATACATGCAGGCCGACAAAAACAAGAGTAGGCTATATAAACAAACAATGTAGTGCGCAGTTGCGCGGTTGGTAGCCTTACTTGGTTCTTCGCTGGTGGAAGCAACACCGCGTTGGGGCACATCGGACGGTGATGGTGGCCAGCAGTGGCACAGCTGCCAGTGAGAGGCTCGGCCTACGGGTGGGGCGTCGGCCCCGGCAGGAGGCGGGCTGGGCGGGGCGAGCCCGGCGCCGGCGCCTATAGGGGAGGGTCGGGAGCAAGCGGCGGTGCCCCTTCTCGAGCCATCAGTGGCTCTTGAGCCGGGCCCCGCTCGACCTGGCGGCAGGGGACGGGCAGCCCGGCCGGACGGTGGGGACAAGCGGCGTGGCCGGACAGCGGGCGCCGGTGGCAGGGAGGCAGGACGGGAGAGAGGCAGCTGGCGGCAAGGAAGGAGGCTGCAGGCGGGAGGCAGGGCGGCGGGGCCGAGCGGCGCGGTCGCAAGGCGGCAAGGACAGGCGGCTGAGGCAGGTGCAGGGAGAAAGACGAAGGAGAGAGAGACTTAGGCAAAATCTAGGTAAATACCGCTTCTTTTTCGTCGGCCACCTTCTTTCGTCGGCCCATGTACCCAGCCGACGAAAACAAGAAAGGGAAACCCTAGCCGTTGTGCGCTAACTTTCATCGGCCAGGGCCGAGCCGACGAAAGATAACCAGTTTTGGTCGGCCAAGTCTAGGCCGACGAAAGGTACTTAGGCTATCTTTCGTCGGCCGGGTCTAGCCGACGAAAGATGCAGCTCCCAGACAGCTATACGATCTGGTTTTCCATTCAAATTTACACCTCCATATGCATATATAGATTCACACATCATCAATTCTCACTCAGAAACACATCTTTCATCATTCATGCATCATAATTAAAGCACACATACATAAAGTACATTGCCCAAGCGTTCAAAGTAACATAAGGTTCATTGCACAATTAAAACGACGATGTCTAAAAACATAAGGTCCATAAAAGTCTGACACTGCACAAATGCTCTTAGTTATGTCCTTACTTTTCACGTTTCCCTTCCTTGTGCCACACCATTTGTTTGGCTGTTGTCTTACAGAGAAACATCTCTTTCACTCGAGGTGTAATAGGCATGTAACGAAGTTGCTTAATTGCAATATCCGTCGTCATCTTTTCACCATCTTCATTTACAATCTCGACATATCTAGACTTACCACACTTTAGACACTTGGTCTGTTTTTCGTGTTCCTTCCAAAAAAGCATACAGTTGTCCTCACACACATCAATCTTCATCTCATGATTCATTCCTAGACAATTATTTGAGAAGGCATACCTAAGTTACACTAATGATGTAATTTACGAATGAAAACATTTACAAGTTGATATGTCATAATTAATTGGATAAGTTCAAAACAGACCACCATCATACAACATAAGATTTAACGACATATATAATACTTTATTAAACTAATACAAGCATTTCCACAATGTAACTATAAACGATACTTACTAAGCTTTCCACGAAAATCAATCATACGTTGATTAAGAAAACTGTGGGAGTCATATACTCACGGGCATCCTATGATGATGGATTATAGCCACTCTGCCAGGTGGGCCGAGTGGTCTGCCTTGAAGCCCAAGGCACAAGACAGCGTGGACTCCTAATTATAATCCTACTAGGACTCTTGTATGTAATCCTCCCCCGGACTGTATAAGGAGGGGAGGAGCACCCTAGTTCGGCATCATCCAGACATCTAAGCCTAGGTCACAATGACCTAGGTTAGATCAATACAATGCCACCAGACCCTATGTCACAATGAGGTCACAATGACCTAGGTTTGGTTCACACGCTCACGAGCAATACAATCCACACACTACCATACTACAGAGGACGTAGGATATTACGCGATTTAGCGGTCCGAACATGTCTAAATCGCCGTGTTCTTCGTTCTGTATACCATCGCGATATCCTTACCAACCCTCTACCGATCTCAAAACCTCCACGTGATCCGTCCCGTGGTGGGCTGCTGGGACTAATCTCTCACAGCCAGCGCACCAGCTAGGGGCCTGGTTGCGTGAGATTACGAGATCGCGATGGCCATAATCATCCACATCGTTACAAGCCGGCGGCTGGTGCTGCCTCAACCCAAGTCCAAACCAGTCTTCATCAACACAAACCCTTATGACATCGAGATCAGCGTGCAGATCAAAAATTGGCGCAGCTTCTACCCTTATGCGTGGGTTAATCGATGGCAATCGTCATCAAGATGAAGATTAAATTCGCCTCATGGACAACTCATCATAGCGACCGCGGAGATCCGATCTCTCCATGCATACTTCACGGCGACTCACGGATTCACGCCCGGCCAGATGCGTGCAACGTACTTGGCCACATGCAACTGCGACGCCTCATCGCCACCACAACTTCCAGCGATAGCCAATGGGGACATGGCAAGCAGCCCAAATACAGCGACCGCTGGCAAGGGGTCCTATCAAGTAACGACGCTCCTAATCACCTCGGCGGGTCAGATGGTCCTTATCGGATACTGTGCTCAGATATCAAGATTGGAATCACGGGACGAGCAGCGTGCATCAAGGCGAGATCAAATCAACACAGTTTCAAAGATTGGAGCAGCTTCTGTTCTCGCGGGTGGAGGCAGATTATGCTAGTTGGCGGGCCACAATTACTGTGCCAAGGAAGATCCCGTGCAAGATGGAATCAAAGATCAAGAAAAATATCCTGACGCATGCTAGCGCTCACGTACACTCAAAGATACGATAGCTGACCAGTTAAACTCGGATCAACGGCAGAGCAATCGGAGGAGGACAAAAACTACCATAGTACGTGTGAAATAAGTTTGGAAAGGTCATCCTACAGGCACACGTGCAATGTGCAAACAAAGACTCCGTGCCAAGAGAATTCATGCCTAATTATTAATCGTGCACAAAGGAGTTGATATAAAAGACTACTTATTTCGTTGGTCGAGGAGCAAAGTCAATGACACGCTCGACAAAAGCCAGAGCGCAGGGCTACTATTATCTCAGCGGCCGATGGCCTGCGGTCAGGGGCTCTCTCCAATTGGCGAACCTAAAATAGCTAAGTTATTTTAATTATGCATTTAATTATGTTAATTATTTTTTCGTCTGTCCAACTGGATCGATCACGCTGTTCAAATATTATTTATATTCGAGTATTTCCTTTACAAACAGTACTACTTGGATCGTTCCCTGATTTTATTTCAGGAGATTGTTTTATGTCGGAGCAAATATCTACGATGTGATGAGGCTGTGTACCTGCGCTATCGATGATTATCTTCATCTCTAAAATTCCGTTAGAAAGATAATTATCCGGGTTATTATTGAATTATTTCTCCGAGTTACTGGATCACTATTGAATTATTTCTTAATCATTCGGCTATTAGATCATAATTGAATTATTTCTAGAATATTGTATCAATTGGATTATTTATGGGTCACTCGGATTATCTATATTATTTTTGGATCATCCGGATTACTTCTGGATCACTCGGAATATTTATATATCACTTGGATTATTATTGACCACTCGGGATTTCTTCGACATATCATGCACTTGTAGCGTGCATCTGTTATTTCAGCCAGATTGAGTGGCATTCTCCGGCGAAGGGGTCACTAATCCCATCTCTTCCATCAGCCTGAATGGGTCCCCTTGCTATATTCCGGCATCGGTCCGAAGTGCAACGACAACCAAGTTGCAATAAGCGTATCCAAGTCTAGGCACTCGACAACGCAAATACTTATCCGAGTCAGCACTCGATGAGCCACATTATGTAAGCCGGCGACTACCAATAGCCCTTCTGTAAGCCTCTTCACTGAGCATCAAGGATGACAGCTGCATTATGTAAGCCAGTGACAACCAAACTGCATTATCTAAGCCAGCGATAACTGACAACCCTTTGTAAGCCTCTCTGCAAGCATCAAGGAAGACTTTCCTTGTGTAAGCCTCTCTGCGAGCATCAAGGAAGACTGCGTATAGCTTAATGGCTCCCAGGAACTCGGCTCTCCTAACCGAGCACCCCTGAAGTGACGTCAACGGCGGGTCATAACCCCAAATATCGTCGGCCTGCAATAGGTGGACGCACCTTAAAAGCCTACTGTATATGATTCTCAGATATCATAAAGGGCCTGATCAACCCTTGATGATTATTTTCTTAGAGTTTCTTCGCCACACAACTGGTTTTTTTATATACTATTGGCCAACGACTTCACCAGATGACTGGATAGTTATTTCAATAGCTGGCAACTACTCTGGCAGTTTCTCCGGCTACTTCATCGACTCGGCTAGCCGGTTGCTACTTCAACTCGGGGGCTCCGTCGCCCGGCTAGCGACGTGTTTCCGCTAGCCGGCCTCTTCGCCACCCCGCCGACTGCATCGACTTAGGGGCTCCGTTACCCAGCTAGCGACGTGTTTCTGCTAGCCGGCCTCTTTGTCGCCTAGCCGACTGCTTCGACTCGGGGGCTCTGCCTCCTGGCTAGCGACGTGTTTCCGCTAGCCGGCCTCTTCGTCGCCCCGCCGACTGCTTCGACTCGGGGGCTCCGCCGCCCGGCTAGCGACGTGTTTCCGCTAGCCGGTCTCTTCGTCGCCCCGTCGACTGCTTCGACTCAGGGGTTCCACCGCCCGGCTAGCGACGTGTTTCTGCTAGCCGGCCTCTTTGTCGCCCAGCCGACTGCTTCGACTCGGGGGCTCTGCCGCCCGGCTAGCGACGTGTTTCCGCTAGCCGGTCTCTTCGTCGCCACGCCGACTGCTTCGACTCGGGGGCTCTGCCGCCCGGCTAGCGACGTATTTCCGCTAGCCGGTCTCTTCGTCGCCCCGCCGACTGCTTCGACTTGGGGGCTTCGCCGCCCGGCTAGCGACCTGCTTCCGCTAGCTGGCCTCTTCGCCGCCTCACCGACTACTACATCGATTCGGGGACTGCGGCACTCGGCTAGTGATGTATTTCCACTAGCCGGCCTTTTCGATGCCTCGCCGACTGCTTCAACTTGGGGGCTCCGCCGCCCTGCTAGCGACGTGCTTCCACTATCCGGCCTCTTCGCCGCCTCGCCGACTACTACATTGATTCGGGGACTGTGGCACTCGGCTAGTGATGTATTTCCACTAGTCGGGTACTCGGACGACTTCATCATTGCCAGCCGAGCACTCGGGAATTTCTGAAGACCGCTCGTACTATTGAACTACTTGACCATCGACCTGTTTATGCTAAACAGCTTGAGGCTCAAGGGCTACAGGGTGGATACCAGTGAAATTTTTTGAAGACTCTTCGACAAGCAAGATCAGATGTCCAGATGATTCGGTCATTACTTATCGATTCAAACCTTCAAGTTGATTGCTACTCAAGTCAACCTGAAGCTTGGAGGCTACTCCACATGGAGTCCATCTTGCGATGGCCTCCATACTGCAATGTGAATATTTTTTGAAGACAGCAGACTCCATGAAGACCTTCAAGACGATTTCTGTTAAATCCTCATAAAACTCGGGGGTTTGTAGGAGTCATATACTCACGGGTACCCTATGACGACGGATTATAGCCACTCTGCCAGATGGGCCGAGTGGTCTGCCTTGAAGCCCAAAGCACATGACGCCGTGGACTCCTGATTGTAATCCTACTAGGACTCTTATATGTAACCCTCCCCAGACTATATAAAGAGGGGAAGAGCGCCCTAGTTCGGCATCATCCAGACATCTAAGCCTAGGTCACAACGACCTAGGTTAGATCAACACAACGCCACCAGACCCTAGGTCATACGCTCACGAGCAATACAATCCACGCACTACCATACCATACAAGACGTAGGGTATTATGCGATTTAGCGGTCCGAACTTGTTTAAATCGCCGTGTTCTTCGTTCTGTATACCATCGCGATCTCCTTGCCAACCCTCTACCGATCTTAAAACCTCCACGTGATCCGTCCCGTGGTGGGCTGCTGGGACTAAATTCCCACAAAAACTAAACCTCGCGGTATGTACAAAATATCCAACAAATTAAGAATAACTATGCATGTACAGAATATGCTGCACGTACTTAGTTCCTCGCGGGTGCGCGGGTGCAAGCAGGAAGGGCGGCGGCGGCGGGAGTGCGGGCAGCGCCGGCAGCAGGCGGCAGCAGCAGCTCACGCACGCGGTTGAGGAAGAGTGAGGAGAGAGACAAAAAGATGGGCAGCTCTACGATATTAACCGAGTACTTTTCATCGGCCGCTTAAATTTCGTCGGTTGACCTGCAGCCGACGAAAATAGCGCTAGTTTTCGTCGGCCGTCTCCTGTGGCCGACGAAACTTAACGTAACTATCGTTGGCCGCTCTAAGCCAACAGAAACAACATTTATTTCGATGGCTGGAACAAAAATCGACGAAATTTATTTTGGCCGACACAAATCATCAAGTTTCTTGTAGTGGGAGCTGGACGGACGAGCGAGGGAGTTGCACGGTGGACGGCCATTGTGCTGTCCACAACAAGTGAAAGGCCAGCCGTGCTGCCATCCACGACTAGCGATAGACCGGCCAGGAGGGGGCGTGCCACTGCGCATGAACCGGACCATGTACGGGCGGGTGCCGACGGCCCCTACCAGTGGGGCTAGGCGGAGAACTGCGGCGCATCGTGCTCCCCACCTGCTGCCACAGGCCAGAGCAAGCTCATGAGCTGCTGGTGGGAGAACGGCGGCCGATTAGCTGCGCGAGCAGCGAAGCATGTGGATCCGGCACGGAGGACGGGTGGGACACCCGCTGTGCACCCTCCACGCCGTGGAGGTGGCTGGGCTGCTAGGGACAGGGGAGGAGGATGGCTGCCACCACCGCCACCTTGCTTGATACGGCCGCAGTCTGGATAAAAGATACGGCAGGATGCACAATATGTGTTTTGTGTGGGTTCATAACGGAGACACGGATAGAGTAAACGCTTCACTGATATATCATCAGACTAGGGTCATCTTTGTGATTCATATTAGAGACGCGGTAGAGTATCTACGTCACTGATAGATTCTCGTATCAGTGACACGGTTTAGCTTTAGACGTCACTGATATATGCTCGCCTGTAATTTTTGACGCGTTTTGACAGAACCTATCTCTAATATAGCAGCACCGTGGCCTGAGCAAACTCATCTATGACTCGTTTGAGCAAGCAGCGTCACAAATATGTAAACAATGACGTGTTTTAGTTTTGATGCTACATATTATAGTGACTCCTATTTTTTATTTTGAAGTTGTGATGTGATGAAACAACAAGCTTTTGTTATTGAATATTTTCCCAATAGGCAGTCTCGTTAAACCTGTTCACATTTCTTTCGTCATTGGTTCCAGGGGGATGTTAGTTGACATAAGGTAATAATGTTAGTTAGCAAACACAGGATACTCTGTACCAGGGAAACTTCTTTTGTTTTATATTTTTTAACAATCAGTATCTGGTTAAACCTGTTCACATTTCTGTAGTCATTGGTAGTGCAATAAATGTTTCCGGGCAACAGTCTCCCAAGATATTGGGATGCAACAGTTAGCTTTGGTATATGGCAGAACGATTCTGGACAACAGTCTCCCAAGATTTTTTAGCACAGAGAAGGAAAATTTCGGCAGCGGAAATTAAGGCATCTCTGTTTGTCCCAACGGAAATCCCAAATTCGTGCGAAGGGGAATTGGAACAAGCTATCGCAGCGTTAGATGAAGCTGTGGGCAGGATTCCCCAGGAGAATAACAGTGAATTGCTGGGCAGGAACGAGTTGGCGGTTGAGCGTGAGGTTGAAGAAGGGAGGAAATCCGAACTTAAACGGGGAAAAGGAAAAATGGCTAAGGAGGAAAATGGGCCGGCCCATCAAGGGCCCATTTTCCCGAACCAGAGAAAATGTGGATCATCGTTGGAAGACCTGTTCCAGCACTCTTTCTCAAATCCAATTCACGGGTGGTTTTGGGTACCGAAGGGGAAAACCCTAGATGCGGTGATGGTGGGCAGTTTGGCGACGAGGAAAGAGATCCTGAAGTTCCAGAGGGGAGCCAAGCTGATCTGGCCCGCGACACCGAGGTTAGTTGATTCCCATTCCTTTGTCAAAGCGGCTAAGGCAGAGCAGATGGATCGTCGTGTTTATGGCAGATGTAGAGGTGGTTTTGACAATCAGAGAAGTGGGGATAGCAGGGAGGGGAATTGGAGGAGGGCATAGGACAGTGATACAAGGTCCGCCCAGGGTCAGTTCCCGAGCTTGGGTAGATATGGTGGGAGAGGGGGAGGGTATGGGAGAGAGGGCCAATACAAAGAGGATGAAGAATATGATGAGCGATTTGAGGTGAATCAGGAGGATAAACGCAGAGAGTACGGTGTGGATAGGAGGCCGGTAAAAAGAAGGTTAGATGGGAGAGAAAGGAACCTGGAGGAAGAGGACCTCAGGAACAAGCTGCTGAGGGATCAACAGAGGCATAACCAGTTTGGGGGTAGCTCTGGTGAGGTGAAGAAAATGTGTAGAGAGGGGTGGAATTACGATTGGAAAGGGGCATATGATGCTGAAACAGGGGAGCCTTTGTGCTACAAATGTGGTTTGCCTGGTCATCAAAGAGCACAATGCACAAATCCCCCAAAATGCTACAATAGTCAGGATTCTGGTCATGTGTCTAGTAACTGCCCTAAGCTGAGGAAGAACAGGGGGCTCAGGTTATGTGCAATGGGCATGCCTGGACAACTTTTTTATAGTATGCAAGTGCCTTTAGAAGAAGATGAAGCTAAGAAAGATGAACCAATAACTGCGGTTATGCGCATCACATCAGGTGTGGGGACAGTAGAGACAGTGACTACTGAGCTGAGATATCAAATTAGCTCAACCTGGAATTGGCAGGTGAGGAAAATAGCACCCAAGGAGTTCCTGTTTGTAGTTCCATCAATCAAAGATCAGGTGCTGACCAAGTTTCCAGAATTCCAATGTAAGACTCATGACTTGAAAGCTTGGGTGGAAAAATCACACTTGGCTGTGGGGAGTTTTGGTGAACTGGAAACAACTTGGGTTCAGGTGCAAGGTGTGGCTCCCTAGGCAAGAAAGGATAATGTGGTGGAAGAATTGGCTTTTTTGGTAGGAGACTTTAAAGAATTGGATAAAAAAATCACTAATTGGCCTGGGGGCTATAAGAATCAAAGTTTCCTGCAAGAACCCAAGTGAGATAGGAGGGGTGACTGATGTTTTCTTCAATGGAAAGGGCTTTAAGCTACCATGGATGATATAGAAGGATAAACAAGCTATGGCATCAGGGTCACAGGATGACAGAAAGTTCAAGGATAATGATAGAGAGGAAGATGAGGATGATGAAAAAGATGATTTGGATGATTACAACCCTGTGGAAGATCAGATTCAAAAGATGTATGGCGTGGAGTCAAGTGGGGCTCAGACTGAATCAAGTGCTCAAGGGGAGAAGAGGAACTAGAATAGACAGAGGGATGATGGAATGGATTTAGATAAACAACGACCTGGGGTGGAAGGACTGGAACTAGATGGGGATGGGAAGAAAAAGGGAGGTGAGGGGGAAAAGATATATAAGAATACTGAGGTTACACAAAAATCACAATCTGAGTTAGAAACCCAAGAGTGTGAGGAGATAATGTTAGTGGAGGAGGATACCTCAGTTTTTTCATCACAAGTGTCACCGGAGGAACAGGAAAAGAGAGATGATAGCAATGGAGGGATAGTAGAGGGAGAAATACAGAGTATGGATACACAAGTCAAGGAGAGGCCTATTACACCCGCAGTCATGATGGGCAAGAGAACAAGGCAGCAGGGGGTGACTCCAGTTCATACCAGGGCAGAGAAAACCAAAGCCAAGCAAATGAAAGGTATGTCCTCTAATCCTTTTGCTGTTTTACAACGGGTAGATAGTGAGACTCTCGTGGAAATAGCTACTTCTTGTAATATTAATCTAGGAATTTCTGTGGAAGAGCAAAATCGGAATATTGATATGATAAAAGCAAAAGAGCTAGCCCAGATTGTGATAGATGCAGCTAGCAAGAGAGTAGAGGAGAATGATAAGAATAAACAGGGAGAGGTGTTGGTTGAGTTAGAAGAGGAAGAGGAGCAGGTACCTGAACACTTAAATATGATTTTGGAACTTAGTGAGGAGAGCGAGGAAACTGATGAAGCTCAGGCTGTCCCTCCAGATAAACAAAAATGAATGCAAACATTTTGTTCTGGAATGTTAGAGGTCTGAACAGGAAAGGGAGAAGAAATCAAATCACAGATATGATTTATAAATATGAGCGCTGGACTGTGTGTGTTTACAGGAAACTATGCTAACAAAGATTACCGATAGGGTTCTGAGGAATATAGGAAGAGGTGGAAATTTTATTTGGCATGGTGTGGAATCTGAAGGTCATTCAGGAGGACTGTTAGTTGGAGTGAATTCAGACAAGTTTTGCATGGAAAAAGTGGTGCAAGACAAAAGATTTCAGTGTCTGCTTATAAAGGATGATTTATCTAAACAGCTCTGGAGTTTGGTGAATGTTTATGGACCTGTTGCAGAGAATGAAAAAAATGCCTTTCTTGGCAGACATTAAGAGGGTGATTAATGGTGCAGGGGAAAAAATGTTAGTAGGAGGGGATTTCAATTTAATCAGGTCAGAGCTGGAGAAATTTAGTGACAACATCAATAGGAGAAGCATGGACATGTTTAATCAGTTTATTGCTGATTCTGAATTAAGAGAGTTATGTAGGATTGGAAGCACATACACTTGGTCAAATAACCAACTTAACCCAGTTAGGGTGGTAATGGATAAAGAGTGGGAGAAGGCATTTCCTTTAGTTTCTCTTCAAGCACTGGTGAGAGTGGGATCTGACCATAACCCTCTGTTAGTTAAGACTGCTGAGGTTGAGCACATCAGAAACAAAATTTTCAGATTTGAGCCAGCCTAGTTGATGGTGGAAGGTTTTAAGGAGGTAAGTGACAGATGGTTGGTAAGGAGGGAGACATATATTTTGGATTATTGGAAGCAACTGGCAAGCAACCTTAGAAGATTTATGAAAGGTTGGAGTGCAAACTTGGGAGGTGGAACTAGAAGGAAGAAATAGGCTATATTGAGACAGATTGAAGAATTGGATAAACAAGCAGATAGGGGGTGTGTAGGATTAGATGAATGGCAGCAAAGATACAAACTGGAAGAAGAGTTGATGCAGATATATGAAAGAGAGGAATTAGCTTGGCAAAGAAGAGGGGGAGAAAACTGGTTGCTGAAAGGTGATGCTAACACCAGTTACTTTCATGGCATAGCTAGTGGAAGAAAGAGAAAGTGCCTTATCAAAATGTTAGAAGATGAAGGTGGCAGAATGATACAAGATCCTATGGTTCTGAGAGACATGGTTGATGGTTTCTATAAAAAGTTGTTTGGTAGTGAGGAGGCGCCAAAAATAAAGCTGACAAATGGTTTATGGGACCAGGAGGGGAGGTTAGATGAGGAAAACAGGCAGAAACTGGGATATGAAAACCTGGCCCAGATGGTTTAGCTGTGAGTTTTTTCAAGGAATTTTGGACCTTGGTCAGGGATCCAGTCTTCGAAATGTTGAAAAAACTGCATTGTGGTGAGCTGAATTTGGCCAGACTGAACTATGGAGCAATCACTCTGATCCCTAAAATTAAAGGAGCAACTAATGTTAGACAATATAGACCTATCTGCCTACTGAATGTTATTTACAAGATAATAACAAAAGTTCTAACGATGAGGGTAACCAGAGTGGCTGATAGAGTCATAAGTGAAGCTCAAACAGCCTTTATTCCTGGACGACATATTCTAGATGGAGTGGTGGTGGTGCATGAGGTGGTGCATCAGTTGAGGAGAACGAAAAGACGAGGGATTATTTTGAAATTAGACTTTGAAAAAGCATATGACAAAGTAAACTGGAGCTTTCTTGGAGAGGTCTTGAGGCAAAAAAATTTTGATGACAAATGGATAGAGTGGATGATGAGAGCAGTTAGTGGTGGGAGGGTGGCAATAAATCTGAATGGTGAGATAGGAGGTTTTTTGAGGAGCTATAAGGGGCTCAGACAAGGAGACCCTTTGTCAATTTGGTGGCTGATGCTCTGGCAGGTATTCTTTACAAAGCTAGAAGAGGAGGTTGGATTACAGGTTTAGTTCTTGAACTGTTAGAAGGGGGCGTAACACACTTGCAATATGCAGATGATACCATCCTTTTCTTGACTGACTCTTTGGAAGAGATAAGGAATATCAAATTCTTACTGTTCTGTTATGAGGAAATGTCTGGGATGAAGATTAATTATAATAAGAGTGAGATTTTTACAGTCGGCCTCACAGAAGATGAGAGAGAGAGTGGCAGGTATGCTACATTGTAAGTTAGGAGAGTTTCCAATGAAATATCTGGGAATACCTATTGGTGAGAAAAGACTAACAAAGGCTGAGATGAATGGCCCAGTTGAGAAAGTGAGGATGAGGCTAGAAACATAGAAATGCTCACATTTGTCTTACGGGGGGAGGCTGTGTTCATAAACTCGTGTTTAACAAGCATACCAATGTACATGATGGGCTGCTATCATCTATATGAGGGGGCTCACAATGAGATGGACTCAATCAGGAGCAGGTTCTTTTGGCAAGGAGTGGGGAATAAAAAGAAATATCACATGGTCAAGTGGGAACATTTAGCTAGACCGAAGGATTTTGGAGGGCTTGGTTTTCTGGACACTAGAACAATGAATAGAGCAATGTTAGTTAAATGGCTGGTCAGACTAGATAGTGAGGAGGCTAATATATGCTTAAACCTGCTTAGAAGGAAATATATGGGAGAGAAAGGGGTGTTACAACAAAAAAGTAGAGGGGGAGCCTCTCAATTTTGGCAAAGTTTGTGGGAAGCTAAGGATTGGTATGAGAAAGTTTTGGGATGGAAGTGTGAGAGTGGAATAAGAGTTAGGTTTTGGGATGATGTATGGTTAGATGAGTGCCCCCTGAGGGTTAGCTACCCCAATGTCTACAAAATTTGTGATGACAAAAATATTTCTGTGGCAGATGCACACAGTAGAGGGTGGAATTTAAGTTTTAGGAGAAGAATGACTGAAATTGATCTGTCTGAATGGAGGGAAATGGTAGATAACCTGATGGAGGTGGAGATTTCAGGGGGGCAGGGATAGGCCGGTTTGGAAATTGGAAAGATCAGGTAAATTCAAAACGAAATCGTTGTACAGATTCATGATGGATGGTGGGATGGTGGACACTCAGCTCCAAAAACTGTGGAAGGTCCATTTAGCTCTGAAAATAAAAATCTTCTTGTGGATGGCGTTAAAAGATAGGATACAATCAGCTGAACAATTGACAAGTAGAAATTGGAAGGGATCTCCAGTATGCAAATTATGTGGAGGATTAGAAACCAGTGAACATATCATCTTTGGTTGTCCGGTGGTGGTGGTAATCTGGTGCTGGGTTAGAGATGCGCTGAAATGGGAGAAGATTCCAACGGGTTTTCAAAACCTGGAAATATCAATGGGGGCAGGTAGTGAGATGAAGTCATCTCGGCATGTGTTGATTGCTAGTCTGTGCTGGACCCTTTGGAAAACTAGAAACAACTGGGTTTTTAATAATGTGCTAATAAAAAATCTTAAAAATTTAGCTTATCAAATAATTGGTTGTATGAAACAGTGGATGAAGCTCCAGGTGGCACAGGAGGACTTGCAGGTGGACATCGACTCTCTGATGAAGCAAATTACAAGATGGTGAAGGAAGCAGCTTGATGCGCAGTGAGAAGTCGAGAAAAGGAGGAAGTTCTGAAGAATTTTCGTCTGCTGTGTTCACTTTCTTGACAATTCCTGTTAAATCTTGTAATAGAAGCTTGTGGAAGTGGCCTCGCTGTTAAGTTCCTTTTAGGTGTGTGCAGTAAAGCAGAGGTGTGGATCCGAAGTGAACTTTGTTGGTTAGGGGTGTGTTTTTCGTTGCGGTTAGCGTGGTTGGTAACTCTGTTTGTTGATGCACTTCGATGTAAAAGCTGATCTTCCCAGCTAAAACGCTGTTTTATTTGCTTTCAATATAAGCGGGGCCATGGGCTTTTGGTCTAAAAATTCTGTGTTTTTCAGTATGAACCAAAGTATGTGGCAAGTTGGAAACTATTCTCTAGACTTAAACTATAACATGCCTTTTCTTCTTCTACATTTTATATAATGCAGCTCCTTTTGACATGGTTGATTGCTGCTTGCAGATGATGAAGAAGAGGCACAAGATCGAGCGGGACCTCAGCATCGGCGAGGAAGTCGGATGGTCGAAGAATCAGCAGGTGGCGAAATCCAACCCTACCCTTGCTGCGATGAACAATAAGTTTGGGATGATCCATGGACTTTCGTCGCTGGCCAACACCATGTCGTTCGGCAGCCTGGCCATGCACTCCTGGTACCTGGCCAGCAAACTCGAGCTGTGAACTGTGAAGGGGAGCCAACTAAGACGACACCGTCCTTCGCTGTCTTGCGTAGTTGCGGTGAATCTTATCACGATGTGGCATTGGTTCTGCATGTCATGTTATGGGATTGCTAGTCGATTAAATTTTACTCTCGGGCAACTGGATTCACGGGAAATAAATCGTAGTTACAATGAATCATATGAAAATACACATACTGCTCAAAAATCGAAACAACTCAGCCAAATTAGCACAGGGGTGTGGTAACTGAACGAAAGGCCCTTGCTGTGCGTATTCGGCCAGATGCTAATGTAGGATTTACTCCCTCTGTTTTATGAAAATATACAGTATGATGTTTAGGATAATAAGATCGTTATTAGTCCTAAGATAAAAGAAGTATTTGCTTGTTCTAAACAATTTTATTTTATTTTATGAAACGGAGCTAGGGAGTATCTCGCTATGTATGAGACCATTTCTACATAAAACAAATGATAAAAGGCGGACTTGTCGCCGCAGCATACATGGGAGGATGGCAGTATATATGCCAGCCTCAGTTAATTCCTGGCCTGGAGCACTATCCTTTGACCGAAAGGAGCTTTTCCTGGCCTAACATCAAATACGGAAACACTATCAGTTGACAGATGATAACATATTACAGCTGAAGGGATGAAAGTCATACTCAGTGAGGTAGTAGTTGGGCAGTTTTTCTGGAGAAATGCTACAAGCAAGGGAGGAAGGGGATATACTCCGTATATGGCTTAGAGCGTCCCAGCCTCCCAGGCCACAGATGCGACATGCCTCCAAGATTACTCAAAAAATTAAAAAAAAAAGACATGCCTCCAAGAAGGGAAACGGAAACGGTGCTCAAGGGCATCACGGCATCGCCACAAATTCTGTATTCAAAAGTCTGAGACGTGTGTTGACAGGCATCCAGGCAGTCCGCCCTTCACCGAAGATATGGTCGTTATGTAGTTCCATCAGAGATTGTGACCCACAACCAAATGTACATGTATTTCCTGGTTCTTGCAGAAAAGGCTTCATTCTAGATCCGATCTCTCTCTCTGTTCCTGCTACTAAAGTCTGGAAATGGCAGAAGCCATCCTCTCCGCCATCATCGGCGACGTTGTTGGTAGAGCAGTTTCTCTTCTGATTGGGCGTTTCACTAGTGACAGAGAGAGCACTGAAGGGAAGCTGCAAAGGATAAGCCACCTGCTCATCAGAATCCACAGCGTGGTAGAGGAAGCCAAAGCGCGGCAGATCTCCAACCATGGCACCCTCCAGTGGCTCTCGGAGCTCATCGACGGCGAGTACCAGGGCTGCTACCTGCTCGATTCCATTTCCATCGGGTGCGGCGGCGGCCAGGAAGCTGATGAGCTCTGTGATGATGATGGTAAGGTAGCTCCTCCTCAAGTTTCCACCTTGTCCTTGTTCAATCCTGCAAAGCGTGTGAGGGTTGCTGGGCGGGGCACCATCTGGCGGAGGAGCACCTTCTCATGGCGCCATGATGTCGGTGATGATGATGATATCGACAGGGTACTAGGGAGGTTACAAGGCATGTCCCATGATCTCAGGGAGTTCATCATGCTCTTGCAAGACTGCAAGCCGATCCGTCGGCCTCTGGCAACTAGCATCTTCCGGGACGGGCAGATGTTCGGTCGACACGTTGAGAAGGAGATGATCATCAATTTTCTGCTACACGAGGATGACCAATCAACTGGAGGAGAATTATTGGGTGTGCTACCGATCGTCGGCGACAGCGGAGTTGGGAAGACAACCCTGGTGCAGTACGCCTGCGATGATGCTAGAGTGCGTAACCACTTCTCGGTGATCTTGTTGTGCAGTTTTTCCTGCACTTATGACGTCAAGAAGAGCGAAGAAACTGGGGTTGATCCACTGGATGTTGTCAGGAGGGATAGCTTTTTTGGCAAGAAGTGCCTGTTGGTGCTTGAGGATGTCTACATGAACATGAAGCACAAATTGGAAGAGCTCCTGCAAGGCCTGATGAGGTGCTGCAAGGGAGGGAGCAAGGTGATCATCACGACCAACAATCGGCGCGTCGCAAATGTTGGAACAGTGGAGCCGATCGTACTATCGGCGCTGCGATGCGCCGAGTATTGGTTCTTCTTCAAGGCGCACGCATTCGCAGGCGCAGACGTTGAGGATAACCCAAGGCTGATCTCTGCAGGCAAGGATATAGCGAGGAAGCTGAATGGGTCGTTCTTTGGTGCCAAGATCATCGGAGGAGTGCTTAGAGATCACCCGGATCCCAAGTTCTGGTGTAAGGTCCTGAGGAGCAACCTTGGGAGGACGTGTATGCTGGGTGATGGCATGTGTTACATATCGGACTTGGCTGAGAACTTGCTGCCATGTCATTTGGACATGTGCAAGGTGGACAAGGTGACAGTTTCTAAGCACCTGTCTCCTCCTTGGACGACAGGTGTGGCCAGGCTGAAGGACGTTTGCGAGGCTGTTCCTCACGACAACAAGATGACCTGCTGGGCAGATGATGTCCGGTTTGCGAATGTATTGTTGTGCAAGTCAGTGTTGCCGTTCTGTTATGATTACTACATTGCCCGTTGCTCTTGCACTTGCACCGTCGCCGTCGGCTCAGCAAACTCCTGCTCAAAGCTTGTATTACCTCTTGTTTGAGACATGTGAATCTACCTATGTTATGTTTTAGAGAGGGACAAGAAGTAGCTTTGGCCTGTTCGCTTCTGCTACTCCGGGGGGCTGAGGCTTCTGCTGCAGAGCCAACAACAAGATATGCAATAGATATAGCTAGAGGTACAGTAGATCTGACGGATGAGACCCTGCTGCGGTAGTGCCCAGTCGTCACTGACCCGTGGGCCCGGGGTCACACGTTAATCCAACTGCAACGGATCCGTGTCCATATCTGGCTGCATATATATAGCCCTGATGAGTAGCACTGCACTGCCATTTGATGATTAGTGAAGGTGGTTGCTTGTACAGTTGTACTGCCGACAAATAAAGATCCCATATATCTTATTATCAACGTAATCGTTTTCGGTGGTAGGCAATGTGTGTATTAACAATACGAGATACATGTTGTGCTTCCATCAATCTCAAAATCCTTCGATAGTCTTATGTAGGCAACACATCAACCTATTCCCTGACAATGGTCAGAATCTTAGAAGACATAAGTATCAAAATCCGTGGGAAAAGTATTACTTACAACTAATCAGATCTGCTTACCTTTGCACAATCTCTCTCTGACTCTGTTTATTTTCTCACACTAGCCATATCAATTGTTTGTGAGCTCTATCGGTTGTGATAATGCAGAGTGGTCGTGAGCCATAGGGAATGTTGGGTGCTCGTTGTACCTTGGAGCTCATCGAGTGTCCTTTTCTTTCTTTTTATTTTTCTTTGTGTTGGTCGGATGCACTTTCTTACCTGCAGAGACCAGAACATTATGTCGTTTTGAAATAAAGATTCTTTTTTTTGTCTAAAAAATTTCCTCGATTTCTGTTTCAAACTTTTGGATTTCTGTTTCAAACTTTTGTGGTACAAAATTTTGAAAAAGACGTGTGATTTAAACCACAATAGAGAAGAGGTTGCCACATACTTGTTTTAGTCTGTTATGGTGGAAAATTTTGAAAAGAACATAGTTTGAAACTGTTAAAGTGATGCAGCGGAATTTTGGCCCAGCTCGTTTGGCGCCCATGAGCCATGGTCCACCAAAGCCAGATACCAAAGTCTCTATGCTTAACTCAGCCCAAAACTTTATACGGAGGCTGCACCGTCTTATACCGTGCTCTCCACCATCAATTACCGACATAGATAAACCTAACAAACCTAATAGAAACTGAGAAACACAAAAACAAATATCTGTTTCTATTGGACATTACTTTTGTTTTTAACATTACAGGAAACAACTATTTTTTCGTGGACCAAAAACCCACGAAAATAGTCAAAAGCTCACGAAAATAAGCTATTTTTGTAGGCATGCCGACGAAATTGTACATCGAAATTAGTTAAGACAAAATTATAGAAGTAATTTCGTGAACCCCGACAAATTTATATTATTTTCGTCGGCTTGCCGACGTATTTCAAGAGGCCGACGAAATTACTGGCCACGTGGCATAATTTCGTGGACCAGGTGCCGACGAAATTAAGGCCTGTAGTTTCGTCGGCCCACGTGGCCGACGAAATTACTTGCCACCATGGTGCCCAATTACAACCCCCCCCCCCAAGTAGAACCACCAGCAGATTTGCATTCACATAGAAAAATGCATTATTGCATTCATCCCACATATTTTCATTCACATAGTAGAAATGCATTACAGGCAGAAATATAGCCCAGACATTCAGAGAGTCGACACATGCACAATAAGAATTCATTCACATACAAACCATCCGCACATTCATAGAGTTCACACATCCATAGATAAATACACTTAGTCAGCAATAGCCATGAAGAAAATACACTTTTAAAAAGTATGAACGGCATAAACAGGGGATGTGAGGATGGGTTGCATTTTTGCTAATCAGATCGTGCAATTGATCGGAGATGTCCTTCCGCAGCCTCATAAGTTGCCCAATGACAT
The DNA here is from genome assembly GCA_030272315.1 of Paspalum vaginatum. Lineage (NCBI taxonomy): Eukaryota > Viridiplantae > Streptophyta > Magnoliopsida > Poales > Poaceae > Paspalum > Paspalum vaginatum. Next base: position 34,414,233 of record CM059019.1, on the reverse strand, counting down.
GTATCAGTGCAAGAGGTTGACCAAAGGCCTCGGTATGAGCTATGAGAAGATAGATACGTGTCCGGACGGCTGCATGCTTTTCATGGATGATCATAAGAACGAGAAAAAGTGCTTAAACTGTGGCAAAGGAAGATATATCGAGATAATAAACGAGGATGGCGACAAGGTGACGACGGACGTTGCACATAAGCAACTCCGTTCCTTCCCTATGCGCCTCGCTTTAAACGGCTCTTTCTCTCAATGAAAACATGTGAACCCATGCGGTACCCGAAAGAAGGTGTACGTGAGAACCAGAGGTCATGGCGCACCCTGTTGATTCAGATGCATGGAAGACTTTGGATGAGTTTGACCCAAAGTTCGCTAAGGAAGCGAGGAATATTCGCTTCGGTTGGGCAACCGATGGCTTCACACCTTTCGGTCAATCGGCCGCTTCCTACTCTTGTTAACCTGTGTTTGCTATTCCATACAACCTTCCACCTTTTATGTGCATGAAGTATGAATTTATATTCCTTTGCCTCATCATACCTGGTCCGGAACATCCTGACCAAAACTCAACGTGATGTTACAACCCTTGATCAAAGAGTTGAAACAACTGTGGATAGGTGTCGAAGCATATGATATTTCCTTGAAGCAAAAATTCACCCTTAGAGCTGCGTGCCTGTGGTCAATTCATGATTTCATGGCATATGGTATCTTTGCTGGATGGAGCGTTCATGGGACCTTGACATGTCCGATATGTGGGGCTGACACTGGATGTTTTCGTCTTGAGTTTGGTGAGAAGATCTGCTACTTTGATTGCCACAGATATTAGTTGCCCTCCGATCATATATTTAGATGCGACAAGGATAGCTTTAGGAAAGACACCGTAGAACTGTAGCTTAACTTAATTAGTTTATTATAGGAATCAGGAGTGCATGCGTCTAATCCTTACCAAACTCCTCCGCCAGGATCCGGACAACATGGATTTGAGATTCATTTCATCGCTTGTGCTATTAAGCTATACTCATTGTCTCTGTGTTGTCTATATCTTAAATTCTTGGCTAATTGTGTCATTTGTTCTCTTTGCCAACAATCCGTTCAGCAGCACGACTTTGTAAACAAACTCTTCGTCTCCAAAGGTAGCGGCCACAGCTCTAACGAGTCAGGTGACATGTGAGTTGGATGTGTGAGAAATGGAGTTGTGTATGGACTTATCGTTGTTCGTATAGACTTAACACTTATGTATGTGTGGACTTGTACCGTGGATTTTGAATTTGAGACTCGCATGGACATGTATGGACTTAACACTTGTGACATGTCATTTCTGAATGCACTTGAGAATGTGGATGTCGTTTGTGAATGCACTTGTGTATGTGGATGTGTTGTGAATATATATATTAATATATATAGAAAAAGTTTTATCTACGTACGCATGTAGCTACACTCATCTTAAATAAACCAATAAAGGTATGTTTACATACTCATATATCAGTTTAAGTATATTCATATATTTATTTTAAGATACCTCAAAGGTCACCGTACGAAAAAATTACAAACCAGCTCCTGATTTTAATTTATTATAATAATACCTTTATATTAATACATATAATGAAGTATGTCCATATACCTCAAGTATACTCGCATACCTCACGTATATACCACCACAGACGGTCTAGTATAATCACATACTTCGTGTACATACCTTTCGTTCGACCAGATACCCTAAAAATTTTGAGATACAAAGGTAAATGTAGTTACATGCGCATGTAGAAAGGAAATTTCATATATATATATATATATATATATATGAAATTTGTATGTCAAAATCTGGGAAATAGAAGAGTATTGGGTCAGTTTTGGCCCCTGGACAGGATAATTTTCGGCGGCCCACTCGCGGTTGCCGAAAATAGCCCACCACTATTTTCGGCGGCGGGGCTGAGCCGCCGAAAATTGGCGAGTACTATTTTTGGCGGCCGGTGACTGAGCCGCCAAAAATAGTTGGCTTATTTTCGGCGGCCCCATTGGACCGCTGAAAATATGGGCCCTGCGGTTGTCTTTCGGCGGCCGGGTTGGGCCGCCGAAAATAGGCTTATTTTCGGCAAAACCCTTTCGGCAGAGCAAAACCGCCGAAAATAAATCGGCGGGAAGAACCTTATTTTCGGCGGTTTTTGGCTGCCGAAAATCTCCTGGATTCCTGTAGTGTAAGGAACCTACTGCCTGCCTTGCTGCTCCAATGCTGTGCAAAGAGAGGTTTAAAGAGCAGCCTTATCAATCTTTTTATCCTAGGCCTGACAAATTATATACACTAGCAAAGTTCTAGCAGAAGTAACAGGAGCTGGGCACGCTATTTCTCTATTTTTTTAACATGTGTGCATCAAATTCATTCCAACCTTCATTATAGGATCCCTCAGTTGAGCAATCTAGAACCAAGACTGCAGCTAGTTGGCTTCCACCAAACTATCAAAGTAAACACAACGATCATTAACTAATAGAGTATCCTAAGGTAACTAAAACTGATTTCTTACACTATATAATTTTTCTAAACACATTGAACTCCGGTTACAGCCTAGAATACCTTTTTTCAACTTCAGTTCCTATTTATGAAGTTTACATAAAGAACCTTTGAGCACTAATATTGTTTCCAAAGTAAACACATTTTACTGCATCGTGTAACAGGTGTATTTATGTCTACTTACAATAACATCTTGTTCTATATGCCAACTATGCTAAGGTTGTTTACAAAAAAAAGGTAGTATTTGAATTGAGCAAGCTTACTCCCAAAAAACACATGTTTGTTGTCAAGCCGGTCACACTTTGCACATGTTATAAAGAACTGCAAGAACATGAAGAAAATAAAATAAGGTTTTCGTCGGCTATTCTAACAGTAATAGGGTGGAGAATAGATAGAAAAAAACTAGAATAAACACTTATATTAAATGTGGCCTGAAGGCAAAGGCGTTGCCAACTGAGTTTTAATATCAGTAGTTCAATACTACAACAAACCTAAGATTACTTCAAACTAGAGTACACCATGCCATAATTAACTGAGAGTAAAACAAGGGTTAAACAATACTTCAACTGCATCCTTAAATTATTATTTTCTTTCAAAGGTAAAACACATCACACAATAGGTATTATCATGCATAGATGCACAGAATCAAACTAACTATCAATCCATGATCCATTCTCAAAACCTAGAGTTGCATATCAACCAAAATTTCAGCATAAATATTAACTCAATTGTATCCTGACATCATATTCACATCTAATAACCAATTCATGGTTTAGGACTTCTTTGGGCACAAACTAAACAAAGGGTTTTACTTTCAAGGACACATAACCTATTTGTTCAAATGTAGCTCAGAGACACAGCACATATACATTTTTATTCAGACAACACACATAAATAACAGAGAGACCAAGAAGCTATGCATCGAATGCTGAAGGATTTACTGTTCTTTTTAGCCAAATGCTAAAGTTCAAGTTGGAATGAACCTCCAGCAGTGAGACTTCTGCCCTGACCTATTGATAAGCATGAGGCTAGGCCCTAGGTGTCTCTCCTCTCATCTCCAATGTTACATATGCAGCGAAGATATGGAACGATTAAATGTTAGTAATACGTAGTTAGACCATGTTTAGAAGGCATTTTTTATTAGTATACCTATCTTTGCTACTTGTTGTGAAGTACTTATGCCTCAACCATTTATGTGGAAACAGGGTCATCAAAGCAACTATGGTAGGTTCAGGGATGACACGTTGTTTCCAAAAGTGGATTACAGTAGCTTTAGTTGTAGAATAATAAGGAAAGCACATCTGTTGCACAGGATGTTGTTAGTTAAGGTAACATGTAAGGCAGTGGAAAATACATATATCAGCTAAGAACCTAATTAACCATATAGACAAATTGTCATGTTAGAGAACAGAGGGAGGGACAGCAGTAATGAGAACCAAACAGAACAAAAAGGCAAATGCTTCTATGCGGCATCATTAACATTTGAGGCAAGGGATGAAGTATGTAATTTGCTAAAGCAGATGTCTGGTAGGACAGTGATATTTTAGAGGCTACCCAAAAGCTGACCATCACTATTTTTCCCTGCCTTTTCCTAGAGAAAAGTAGAGGGCTAGAGGCTTTATGATTTCCTATAGAGACAATCATTATTTTTCTCATTGTTAGTAGGCGTCCTTGCAGTAAATTCTCTAAGTTGAATGCAGTAAATTCTCCAAGTTGAATGGCTTCTTGCAATGCATCATACTGATAACATATGCTGTGAATGCTGCCAACTCATGCCCTCATCAGTTTATTCAGCACTATGCAAGATGTCAAGGAAGTAGCAAGTAAAATTAATTTTCATTTTCATTTTTCCTATGTACAGTTCAAAGATACCCTACTTGTGAAGAGAAGGCAACATGTGCATGTTGATTCAGTTTTTGTTGCCTAAGATCATTTGTTTTCTTATAACCTTTTATTTGTTTTTCTGATCAAGTATATGTCAGTGCAAAAGAAAATATGCTTTTTATCTTATCTCTTATATTCATATTCTAGTTTTGTTCTTCACATCCTAGCTATTGCATGGCTTTTATTGGATATCTAGAACCAAAACTACCCACCCCTCAATTAACAGTGCAGGAGTGCATAGCTTAGATGTCAATGTAATCATTCGACTATCCTGTTATGACCGGCAAGGTAAGCACTGGGTCAGCCATTAGCAAGGCTAGCCATCAGCGCATATTTAATTACCTGTTTTAACAGAGCATTCTCGATAAAGTGTGAGTAGAAGAATGGCAAGAGTGCAGAACCTCTGACTAAGAACTGTCTTGGACTGTAACAGAAAGAGAAAGAGAATGAGCAAAAAGAAGCTCCGATCAAGAGTTGTGTTGAACTGCAATAGAAAATGAAAAAGAATCAGCACAGTGGCAGATGGAAAATATTGTACCATAAGATGAACAAATACATTAATTATGTTTGCAATAAAACATTACTCTGAAGACTTATCACATGCCAACAAGATGGCATGTTTCAGCTTGCTCACTACCGGCAGTCATGAAAAGAAGTTATAGCACTAAACTAAATTGAACTCATGCAACAATGATTAACATAGATTAACACTTAACCGTTAACACACAAGCAAAAAGTTCAGTAACAGATAATACTCATGCAGTCATGCTAAATTAGTCACCCACTCAGTCTCAAACAGAATAGCATGCTACAGGCAACAAGTAGGTAGAGATGGACTAATGGATCTGCCATCACCTGAAGCAGACAACAAGTAGGTAGGGATGGATTGATAGAGATGAACTCTATATAAGAAGAACCTATAGTAGGAAATTAGCAGCTAACCTAATCATGTTAGCCAAGAATTATGGCAGCAGCCTCGGTGTTCCAGGTGATTCCTCAATCTGTTACGCCTTGTTGATGCTTCGACAACCTAAAGAGACAAAAAGGGAGGAGAAAGCTAGAGAAATATAACCAAGAGAATCAAAGGATGCATGAAGTTCTTATTCTGATTAGTAACTATTCTGATTAGTGCTAAAGTAGAATAGACACATAAGTTATGCTCTACTAGTACAGATTCAGTGAAGAGATACTGGGAAAAATAAAATAATGGAGATATGCACAAAGCAATACAAGGTGGGATGAATAATACACAAAATAGAGAGCAAATACACAATGTAACGTGCAATTACTAAACTAAACAAAAGGGAAAATCTCTCTATATACAATTACTAAATCTCTATGGCCCATACTGTCATATTCTCACAAAGGTTTTAGGTGCTAATGGAGGTGAACAGATAGGTGCTAAAAGTTAAAATTACTCGGCATGTCGGCATAGGACAGAACAGATAGGTCGTCATGTTTAGAGTCTTGAAAAGATTCCTATGTTATGAAAGATGTTAACTCAAGAATTGAAAACCCTACATTATACACAGCTTGGTTGTGCCAAAATAATGCAGCTTAAAACTATTATCAGATAAAGGACAACAGAAAATGAGGTGATCTGCACAAACGAAATGCAAGAACTAGTACCAAGTAATAGGGCAAGTAACATGTACAGATCGAAATACTAAGAGGTGCCACATATATCAGCATTGGAAAAAGTTGCCTTAAGCATAATAAATCAAGAAAACGAATCCAGTCCCTGCAGCGTGGATTTGAGAAGGGAAAGAGAGAGACATGCAAATCTAGTCATAACTACTAAGGAATCCGATGAGATTTGGTTCCAGTGCCACGCTATGGTGAGGGAAAATGAGGGAAAACAAGAGAAATTAGAGGAATCGTTTACCTCACCGGAGCGTGGGAGGCGCTGCAGCGGGCTCACGCGGAGTCGCCACCGCTGGCGCCGCACGGGTGTGTGGAGGCTGCGGCGGTGGTGCGCCCTCGCCCTCTGTGGCTCGCCCGCGTGCTGTCGCCCCTGAACCCGCTCGCGCTAGTTCTCGTCCCTCCGCGTGCCCCTCTCCTCGCCCCTGGGCCCTCGGCTCTCCGCACGCGCGCTCTCCTAGCGCGTGGAGGCTGCGGTGGTGCGGGCAAGCCGAGGCGAGGGCGCGTGAGAGGGAGGCCGGGGAGTCACGTGGGAGGCGCGGCGGCGGGATCCGATGGTGGAGCGGCCGGCGGTGGCTAGGTCAAGAAAGGGGAGAGAACGAGAGAGAGACCGAGGAGGGAGAGAGAGTCAGACGGCGTGGACTGGGGGGGGGGGGGTATATGATTGGCGCGACGAGTATTTTCGTCGGCCCGTACGAAATTGAACCATTTTTTTCGTGATAGGCCGATGAAAAAATACTATTTTCTTGTAGTATAAGTTGGGAGAAAGGGAATACAAAGGAATAGCTGCACAGGCCAACTAACGTGCGTCTTTCATGAAAACATGGATGAAGGTATTCTCATATCCTCATCTGTAAATTTGTTGCACGGTGGCGTGTCTACGTAGGAGAAATTAACCCACTTGGCTCCGCTTAGATGGCGGCTTAATAGGGGGATAAATGATGGATCTGGATATCCACTTTGAAACATCATGTGCCTGGATGGGAACGCGGGACAAGTTTAGTGACGTGGCATGCAATTCATTCTACTGGTTTTAAGCTTTATTTCAATATTGAGATACCAAACTACGGTCATCCGCTTAACACTTCCCACGGACGCAAATGTTTTAAAATTGAGATATCAAACATGTTGACCTTCAGGTTTAATGTGTTTAGCAGCATATTTTGACCAACCTATGCAAACTTGATCCTCTTAAGGCACAGATGGGTTGATCTCACTATCAATAGGGTCATTGCCCACGCCACTGAAAAAGGACACATTAATGAGATATATTACATGAGATCTTTTGCTTGGTTCTCTCTTAGAGTTAACTTGATGCAGAAATTCACATAGATCGCTTAAAAAAACTAAAAAAAACACTAGATTCACATATCTCGAACTAGAGAGATAATACAAGCTCTGAGCAAGAGTTTGTTGGGCCTATAGTGCTAGAGCAAGTGCAAGTGCAGCGAGCAACGTAGTAACGTTTACGGAACGGCATCACTGACTTGCACAACAATACGTTCGTATATCGTCCTTCATCCGCCCAACAGGCCGTCATGCTATCATGAGGAGCAGCACCGCAAAGATCCTTCAACCATGGCACCTCGGCCGTCTGAGAAGGAAATGGGTTCTTTGAACATGTCACCGTGCACATGTCCACATGACCTGGCAGCAAGTTGTGAGCCAAGTCCGACATGTAAATGATGCAGTCACCCATCGGGCCCATCCCCCCAATGTTGCTCCTCAGGATCTTACACCACAAGTTGGGGTCCGGGCGGTCCCTGAGCACTCCTCCAATGATCTTGGCACCAAAGAATGACCCATTCAGCTTCCTTGCTATTCCCATGGCTGCAGAGATCAGACTTGGGTTGTCCTCGGTGTCTCTGCCCGCGAACGCATGCGCCTTGAAGAAGAACCAATACTCGGCGCAGCGCAACACCCTTACTATGATCGGCTCTACTGTTCCAATGTTTGCGACACGCCGATTGTTGGTCGTGATGATCACCTTGCTCTCCTCCTTGCAGCATCGTCTCAGGATTTGCAGGAGCTCTTCCAGTATGTGCTTCCTATGCATATCGACGTTCTCAAACACAAACAGGCACCTCTTGTCACGATAACTATTCCCCTTGACAAACTCCAGAGGATCAATCAAAGTTCTAATCAAAGTTCTTTGATTATTTTTAACGTCATAGATACATGAAGAACTGCACAATATGATCACCGCGAAGTGGTTACGCACTCTGTCATCATCGCAGGCGTGTTGCACCAGGGTTGTCTTCCCAACTCCGCTGGCGCCTACAATCGGTAGCACGCCCAATTCTCCTGCTGCTGACTGTTCACCCTCGTGCAAGAGGAAGTTGATGATCCTCTATTTCTCAACATGTCGACCGAACATCTGCCCTTTCCGGAAGATGCTAGTTGCTAGAGGCCGGTGGGTCGGCTTGCAGTTCTGCAAGAGCATGATGAACTCCCTGATATCATGGGACATGCCCTGTAATATCTCAAGTACCCTCTCAATCTCATCCGCGCCAACACCGTGGCGCCATGAGAACTTGTTGCTCCTCCTCCTCATGGTGCCCCCATCAACCCTCACACGCTTTGCAGGATTAAACAAGGACAAGGTGGAAACTTGAGGAGGAGCTACCTTATCATCATCACATAGCTCATCAGCTTCTTCCTGGCCACCGTCGTACCCGATGGAATCGAGCAAGTAGCAGCCCTGGTACTCGCCGTCGATGAGCTCCGAGAGCCACTGGAGGGTGCCATGGTTGGAGATCTGACGTGCTTTGGCTTCCTGTACCACGCTGTGGATTCTGATCAGCAGATGGCTTATCCTTTGCAGCTTACCTTCAGTGCTCTCTCTGTCACTAGTGAAACGCCCGATCAGAAGAGAAATTGCTCTACTGACAACATCGCCGATGATGGCGGAGAGGATGGCGTCTGCCATTTCTAGACTTCAATGGCAGGAACGGAGATAGATCTGATATAGAATGAAGTCTTTTCTGCATGAACCCGGAAATTTCATGTACATGTGGTGGTGGACTGGTGGTCGGTCACTGTCTCTGGTTTAGAACTCTCTGAAGTGATAACGACCGATCAAGTTTTTATTTGCAGTGAAGGGCCAAATGCCTGGATGCCGGTCATTTCACGTACTACGGATCTACAAGTCTTTTCTGCAGTTTCTATAGCAGGAACTGCAGGAATAAAATGTACGCGTGAACATTTATTTTGTGCGTGGTCGCACTCTGAAGTCAACATAGCGACCGTAACTGTTCTTTCTTGGCCGACGACTGCCGATGCCGGTCATAGCATGTTGTGACCACGTCTTTAGAATAATCGCATCACCATACAGATTTAAAATACTAGTCCATCAACCCATGTTTTCGCACGGGTTAAAGTTTTAGAATATAAATTTAATCCGTAAGAAAATTAGAGCTAATTGTTTTAATTCATCTTTTGTAATGTCATTGTGGGTAATGCATATGCAAATTTAGAAAACAATTTAATTTATATTTTATGATAGCATATTGGGTAATTTATATATATAGATTTATGGATTATTTTAATTCATCTTTTATAATGGCATGTTGAGTAATTTATATGAAAACTTAAGGGGTTATTTTAATTCGTATTTCATAATAGCATGGTGGGTAATTTTATGCAAATTTAAAGGGCTATTTAATTCATATTTCATAATGGCATGATGGTCAATTTTTATACAAATTTAGGGCATCATTTTATTTCATCTTTCATAATGTCATGGTGGATAATTTTTTTAGAAACTATAATAGATCTAATGATTACTATTATTAGAGCTGTATGATGGATGCCGGGATGTTTTGATTTTTGTGAGAATTCTTAAAATTTATCTTTGCATATGCAAATTTAGAAATTATTTTAATTTATATTTTATGATGTCATATTGGGTAATTTATATACAGATTTAGGGTTTATTTTAATTCATCTTTTATAATGGAATGTTGAGTAATTTATATGAAATTTTAAGGAGTTATTTTAATTCGTATTTCATAATGGCAAGGTGGGTAATTTTGTGCAAATTTAAGGGGTTGTTTAATTCATATTTTATAATGGCATGATGGTCAATTTTTGTACAAATTTAGGGGATTATTTTATTTCATCTTTCATAATGTTATAGTGGGTAAATTTTTTAAAAACTATAATCTATAATATATCTAATGATTATTATTATTAGAGCTATATGGTGAGTGATAGGATGTTTCTGATTTTTGTGAGAATTCTTAAGATTTATCTTTTTTTAGAAAACAGATATATTATTAGAGCTACATGACGGATGGCAGGATGTTAATTATATAGAAAAAAATCTAATGGATATTAATATTTCAATCTGCAATTAATGATAGGTGTTTGTGAGAATTTCTATGATTTTATTTTTTGTTTAGCGCATCTTGTGAGGATTCATAAGAGGCTCCAAAAAGAATCCCCAATTAGTTATAGATAGATTAGGCACAAAATATCTGTTTCATAGAATAATTTCTAACATCTTTATGAAAAAAGTTACGGAATCATTTAGTAGTGTAAATTTGTAAATGGTAAAAAAATTAACAAAAAACTGAGAGTAAATTTAAAAATAGAAAATTTTGGAAAAAAAAAAGAAAAAATTTGTTTTTGTTGAGAGTTGTACTCAAAACCTTTTATAATGGCAGAGGTGGGTAATTACTTAAAAAACAGATGGAAAAATTTGCCAAAAAAGAATAATTTTTTTTTCGTTGAGAATTGAACTCAAAACCTTTCATAATAGCAGAGGTAGGTAATTACTTAGAAAACAGATCTAATGGCTATTAATATTCCAATCTGTCAATTAATGGTTGGATGTTTCTCATTTTTGTGAGAATTTGTAGGATTTTTTTTCTGGTGCGTTTCATGAGGATTAACGTGGAGCCTTTAAAAAAGAGTCTCTAGTTAATAATAGTAATAATAGTAAGATGAGTCTACTCAAAATAATCAGTGAATACACAAAATAAAAATATAGGCTCTGCCGTGCTGAGACACCGGCCAATATACATGTTGTCATAACAATGTAATTAATCCATATTAGTACATCCATCCCGTGCTTCTGCACATGACATATCGGTTATTAACAAGTATAAAGGTTAGAAATTTATATAAAAAATTGGGACACATGATTAATCAAAATTATTATTCTTCACTATCTTTCGTGTGTCCATACTTTAAGAAAATATGCATTTCCATGATTTTTATCTGTATATGTCTACAAGGACACCATTTAACTTTCATAGGGGTATAGTGGGTAATTTATATACAAATTTAAAGAAATTACTTTAGATTATTTTGCATAATGGCACAATAGGCAATCCATAAGAAAAATTAGAGGATTACTTTAAATTATATTTCACCACAATTGCAAAATAGAGAATTTATGTAAATTTAGGAGTTATATTTAATTAATGTTCCATTATGGCATGGTATATGTAAATTTAGGATTTGTTTTAATTAATGTTCCATAGTGGTCTGGAGGATAGGTTTTATGCAAATTTTTAGGGATTTATTTTTATTTATTTTTCTTAATGACATGATAGGTAATTTATATGCAAATTTAGTGGGTTATTTGAATTTACCTTTTTTGAAAGCATGGTGAGTAATTTATATGCAAATTTAGAAGGCTATTTTATTTTTTTTCATAATAATTTGTGATTAAATTTTTTAGAAAATATAATAGGTCCAATGATTATTATTGTTAAAAACTACCAGAAAAAATAGTCATCTGTTACGACGGGTATGATCTAGCCACAATATTGGTGTTGCGCGATGTATCGACATGTTTTCACAACATTTTAGATTCAATGTGTTTTTTTTATTTTGATACACATTTACAATTATGGTCCTACCGTACGTATGCAAAGAACAGTCATACCGAACAATGATGGAGGCGGAACATAAGGGTGACATACCAAATCTTTGCCAAAAGAAAATATTCATCTCTTGTAATATCACCTTGTTTCGGTGATTTCCATCGACTCTGCGTGAATCATAGGGTGGTGTCAGTTGGGTTGAAATGTTATCTTCTTAACTTTCCATCAATAGGTAGAACATCCAAAGCGGAGACATTATGCAGCATAAACACTTGTTTTTGTGTGTCCTCTATCGCACCAACCAGACAGATTATTCACGTCATTTTGTTATGACAATTTGCGTTGACTCCAAGTGAATTTCGAGCTGCTGTTAGTTGAATTGGAAAGATTATCTCTTTAAATTTCAACTGATATATAGAACATGACCTACATCTTCAATCCAAATCAGTCTCGCAAATAAATTCAAATTCATTTTGGATTTGGATTAAACTTTGTAACATCAATTTAGATGTGGATGGACGGAATCTCTTGGCAGAAAAAACTCCTCTCTTTATTACTAGGTATATATAGATATAGATTTGATTGACAACTATATGTTTCTGATTTTTGTAAAACTTTCTAAAACTTCTTATTTTATAGTGTGTCAATCTAGAAGTAGTATTTCTTTTGGAGCATCTGTTACTTTAAGATTTGTATGCTTAAATATGTGGTATCTAGATGTCTTTCATTTTCACAAGATTAATTTAGGCTACCGACTTCTATTTTCAGACTCAGTACCAATTCAATAATATGCATGGCAAGTCCGCCGGAAACGGTCTTAGCCCTTTCATTTCCTACTATTTTCTAGGTTGACCCCGGTCTCCATTTCGAAATTGGGTGGCTAGCTGCTGCCCTGCAATGCGGTTACGCGGCCCCTTAATCTTTACAAGAAGAATATGGTTGACAAAGACACCTGCGACATCTGCCAGCAAGCACTCATGCTCTCTTCCAATGCCCGTTAATTCGCTCGGGAGTTTTGGGCTGCGATCGATTGGCTTCACCTGTTCACCATGGACCAAGCTACTAGAGTATCCACTGATGAAACCAATCACGATTATTCAACAGACGCACAGATACACGCGCGCAAAGAGGCGCTACTTGGAACGATTCGGTGTTCAATTCAATCTTCTCACTCAGTGTGAGTCGAGGCTGAGCCCTGCCAAACAGAAGTCTCTCCCTCCTATACGCAATCCCCTGTTGTTATTTGTACTCCTCCAGGCCGATGGAGAGCTGTGAGCTTGGGTCGCCACGCGCGGGGCGATGGATCAGCTTCAGCTGTCCCTTGGGCTCGCATGCACCACCAGCTACCATTCAGAATAGTGCATCGTCACGCGGTTGCAAAAAGTATTCGATCGCAACGCATACTTGGCTGAGAAACCAAGTCAATTCTTTGTAATCTCTATCGGTTGTGATAAACCTGATGATTTGTCTGCAGATCGAGTGGTCTTGAGCCATAGGGAATGTTGGATGCTCGGTGTACCTTGGAGCTCATTGAGTGTCCTTTTCTTTCTTTTTAGGTCCTGTTTGGGACATGGAAAATTTTTTCCGTTCCTGCATTTTTCCGGTGAAATTGAACTGTTCCAGTGAAATTCCTACACGATTCCTGTGAAATCCTTGTATTCCAAACGGGCACTTATTTTCGTTTGTGTTGGCCGGATGAACTTTCTTACGTGCAGATGTCGTTTTGAAATGAAGATTTTTTTTTTGTCTAAAAAAATTCCCGGACTTCCCTTCAAGCTATTGTGGTACAAAATTTTGAAAAGGATACGTGGTTTAAACCATAGTAGAGAAACGGTTGCCGCATATGCTTCAGTCTGTTATGATAGAAAATATTGAAAAGAACATGATTTGAAACTATTAGAGTGGTGCCACGAAATTTCGGCCCACCTCACTTGGCGTCCACAGACCGCGATCCACCAGAGTCATATACCAGAGTCCCTAGCATACAAGGCTATATGATTAACTCAACCCAAAAGATAGTTCTTTGTGTGAGGCTGCCCCCCACTTAGACTCACTCCAACAGCGTTGTCAATTGGGTTGGCAAACCTAAAATGCCTCTGTGTGCACTGTAGTGCGAGGATTTTCGGTTTGTGGAGGGAGAAGAGCAAAAATGGGTTTTCTCTCTGTTCATATGCATTCTCTTTGGGGCACTGTGTCGCTGTGTGTAGTGTGCATCATAGTGCATTGCTCTTTAACTGTTTATGGGTGGTAAAATTATATACATAGGTCAGTGGGTGACTAGAAATATACCCTTCCGTTCACAAATATATGACACGGTTGATTTTTTTAAAAACTTCAATTATTCGTCTTATTCAAAAACTTACATAAGTTATCATTTATTTTGTTGTGATATGTTGTATAACTAAAGATAGTTTGAGTATGGATTGTGTTTTATGTGTTTGAATATTTTTTAAGAAAAGACGAATGATTGAAGTTATGGAAAATAAGTTAATCGCGCCATACATTTATGAACGGAACATTTTAGATTGATACATATGGTATTTGGACCAGAATACTTCTAATGATTTTAGAATTGCATTAAAATAGGCTAATGCGAGGAAGAGCGAGCATGGTACATTACATGGAATCGTATTGATCTCAATGACGAGGATTATGAGAGTTACGAGAGGATGAGACATGTTGTCCATGGACTAGTTTCCAAAGGCGTTAAACAGTAACACGTTGTGACCTTTGTTGGATGTTGATCCAAATTTCTGTTGGGCTTAGAGATTTTTGTCCGTTATGGTGTGATCTTAGTAAGTCACGTGTTCCATCTTATAAATACATTTTGTAAACCGTCGGGAAGAGGTGACGGCTCATTGTAATCTCCCATGTTCTATAAACAATTTCCGATACAGTAAAGTTTACCGGCTGACGTCCGTGGTTTTTCACGTAAAAATCGTGTTTCGTGTGTTCGATCTTGTTTATCGCATTATTTGCTACTAAGTGTCGTACGAGAGTTAGTCACGTGGTTTACGACATAAAAAAATAATTAGGGCTTCAACCTGTTGGCCGCCGCCGGATTCTATCTGCATCGGCGTTTTTTATCTGCCTTGCGCATTCATCCTTCATCGTCGACGTCGATCCAATCCGCGTGCTGTACGCTGGGCTGCTGCACATCAAGTTTCGTAGAGGATCTCATCTGTTGAGGGCTGCGGTGCCTCTGTTGGAGACGCAAGTCGCGAGGGCGGCTGCTGCTGCTGCTCCTGTTGTTCGCGGAAGGTGAGGAAGAGAAAAGGTACCGCTGTTACATGTTTCCAGCTGCGCACGAGGATCGAGGGGGCAAGTCGTCTGTTCGTTCGTGATAGCGAGGAAAAGAAAAAAAAATCAGATTTGGTGTTCCTGCTACACGCACACGGGATATCTACCAGGAGATTCGTTTCCTGATTTCTGCTAGGTGCACGCAAGCTGTTGCACATAGGAAGTTCTATTTCAGCTATTTAATTTCAGATTTCTCCTTGTTATTTTGTCTAATGGCTTACATAAAGTATGATATTCCGCTGTTAAATTATGATACAAGATTTTTGCTGTGACAAGTTAAGATGCGTGCAGTTTTGTCGCAAGTTGATCTAGATGATGCATTTGATAAATTTGGAAATAAAGCATTTAATTTTTGGTCCGATGAAAAAAAGAGAAGAGATCGTAAGGCATTGTCTCAAATTTATCTTCATTCATCTAATAATATTTTGCACAAGGTTTTACAGGGGAAAACCGCTGCTGCTCTATTGCTTAACCTGGAGTCGATCTGTATGTCAAAAGATCTTACCAGTAAAATGCATTCGAAGATGAAGTTATTTTTGCACAAGTTGCAAGAGAGTGGTTCCATGCCAAATCACCTGACGGTCTTCAAGAAGATCGTTTCTGACCTTCATGCTATGAAGATAAAATATGAAGATGAGGATCTCGGTCTTATTCTCTTATGTTCTTTGCCTAGTTCATTTGCAAATTTCAGGGATACCATATTATATAGTCGTGATACTCTCACATTGAATGATGTTTGTGAGGCCTTGCAAGCTAAGAAAAAGATAAAACAGATGGTGCCTACTGATGGTTCTACTTTCAATGGAGAAGCTTTGGCTGCCTGTGGCCAATCTGAGAAGAACTCAAATAACGGCCAGCAAAGTAAAAGTTCTAATGGCCAACATGGCCGTTCAAAATCTAGAGGCAGAGGTAATAAATTTTGCTGTTATTGCAAGAAAGATAATCATGTTATTTTCGATTACTATAAATAAAAAAATAAAAAAAGAGAACTGGCAGATAAAAGTAAATCCAATGATAAAGGTAAAGTTTCTGTTCATGCTAGTTCAGATAATTCTGATGGTGATACTCTCGTTGTTTTTGCTGGATGTGCTAATAATGGTGATGAATGGTTTCTTCATTCTGGTGCTTCCTTTCATATATGCATCAGTAGAGATTGGTTTGTCACTTATGATGCTATTAAATCTTGTGGTTCTGTTAGAATTGGTGATGATAGACTATGTCAAATTGTTGGAATTAGGTCCGTTCAAAATAAGATGCACGACGGCATTATCAGGACTTCGACTGATGTTAGGCACATTCCAAATATGACTAAGAATCTTATTTCTTTGAGTACTCTTGATGGCAAAGGGTACAAATACTCCGGTGGAGTTAGAGTTTTAAATGTGTCAAAAATTTCTCTTATTGTTATGAAAGCTGATTTAAAATCTGCCAATTTGTACCATCTCCGTGGTACTACAATTACAGGTGATGCCACTGTAACTTCTAATTCATTATCTAATTCTGATGCTACTAATCTTTGGCATATGCATCTTGGGCATATTAGTGAGCTTGGTTTACAAGTTTTGAGTAAGAGAGGACTTCTTGATGGACATAGCATCAGTAAATTGAAATTTTGTAAGCATTGTGTGTTTGGCAGACACAGGAGGGTGAAATTCAATACCTCAACTCATATAATTAAAGGTATTCTTAATTATGTGCATTTTGATTTATGGGGACCGTCTCGCAAACCTTCTTATGGTTGTTCTCGTTATATCTTGACAATCATTTATGACTATTCTAGAAAGAAATGGCCTTATTTTTTGAAAGATAAATCAGAACTATTTTCAGCATTTAAATATTAGAAAGTTATGATTGAAAATCAAAGTAAAAAGAATGTTAAAATTTTTTGTACTGATAATGGGATGGAATTATGTTCTAATCAATTTAAAACATATTGCAAGTCTCACGGCATTGTTAGGCATTGTACTATTTTTCATACAGGTCAACAGAATGGTGTAGCTGGGCGTATGAATAGAGGTATAATCTCTAGAGTCCGTTGCATGTTGTCTAATGCGGGCTTGAATAAGCATTTTGGGCTGAAGCTACTTCTACTGCTTGCTATCTTATTAATTGTTCACCTTCTATTCCTCTTGATAAGAAAACTCTAATTGAGATATGGTCTGGTGCTCCGGCTGATTATTCATAATTTAGAGTTTTTTGTTGTACTTGCTTATGCTCACGTTGATAATGGAAAATTAGAGACTTGAGCTATTAAGTACATCTTTCTTACTTACCAATCTGGTGTTAAAGGTTATAAATTGTGGAATGCACAAACTCAAAAGGTTGTGCTTAGTAAGAATATTATCTTTAATGAAACTGCTATGTTATCTGACAACCTATCTAGGGATGCTACTGTTGAGAGACAACAGAAAACAAGTGTGCATATGTAGCATTTTATTGATGTTGATAATACACCAGAGAATGATAGTGTTGCTGTCCAAGATGCACATATTACTGATAATTCACCAATTGTTGATGATTTATCTTTTGTTGAGCATTCTTCTCCAGTTGTGCAGTGTGATGCCCCCGGCATCTCAAAAGCCTTGACACGCAATTACATTGATGTTAATTAAGGATTTGGACTTAATCATGCTTAGAGGATAACAACAACTAGGGCAGGAAATCACTAAGACAAAAATTTTCAAGTTGGATATGCCAAACTCTCCGTTGCTTGGTTGAGTAGTTAGACATTCATACATTTCATGCTAGACATCAAATACAAAAGTTTTAGTTCAAGATGTTTCCTTCAAATATGCTATTTTGACCATTTTCAAAATCAGGTGTTAAGGGGCCCAAAAGTTCAACCAAACCCAGATAGCCTACACTCATGAAATTTTTGCTAAGTCTAGGATTGACACTCTTTCCCAAATTTCATTCCGAAATTACTTTCGATTTGACCATACAACTTCAAAATCTTCCTTTGTATGAAATGAAATTAAACTTACTACCTTTCAAATGCATCTGGCCTTGAATCACTTGGACTTCAAATGATACTCCCAAAAGTTGAAAACAAGAAAGGATCTACATGAAGTAAACTTACTGTTTTACCAAACTTCTGAATGCCTTTGAACTGTTATTCCAAAATCTGTGGTGAATTGAATGAAATTTTATATACCAAACCTGTAGGTAATGATGTGGTGAACAACTTTGTTAATTGGAGCTTGGATGGAAAATGGACTTAGCATAGTGTAAAGGGTCCTTTACTATCACCCAACAAACACAATCCAAACCTGAAATGTTTAGAAATCTTTATTTTTCTATAACCTACAATCATTATCATGCAAAGATCTAATTGAGAAAGTTATAGGTCCTAAAATTCTAAACAACTTTGTTAATAGGCATCTTGGATGAAAATGGCCAGAAGGTGGACTTTTTGAATTTCTAAGCATTTCTGGACTGTAGGTCAAATTGAATTGGAGAGCTAAATTCAAATGAAATCATATTTACAGACAGATTTTGGTAGTAGGCCTTTTGACAAACTTGTAGAGTCTAAAGTGTAGAACATTTCTTCCAATTGGAGTCTTTTCAAAATTGGCACCTAAATTAGTCAAATCGTCGATTTACAGTAGGGGAGAAAACACAAAATGCTTGGAAATCCCTGGGTCACTGACAGGTGGGACCCACCTGACAGCGCCGCCCAAGGTCCCCAGCCTGCGGCCGCCGCGTGAAGGCCGATGTACGGCCGACGCCGTCCGCCCACGGATCGAGCCCCGCGGCCGCGTCCATAAGCGGAGGCCGAGCCCCTCCCTCTGCTCCTCTTTCCCCACTCGCCCCCGGCCCTTCCCCCTCACTCCTTCGCTCCGCCTTGTCCGCCATCGCCATTAGCCACCGAGCTCAAGCTCGAGCTCGCGCCGCCTCCTCCGCTGCTCCCCGAGCCCCTAGACCTCCACCACCGCGACCGCCTCGTCCTCGCGCACCCCGCGCTGAAGACGTCGTCGCCGTCCCGCACTCCACCGTCGAGATCGACCTCGCCGCGACGTCCTCGCCACGAACCGGCTGTCCAGTTCATCGCCGCCGCACACCTTCGTCGCACCACCATACTCGATGAGGCCTAGCCGAGGTAGTGCGCTGCACTGCTGGACACGCCCCACGTCGCGGTCGCGGCGAGCCGGAGCTCGCCGGCTCGCGCGCGTGCGACGCCGCGCGGCCGCGCGCGGCGCGAGGTTGAAGAAGGAGGCCGGGAATCTTTAGATCCGGCCCCTATGTTTTCAGTTTTTGCGATTCAATCCTGCGTACTGTGGACTGTGTCTTGGAAAACTTGCATGCTAGTACCCAAAGTCTATGCATAATCACGTTTAGGTCCTTGTTTTTCGAATTATTTGATATTATTTGAACTGTGAACTTTGAAAAATCGTAATAAATCAAATAAAAACCCAAAAAGGGTAAACTCAGTGGCTATGAACTCAGGGAAAATAGATCTATGAGATGGGTATGATGTAGAGATGTGCATTGACCATTTTACCCCTAATATTATGCATGCATGATAAATCAATATAAATGTGAAATGTGGACTAAATGATCTCCAAAAATTGTGAAACTTGGACAGCAGTGTTGTTAGGGTATGTAAGCTCACTGTGATTTTTGGTTGCTCAAGTATACACAGTTTATTTACTGTTTTGCCCCTGCATGTGATTTTTAGCATAAAAGAAAATGTGGAAATGGTAGCAATATAAAATTATGCTCTAGATGGTTTTACACATTTTATTTGTGCTCTCTGTGGTATAAATAGCTCACTGTTAAAATAGGGTACTGTGCATGTCAAGTATAGTTGGTGTTTTGAAAATAATAGAACCATGCATGTTTAAATTAATAAATGGAAAAAGTGGTTCTAGCATGTTTAATAAATCCCAAGAAAAATCATGGTGTATCAAAGTCATGTTTAGGTCCCATAAAACATTTTTGTGAATTTTATTACCACTGTTTATTAATGCATGTGAGATAGGTTAATTTAAATTATGGAAAATAGATGTCCTACGAAACTGTGGATTTTGAGCTTGCTGATTTTTATGCTTACTCATCATGCAATGTTATACTGTTTGTGCAAAATTCATGCCCTGATTTCACTGCTATGAATTATGAAAAATTTGGAAAGTTAAAAGGCTGATATTTTGTGTGATTTTTAATAAAATAATTATAAATCTCTTATGGCTGAAATTTTGGCAGTAGGTTAGTGCAGTAATGATCTTGCTGTCATAAATGTTTGAGATCATTTGGAACCGTATAACAGTATGGTTTTGGCATGAGAACTTTAATGCAATAAATGGATAAACTTGCATAAGGGAAATAAATATATGTTATTTTAAAAAAGTATACTCTTGCTCTTTATACCATTTTGCTTGCTGCAAGTTTTCAATGATGTGATACATTAGGAGTTAAGCTAAGTCAGTGACGGTTTGTACGATTTTTTAATGATGGTCTGTATGATTTCTTAAATAAATGCTTATAGGCTTGCATAAAATGAGTGAAGCATAGCATTTGAATACATAACCAAATTGTCAAATTTCTATGCATCATGCTGTCATATTGCTTTTGCATTTGCATTGCATTCGTTTTCGCTCATTTGCACATAATGTCATGCATGCATATAGATCCCGCGAACGAGGAGCACCTGCCGGAGCAGCCGATAGTCGAGGAACCAGAAGAGGAGCAGAACCCGGAGCAAGAAGACCCACAGCCGGCCGCTGACTTCGTCTCGGAGACTACTGACCCTAGTGAGGAAGGTAGGCAGGACCATGCTTAACCCAGCAAACAAGTTATATTTGATGACTACGCATATGCATTAGGAGTTGCTTGAAACCTACTGCATTAGACTCCTTGGCCGCCCTGGCCCTAGCACCTACACTTAGAGTCCACAGGACGAGTATGCATAGAAGTTGCTAGGTATGAGTAGACACGAGTGTGTGGACTCATCACGTAGGTGTTTTCAAAGTTACAATATATTACTATTATGTCAATTATTACTATTGCTCATGATTTAAATAGAGACCGGACAGAGATTTATTTCAGTATTTACTTTTCATAATGTTGCACTTTGGACTCCGCCCGAGTCGTATAAGGCCCGTCCGCTGTTCGCCTGCTGTTCAGCATAACATTGCTAGAGTGCTTAACCGGGTTATGGGACCGGTGAAGTCTTACATGGGTTTGTCAGGAGTTTTCGAGGCTCCGTCCATCCACTTGCTAGAGGCCGATGGGCCCGGGGGCGCTTGTACTCGAAGGAGGGCTGACTCAGGGCACTGTGGTATCACTCCTGAGGGGGTACAACCCGGGGATTAGGTGGGGCCACTTTAAATCTTGGGACAAGACAGGTGGAGATCGGGACTATACGTGGGAACGCGATGGCCAGTAAGCATATACCCCTAGCATGATAGTTATTCTCGGGAATTAAAATCGATTCGAATCGCTGATGCTACTAGGTGTAGGAATGCTGATAACGCACATGGGTAACGTGGTAACTACTTAAACACTCTGTATTTAATACTTACGATTTTGAATATCACACGTTTGTATTAAACTGTTACCTTACTGCAAATTTACTATTATGATGATGATTATACAAATGATGAAAACTTGTTTACTTATGTTGATTCATGACACTGTTAAAACCAATGGCTAAGGATTCACTTGCTAGTAAGCAGCTTCGCGTCAGCCGTAAGCCAAATCCATTAAAACCTACTGAGTAATTAGTACTCAGGGTTTGCCCCCATATTTTGAGCGCAGGTATGGAGTTCATGGTTTGCACCTGTGTTGGAGGTGGTGCATGCCCCCATTTAGGATGATTCTGCATGAGCGGCACAAGGGCAACATCGGTGGGCTCGATGTTGTTACTTCTAATGCAAATCTTTTGAGATGTTATGGTGACATCTGAACTTTGTCATTCCGCTGCGAGAAACTTTTGAACTTGCTATTTTATAACTCTACGTTGGACTTGTACTATATTTGAAACCGGTTTGTAACTAAGTCTATTATTATGCTATTTCAACTGCCTGTGATGATGTATCTGTTGTGGCCCCATTGTGGGTCGGATGTGTATGATGTCGGTTCTTCTGGGAAACGGTGTTATCGGGAGTCAAGTGACTCTCGACGGACGACCGGGTTTAGTTTGGTCTAAGTGTACTGTGAGCCAGAGATGGCAGGTGTGCTTAGCCCGGATTAAATCGGTGATTCCGCCACATGCAGCCTCTGCAACATTCTGTTGCAGCTGAGAATGTTGCAGCTGATAGGGTCATCAGGGCTCATAAGACAGTTAGGAGATTAATTGAATAATGCAATATTGTTTATGATTTGAGTGTTGCAGAAGAGATTGAAAGTAATGCAGAACCTTCTAATTATTCTGAGGCTATTACATTTGCTGATTGCAACAATTGGATGATTGCTATGCAAGAATGAGTTTGAGTCACTTGAAAAGAATGTTATTTGAGATTTAGTAAAGTTGCAGAAGGATATAAAGCATGTCCTTTGTAAATGGATTTTCAAACGAAAGGAATGTATTTCTCCAGGTGAGTCTCGAGGTTGGTTGCTAAAGGCTATACCCAGATTCTATGTATTGATTTTAATGAGTTATTTTCCCTAGTTGTGAAGCATAGTTCTATTTGTAATTTGCTTAGTATTGTTCCTATGCGTGATTATGAACTTGAGCAAATAGAAGTTAAAACTGTATTTTTGTATGGGGAGTTAAATGAAAATATTTATATGTACCAACACGAAGGTTTTGTTGTTTCTAGAAAAGAAAACATTGTTTGCAAATTAAAAAAATATCTTTATAGATTGAAGCAATCTCCTAGGTATAAGAGATTTGACTTGTTTATGCTTTCTAATGGTTTCAAGCAGTCTAATTATGATAGCTGTGTTTATTTTAAAACTGTTAATTGTTCAGCTATTTATTTGTTTCTATATGTTGATTGTTGGAAAAGAAAAATCAGAAATAGCTAAGTTGAAAGCACAATTAAATAAAGAATTTGAGATAAAAGACTTGGATGCATCTAAGAAAATTCTTGGTATGGAAATTATCAGAGATAGAAAATTTAGTTTGTTATACCTCAGTTAGCGAGGTTATATTGAAAAGGTTCTTCATCATTTCAATATGCATGATAAAAACCTAGTGATTACTCCGTTAGCTGCACATTTCAGATTATCTTCAGATTTATGTGCATAGTTAGATGATTATATTGAGTACATGTCTAGAGTTCCATATTCCAGTGCAGTTGGTTCTCTTGTGTATGTCATGGTATGTTCTTGTCCTAATTTATCGATTGCATTGAGTGTTGTAAGTAGATATATGGCTAATCCTGGTAAGGAGCATTGGAGGCCTATTTAACGGATTTTCAGATATCTGCGTGGTATTTCCAGTGCTTGTTTGCAGTTTGGTAAATCTAGAAATGGACTCATTCGTTATGTTGATTCTGATCACGCTAGAGATTTGGATAAGAGCAGGTTTCTCACGAGTTATGTGTTCACTATTGATGGTTTTGCTGTTAGTTGGAAAGCTTGTCTACAAGCTACTGTTATTTTATCTACTACTGAAGCTGAATATATAGCTATTTCTGAAGCTTGCGAAGAAGCTATTTGGTTGAGATGTTTATACTTTGAATTTTGTGGGGTTATTTGTTCTTGCATTACCATACATTGTGATAGTCAAAGTTCTATTTATCTCACAAAAGATCGGATGTTTCATGGAAGAACAAAACACATTGATGTGAGATATCATTTTATTTGAGGTGTTATTGCTGAAGGTGATATTAAGGTACGCAAGATAAACACACATGATAATCCTGCTAATACGATGACAAAGCATGTTCCTATATCTAAGTTTGAGCTTTGCTCAAGCTTAGTGCTAAAGTTTAAGTCATAGTGATTTTTAGCGCTAGTGAAATTTATTATTAAAGAAAGATTATTAATGATTCTTCATTGCTACGAGATGGAATTCGTATCAAGGTGGAGTTTGTTGGTTGTTGATCCGAATTCCTGTTGGGCTTTAGAGACGCCTTGGCTCGTTATTGTGTGGCCCTAAGTAGGTCACGTGTTCTACTTTGTAAATACATCTTGTAAGCCGTCGGGAAGATGTGACGCCTCATTGTAATCTCCCACATTATGTTAACACATTCCGATACAGTGAAGCTTGCCGGCTGGCGCCCGCGGTTTTTTCTCGCAGAGGTTTTCCACGTAAAAATCATGTCTCGTGTTCGATCTTGTTTATCGCATTATTTGCTAACAACCTTCTGATAAGGTACTCTCTCAAATTAGTGACCCACGGACCATCTATGGCACAATGTAATGCATTTATTTCAACTAGTAGTCATGTACGAGCAACACGCTTGAGGGTTTATCAAAAATTCTTGTAAAGAAAATTCATATGATATATTAACAAAAAAAAATTTGTGATCTAAGCACCTAATTTCTATATATCAAAACAACAGTCCTCCTGAAAGCATAAGTTATATGTAATGAGTACTCCAACCTTGAGCTGAATTTCACGGGCAAGTATAGGACAAATAGTCTAAACAACGCTTAACCTAATGAAGGTTGAGGGTTAGTAGGTATAGTGCTTATTGTGACCCGACCACAATCTACCTGCTTACTGACCCGGACAAAATCATAAATCCACAGTGCCAATAACAATTTAAGTGCTCTTCGTCTATATCTCAATTTTTGTTCTACATGCGAGTGAACAAGATGATTTGTATAATCAACTTGTCAATGAACACATTATTTTTCTGCATCAATATCTGTGCATTATTTCTTCGATGTTCGCGACAGCCATGCATGCTATGAGAATTCAACGCTTTATAGTAATTCATATGACAGTGTCGGCAGAAGAGAAAGTGAACAGATAATGGAATAAATAAGCCAAGCTTAATTGAAAGGGGCTGGGTTCAACGTTAATAAAGAAACATGGCTACGACACAAGTAATGTATAGCTTTTTAGTTAATTTTCATCTATAATTATATTACTAGAATCTAGAATATAGTTAAAAAATACACAATGTCATCAAAAATTTGAAGACCATTCCAGGTCTACATATGGTAAATGAGCAAAAAAACATTCAAATAAATTATCCAATTACAATAACATTAGCATAAGTGATGACATATTTTTTGTCAAAAAACAGATCCATCTTGAGATCCTACCATGTACATTTCTATCAAGTGAACCATAGTGTTTGAAACACTGGCCACAAGCGTTAGTGCAATTTTTCCACCAATGTGGAAATGCCTTTTGCTCCCCAAGTCAAGTGGCATAATAAACCTGAAGAGCAGATCAAGGTCAAGTAGGACTCTGGTGTGGAAATCAAAGGACTTCTCTAAAAATATACTCATGATTATAAATTCTTTTGTTTAGAAAAAACGGTCAATAAATTTAGTCAATAACATCACCAAAGGAAGTTATAGACTTTATGTTGGCCTATTGGGTAGTAAAAAGAAAGGTCTTATAAGAATTAAACTAAAAGGAATGGCAAATGCACTGGCACCTGTCACAATCCTTGGTGATTCCATAAGCAAGCATAAATGAATATGAGTCATTGAGATGTTGAGACCGATGACACAATGCCTAGCACACTATCAGTGAATAAAGTGCAGTGGCATATCCTAACTATGGAATATAAATCACAACCAAATAACAAAAGGGTAAAAATTGGTAACTTTACTCTTCATTATACAAGGAGGTACTTAAATTCTCCAACACACAACTAACTTCACAAGTATGAATACCATTTACCAAGCAACATGATAACAAGGTGGTTTAGAAGTTCGAACCTTCCCTCATGATCTTTGGGTGCAATTGAATAAGCAACTAATGAGGATATAGTAAAATATAAGGTATTAAATTCAAACAAAAGAAGTTGAACTCACATTACGAAAGAAAATGATTTTATCAGAGCCTTGCGAGGCCAACAATCACCTGCAAACAAGGTTGTAAAGCATCTACAAATGAAACATCCATATGGGTCCCGTAGATTGTCCTAGAGTCAATAACTGAAACAGTAAATAGAAACATAAGACATTTATGTTCATAAAACTACAAACTGTAAGCATGAATTTAATATTATTTGCAGTAATCAAATTCACACAAGCATAAACAATCTAACACAGAAACATTTAACTGTGACAAAATCTCTTGGCTGTGTTTGGTATGAAGCTCATCCTCAATGGCTCATTCTAGAATCTCATTATCAACCAAACAGTTAAAGGATTTTTTATTTGATTTTGTGCATAGTAACTAAAATTCTAGAACCTAGCTTGAGGTGGATTTTTGTACAAAAGCCAAATTCCCAAAATCACAAGAAACCAAAAGCACCCTTAAAATAACCGAAGAAGAGCTTCAAGTTTTACCTTTGAAGCCAATAACAATGTATCCGGAATAAAGTATTGAACCTGCAGGTTTGGCTTAAAATAATTTTGCAAGCAAAAGAACAAGAAATCATATCGGAGTAAGGCTTAACTGATATGATACCAGAACAAGGAACAATGGGCTCTGTAGGCACTCCGTAGGCACGGTAGCAATGAAAAATATATGTGCAGTCATGAGGGAGTACCTTGGGATCCATCACCTCATGCAAGAAAACCAGATCTGCAGGCATGTGCTTTGTTTTTGCGCATCCTAGTAGACAAATACAACACAACATATAGCAAATAACACCCCCCAGCGGCGGTGGAGACAAAGATGGAGTGGTTGACGTACATACCAAGCTAGAAATCCCATCAGGTCATGAGGAATGTGCCTGATGCTTCACTTCACACAAGTTCTCCATGTTGTGCTGATCCAGCCCAAGTGCCAACCAATGGCTACGCAGTGGCGGCGTGGCCATGTGTACACGGCCTATGATAGAAGACAAATGGACGGTGGCTCACCGCGGGGATGGACAGCGACAGGTTGGTGGTGTAGCGGCACCAGGACACCCTGCCACCAAAACTGTAAGGTTAAGCAAAGTAGTTCAGAGCATTTACCATGGGACTCCTGCCGCCAAAATTGAATGATTAAGCAAAATAGTTCAGAGCATTTACTTGCAACAAAAAGGTGAAGCTTTTTTGTGATGCCCTAGGCATCTCCCGAGCATTATCATATGCATACTTTGTTTAATTACTTCTCATAAGCATCATCTCATCTCATGCTAATGTGCATTTGAGTTATATGAACAAACATGGTGAAAATAGCTAAGTGATGCACTCAGTTTTGCAAAAATGACGCTATAAATGTGAGCATAACTTAAATCCTATGGAGATTTAGGTGAAACTTTTTATACCAAACTTGTAGGTCTTAAGGTGGTAAACAACTTTGTCAATTAGAGCTTGGATGGAAGATGGGCTTAACTTAGTGTAAAGGGACTTTTGGTGTTACCCAACAAACACACTCCAAATCTGGCTTATTTAGAATTCTTCATTTTTATACATCCTAGAGTCATTTTCATGCAAAGGTCCAATTGGGAAAGTTTTAGGCCATGAAATATTGAACAACTTTGTCAAAAAGACTTTTGGGAGAAAATGGCTAGAAATAGGGCATTTGAATTATCTAAGGAAAACAGTTCTCAGTCCAAACTGAGGGCTGATAGTTAAATTCAAATTTAAATCAAATTTAGAGCCATAATTTGAACTTGGTGCTTTTGACAAAGTTGTAGATCTCAAATGGTACAACATTTCATTAAATTGGGTCCTTTTCAAATTAGGCCCACAAATTGGTCAAATTTGCGAAATTCAGAAACCTGGTTAGTGGTCAAATCTTTTTTTCATTTTTCGGGATTTTCTTTTTCTCCCGAGCCTATGACAGATGGGTCCCACCTGTCAGAGCTGCGGGTTTCCGCCCGACACCCGCCGCGGTGGGCCCCACCGGCTCCCTCGCTCCATGCACCCGGTCCATGCACCTTGTTCTTCATCCCCGTCCTTAGCCCCACCTGTCAGCCCCACCGGTCCATGGACCCAGCTCACCCGCGCGCCTCTCTCCTCCCTCCTCGCCCGGGCGCGCCCACGCGGCGCTGGCCTCTGAGCGCCGTGGCCACGCGCCGGCCTCCTCGGCCGCCGTGGCCACGCGCCGCTGCCGCGCGCCTCCAAGGCGAGGGCGAGGCCCCGGCCTCTTTCCCCGACCCCCATTCGCGCGCCCACCCCTGGACTCCCTCCGCTCGGCCCTCTCTGCTTCTCCCCGCCCGCGTCAGTTCACGCCGCCATTGACGGCGAGCTCCGAGCTCGAGCTCGCGCCCTCCCCTCCGTCGCTCCCCGTGCCTCCACACCTACACTGCGACCTTCGCCTCGCTCCCGCGCACCTCGCGCTCGAGTCCCCGTCGCCATTCCCCGCCCGGATGCCGAGATCCGACCTCGCCTCGACGTCGCGCCGCGCCGGTTCACCCTCGGTTCATCTCCGCCGCCCGCCTCGTCCACGCCGTCTCCGCCGTCACCGCCACCTCGAGGTAGAAGCCCCGCACTGGGGAACACCCTCCCCAACCCGTGTCGCGGCCGCGGCGAGCTCCGGCTCGCCGGCGCGCGCGCGTCCTCCCGCGCGTCGCGAGGAAGAAGAAGGGGGCCGGGCAAATTTTAGATCCGGCCCCTGCTTTTTTCCATATTTGCGAATCAGTCCACCGCGCTGTACGCTGAGTCTTGCAAGTCTTGCGTACTAGCCCCTGGGGTTCCGAAATAATCACAATCTAGCCCCTGGATCTAATGATTTTCCTTTTAAATTAATTATTTCGGCAGAAACCTTTGAAAAATCCTAGAAAATTCAATAAAAATCAGAAAAATACCAAATCAGTTGCATTGAAATCCTTTTGAATAGATCTGTCTAGTGAATATGATGGTTGAGTAGGAAAGTACCAAATTGCCCCTGATTTTATGCAAAGCAAGAAAAACCCTAATAAATAAGAAATAAGGACTAAATGATCTCCAAAAATTGCCAAATTTGAACAGCAGTGTTGTTAGGATATGTAGGCTCACTATGATTTTTGGTAGCTCAAATGTTCACTGTTAATTACCATTTTGCCCCTACATGTGATTTTAGCATGGAAATAAATGAGGAAACGAGACACAAATTTAGCAAATAGTCGATCATCATTGTTTAAAGTGCAACAATATGATAAAAAATAGCATAGAACACTTAAAAAAATACCTAGAGCGGATTTGTTGCATTCACATCTTTCATTTCTTCATCAATAGTACCTAGAAATGGAAAATCTTGGAATGTAACTGAAGATGACCAAAAGAAGTAACATTGTATATGGAACACATTTGCAATTTGACTGTAACTTACCACTAGTACTACTAGGTATGACCAAAATAAATTAATCAATTGCATACAAAAGAGTGAAGGAGAGAAGAAATCTCACCTCTCTGGCGCTGCTTCCGGCCTTCCGGGCTCCGGCAGCTTGGCGGCTTCTCTCTGCCAGGGGCAGCGGCGGGGACGGAGCCACAGCCACGCCCACGGAGGTGCTAGAGCTGCTGGGCGGCGCTGCGGACCACCACAGGGCCGCCACCGCTAGGCCGGAGGACCTTTCCGCCGCCTCCGTCTCTGCCTCTCTGCCTACCTGCCTTCCGCGCCGGCCGCCGCCGAATCGGCGATGGAGCAGGTCCGAGGGCCGGATGAGCGATGGGAAGTGGCGGCGCCGCTGTGGGGGGGGCGCCGAGGTGGGGACGGGCGACCGGCGACGGGAGGTCGCGGCGCCGCGGCGGGGACGGGCGACCGGCGAAGGGAGGCGCGACGCGGGGAGTCGAGGACGGCCGAACGGGGACGGGCGATGGGAGGCGGCGGCCTGTGCCTTTCCTACGCGGCTACGCCCCTGCCCTAAGCCCTTGGCCTGTTGGATGTTTACCTGGACTGGGCCAAAAACTAACGGGGGTAGTGGCCTTACCGGGCCAACGACTAGGGCCGTGGCCCTAGAGGCCCTAGGCCTAGGTCCGCCCCTGCTTGTAAGGTTATCTATTTTATACTCTCTCCATTCTTTTGTTCTATACTTAGCAGGATTTAAGGTGAAGGAAACAAAGACATCAGCATCTTACCCTTACCTTAGTCATGTTATGTACTCATTCATGCCCTCATTAAACTCTATGTGCTTTTGTTCAAAAAATGAGGACGTGGGAACCTCGGATGCATCAAATCTTTCATCAAATCTTTCTTGATTAAGTTTTTATTATGTTCTTTTTTGTATGTTATGTCACCATTAAGTATATATTTCAAGTATCATTAAAATCTCTCGTTGTTTTACCTATTTTTGCTATTTCTCATTGTATAGCTTGTAGATGTGGTTTTGTGCGCCAAAATTTTGGCCCTAGTCACTGCCAAATGCTAGGTCCGCCACTGTCAAATACTACAACTTTGATAGATCATGACTTCATCTAAGCTCGTTCGAAAGGTATAAAAGGTTATTTTAAAATTTAGGTCCTTAAATGATCCCAAATGAAAAGGGCTGCAAATTACATGAACCACGATGTTTTATGTCCCGTTGAGCTTTTCAGTATAAAATTTGTCTTTATTTACTTCATATGGCAATGATATAGAAAAATTTATCAATGATCAAGCATCTGAGCGAGCAATTTAGGGTCGTCTGAAGCGTACTGTCAGAGACGCTCCTCGCTGTCATCATGCAAAGCATGCGATTCAATGACAGGCGACACTGGCCTCTTTCCTGGTCAAAACAGGACACTGGTATCATCTAAAACACTTCGACAAGCATCATCAACTAGCTATTGGATGGAATAATCATCTTGGTGCCATCATTTGGTTGGCCATTATTATTTGCATGCTGATCACTCCATGTGATTCTGAAGGAGCAAAACGGGAATGTTCTTGTTTGAATGAAATCATGTCACGGTTCCCTTTTACTAACGTGACATTGTTTATGAGATCACGTTCAAATGCCCATAATTATGAAATTTTCTTGCTGACGTGACATTTTGAATGACTAGCAACGCAAGATCTGGCATGTGTGGAATATAGGAATTTCCCTAGAATATAATATTCATTTAAGACATTCCTGTATGATATACTCTCTCAAATATGTATTTTTTAGTAACAGTGTTCATATTCTCCAAAAAAACGCATAAGATTTTTCTTTACATGCACTTCTTTTTTTAAAATCTCAACTCCAATATCTTACGCTCGTAACAATATAAGCTTGAAGAGCCAAACCAAAAGGTCTTAATCGACCTACTTATACACAGTTTGATTTTTTTGTAGTTGGGAGGTGGTGAGTAGTGACAGCCAGCCTCCTACTTATCATAAACAGTTTAATAGTATATTTTTTTGTTTAGAGATAAGTGAGGTGGCATCACTATAGCAAATACTATTACATCCAACAATGGCTCACATGCGGACATGCCCAGGCAAATAAGCATAGTGCTAGTAGCAGTAGGCAGTATGGTTCACGCTTCATGCAGCATAGCCACACGGCTCATCTGCACTGTTGTTCGAGACATGGCGTGCGCCTTTGCCGGGTTGCCCCACAAACAGGAACACTTGGGGGAAATAGTTTATTTAACACTGAAAATATATATTGTAATGAAAAACATATCCATACCCACTACTCCTATATGTCTTGTTTTCAGGCTTACGCACGTTGCAGCACATTGCCCCTTTTTACAGTAGTCAACGGAGGCCTCAGCTCTTCTCTGCATTCATGCAAAGTGAGCCCTGTTTGGCCTTCCTGCCAAAATCTTCCATGCTAAAAACAACCGGGGAAAAAATCACAAGGGGAAAAAACTCAAAAAGGAGATCTACCAGACTACCAGTACAGTACTACATTTTGGAGGTCATGCTGCAGAGCCCACAGCATCCCCCATCTTTCCATCAGTGATCATTCATGGCTTTCACCAACTCTCTCCTTGTCCTGCTACATCAGGCTTTTTACAAGATTCTTCAACCGATGGTTGCTGAGGATCCAGCGACACACGCCATACAGTGATCCAGCTGCCACGCCAAAACAACCATCACCAACCACTGCTGAGCAGCTGAGGTCTTCAGAGGAGAAGCAGCTCAACATTGTTTTCTCAGAAAACAAAAACTGTTCTTTTTTAAGTAGACAGAGCTGTTGAGAACATTGCAAACAATCTTGATAACATGGTGTTTATGATTGTGTCTTGGAAGTTACTGAACCCAAGAAGCAGCAGGATAAAAAGGAACTGTCACTCATGGCAGCTGCCCCCTGTCCTCCCAATCCATTGCAGCACAGGAGTGGTTAGCAACAACATTAGTGCACTGCTTGTGATTAGGCTGGAACCTGCTGGATCAGGATGGCAGTTTTTGGAGAGACTCAGTACACCAACCAACAGATGTGGCTCATTCATCATCTCAGACGTGTGAAGCAGCGACCGTGGGGCGTGGGCACAGCAATGGGATGGCCGGATGAAACAGGGCATCTTAACAGCAGATTCTTGTTGGTTCGTTACTGCTAATGGTCCCCGGCTTCTAGAAAATGTGTAAACACCAATACAGGGAAAATGTGTAATAAGGAATGAAGATTAATCTTAACAAACCAAGGAAATGGTTCTATTTAGACATCAAGCTTCTGCATTGGGGAAAGAATGGCATGGAATTGCCCAACAACCCTGAAAACTAAAAGTGGCTCCTGTTTTACATTTAAAAATGACCAAAAAAAAAACTCCCTAAAAGGATCAAAATGAACTGACGAAAGTAGCAGTCCCAAACTAAATTTCAGTCCCTTCCTATCTTGCCATGTCCACCATGACCAATCAAAGACCAAAAACAAGTGGCAGTAGCAAAAGATCAGCTCTTTTCAGCAGTCAACATCTCCATTACATTGTACATTGTACATCACCATAAGATTACTACAAACAGAGATCAAGCAGCCCACTGATCCCTTCTCTATACAACGCAAAAAGTCAACCTTTGTCTCGGTTCATGCCATTACAATACTTAGTACTTCTTACTTAACACTAAGCTAATCATAAGCTGTAGAGCTCCAAGAATGGTAGCTCAAGTCGGAGGACGGAGAGGCCAGGCGTTCTGCGTGGGTCGTGAGGGCGTGTGCCACAGTCACGGCCTGGACTTACCGGCCGCGGCGAGGCCGTGCATGGCGCCGTAGCCGCGGGAGCCGAGCCCGAGACAGCCGAGGAGGAGGCCCTGCCGGTACGGCAGGAACGTGCGCCGCCGCATCTCCTCCGCCTCCGCGCGCCGGGCTTCGTACAGCCGCGCGTGCGCCGGCCTCCTCGCACTCCCGCGGCCCCGCGACACCGCCGGGGAGGGGTTCCTCTTGGGCGCGGGCGGCGGCGGAGGCGACGGATTGTTAGAGGGTAAATGTGCGTTCTTGCCGCCGTCGGACTTGCTCCGGTGGAGGAGATCCTTGAAGAAGCCCCAGCTGCGGTAGCTCCTTGAAGACGAGGACGAAGCAGAGGACGCCGTCGAGGAGGACGACGACGACCGCGACGCCGATGGGGCCGCCTCCACGGACTGCGCCGCCGGAGCAGGCGACGACGATGGCGAGAGCCAGCTGGTGCGGAACGGGGAGAGGGAACGGGACCGGCGGTGCACCGACCGACAACGGAAACGCCCGCGCTCGTCCGCCGCCGGCGCCTCCGCCTGCACCTCCGAAACCGGCGCCGGAAGGTCTGCGGGGGCGTCTCCGTTGAGCGGCGGCAGCGCTTGCGGGCGGAGGAGGAAGGACGCGAGCCGCATTGGCCGGATCTGGCCGTTGTGGAAGAGCTCGTCGGCGGTGGACATGGCCGCCGCGGCGGGCGACGGGCAGCGCGAGGAGAAATCGAAGTCGAAGTCGAACCCCTGCTCGCAGCCGTACTCGTCTCCGGCGCCGGGGCCGCCGCGCGCGGGGCTCGCCGGCGCGCTGTAGAAGCAGCCGGCGGCGGCAGCGGAGAATGAAGCGTCCCGGGCGGGGCTGGACGGCGCGCTGACGAAGGGGGTGGAGCACCCGCTGTCGTACCCACCCGCCTCGACGCCTCCGACGCTGCCGCCGGCGAAGCCGTCGCCGGTGGTGGCGGCCATCGAACCGGCGCGTGGTGGTGGCCGGTGGGGATGGCGAGACGCGCAAGGAAGGAGGATTTTAAGCGCTCGCGAGTCGCGAGGAGTTAGTGCTGAGTTCTTTGCGATTTAGCCCCGTGGGAAACTTAAAATTCTTGTATCCCATAATGTCAACCTTCTTTTGAAGTTTGATGAACTTTAAAACTTGAAATTTGGAAGTAAATTTTGATATAAATAAATAAGGGATTGATTTTTTAGTCAGTTCACTCTAATTTCTAGACTAGAGAAGTAAAATAGCAAAGGTAAATATTCAATTTTACAAAACTTACCTGACATGGTACGGTGTAGCGAAAAAGAAAATATGCTACTATATTAGGTTATTACTATAAAACCCATCCATTATAAATATAATACAGTTGATTTTTTCTACAAAATTGATCATTCATATTATTAAAAACTATAAGTCATAATTTCTAGACTAGAGAATTAAAATAATAAAGGTAAATATCAATTGTACAAAACTTACCGGACATGGTGTAGTGGAAAATAAAATATGATATTAGGTTACTATATACTCCCTATATTCATTAATATGTGATGAAGTCGACTTTTTTCTACAAAATTGATCGCTCATATTATTCAAAAATTTCATAAGTTATTAATCATTTCGTTGTTATTTGTTTTGTCACTAATGATTGTTTGAGCATGACTTGTATTTTTACATACTTGATACTTTTTTAATCATTCCAATGATTAAATTTTTGGGGAAAGAGTCAACTGTGTACCGAGGGAGCAAGTTAACTTATGTTTTAAAAATGTTATCATATTATTTGCATGTTCTTAATACCAAGTGCTAAACAACACATATCATTTGTTCCTAATCTATTATATTTTACACTTAAAGTCACAAACCCTTAGGACCTAGTTTGGCATAGCTCTAAATTCGAGCACCATTAGGGAGCTACTCAGCTACGGTTGGTACACTAAATTAAATTGGCAAAAATAATTTTGTTTACTACGGAATATGAACGTAATGATTCATCTAAATGCCCCCTATATGCTTACAACGCAAGCTCTACAAATTTCTAAAAACGGTGATGACCAGCCCCGCAAGCTCTAGAAAAAACTATGAATTCATCGATCACTTGTTGCCACGAAGCATGCACGCATGCACGCCAGACGTAAAGATTTGATCGATTTTTCTGAGCGGAAAAGAATGTACGCTCGGGAATGGGAAGGTTTATTTCATGCGTGTTCTCTTGCTTAGTACGCTGCCTACGTATAGCGTAGTATATTTACGTTCAGTTTGTTGTTAATGAAACTGTGGGCCTATTCGACCGAGTTGGCGAGCTGCGCTTACGGTGGCCAATCCTCTTTGATAATCACCTCTGTGTATTTAACTCGACATATATTACTAGTATAAAAAAAGAGTTGCATACGTGATGAAAAGTCTATTTTCATCATGGATTTGATAACACTATTAACCTCTCGTATTATCAGTCTATACTTTTTTTTAGTTGTTAGCGGTCAAAAGCCAAAACGATAAAGATTTCGACTCTCAAAATTTTTAAAAGGATTTGGATTGAAAGTTTGAAACAGGAAGAAAAGCCCGTTGAGACTTGAGAGACACTGGCCAACGCAGTCCCGGAGAGGGCAGGCCGGCGTTGCACGCAGCACGAAAACGTACCACGGGAAGCCCACCTCGTGAAGCATGACGCGCCGGCCCACGGCACCGTCCTTGCCGTGCACAATGATAAAATTAAAGTGATGGGCAGCACTAATCGTTAGACAAGCTCAAAAAAAGTACTAATCGTTAGACCCACACATATAGCACGGCAACTTAAGTGCTTGTTTTGTTGGAAGATTGGGAATCTGCCTACCTCAGGTAGCAACATTTTACCCACGAGCAACCAAAATTCAATGCATGGGATTGCTGCCTGGCCCAAGCAACTTCTATAGGGCATGAACCAAACTAGCCCTAAAGCCACAAATTGGCTGGTTTTTGTCCACCTATCCCGCCTAATGAAATGCTTTCATATTTAAAACATTGATGGCCATATGCTCTCGATAAATTGTACTAATATGTTGCATATGCTTTTTGTATATTTGTTTTGCTGCGATTTCATTCTCTGGAAGAGGGAGAAAAACTGGCCAAACTAGTGATGTATTCATTCAGAAACAAATTTTGCCCATCTTCCGTTCGTGGGCTTACCTTGCCATCTTTCAAGCAAGGATTGTTGTGTATAAAAAAATACGAACCTTTGTGCTAAGTTAAGGATTTAAACCTAAGCGAGTGACTAGAGGTGCCAGAGAGCAAGATGGTATGAGTATGGAGTGGCACTTCAACAATTCCATCACCTCATTTTTGATTCCCAACTAGAGTAAATTCAGAGGAGAAAAAAGGCACCGCCCATGGGGTGAGAATTGAGAACTAGGAATGTGATGGCACATCCAGTGTCCATTGGGTGGCACATGTAGTGTCCATGTAGCTAGGCCCCGAGCAGCTGCGATGGCCCATCAGAAGAAGGGTTGATGGGCCACTGGTTTTGAAGAAAAGGATATCGATGCGCCGATGGGCGCTATCCGAAGAAAAGCTGATGGGCCACTAGAGTTGGGAGGAAAAGGAGAATGACGGGCATCGTTCGAAGAAGAACTGGTGGGCTGTCGCTATGCGAAGAAGAGGGAGGGAGATCAAGGGGTTTGGGGGCCATCGCTATACTGGGGTGTTGGAGACTATAATAGAGCTAGGGTGTTGGACCCAAAAGAAGTAGAAGAGATTTTGTGTTGTGTTTAGTTATGCTACATTGTAAGCTGGTAACCCCATCATAGTGTGGTTTAAGCTTTCCTAATAAAGTTGTGCAAAGGGTGCATTCTTTCTAAAAAAAACCTTGAGTGAGCAAGTTCCACCATAAAAAACCTAACCAGTTGAGCTAAAATTAGTTTGCTTCTTATACCCCCCCCCCTTTTGAAGGCCAAGGAAAATAAAAGGCCTACATTACGGTGACATATGCGGGAGATGACCCTATTGGCTTTTTTACTGTAGTGTACTTGTTGGTAGATGTTGTTGGTGCTCTTGTTAGGAAAAGGAGCAGACTGTTGTTCATGCTTTTCTTAAGGCACCAAGGGTGTACACAAGTCTGTTATGTCTTTGCCGGCAACCAAGGGGTCCAGTGGACCGAGTTTAATCAAGAAATGTTTTTACAAGGATTTAATTGTGAATTGTGTTGTGTAAAAACACTTTCTAACTTTTGTGACAACCAATTTGTGTTGTGCAATATTTATGTATGACATAATATTGTACCATATATGTATGCTATGTATACTGGCACATGAACTCAATAAGAATGACCAAGATGTGACGATGACCTAAAAAACAAAATGAATGCATTGATTGAGTACATAGAGTATGCTTTCACTGGATTTTATAAGAAGACGGTGGATCATTTACAATCACAAGCTAAACATGAGCTTGATTTTTTGGCAATTTTAATGGAATATACTTCCGAAAAGGAATTGAGTGGAAGAACTATGCATAAATATTATCTCCATGAAAGTTGTTACCCTTCTTACCTTCTACAGCAAAAAAAAAAAGTTCAAGTCGAACACCATTTTTCAACGATAAAAGTGCGGAGCAAAAGAAAATCCGGAAAACCCAGGCCCAGGCCCAGGCCCAGGCCCGGCCAATCCGGGCCGCTCCCAAAGAAAACGATTCCAGTTTGGCAATCGGCACAGGGGGCGAGCGTGCGCAGGGAGCTACAGTCGCTTCTCGCCGACGGAAGCGGAAGCGGAAGCGGAAGGCATCTCTCCCTTCCCCACCGGCACTATCCCCTTCGCCCCGCGCGCGCAGCCGCAGCCGCAGCCGCAGCCATGTCCTCGCCGCCGGCGCCGGTGGCCGGAGAGGAGGCTCGGCCCGCGACCAAGTACGTGCTCATCACGGGCGGCGTCGTCAGCGGGCTCGGCAAGGGCGTCACCGCCAGCAGCGTCGGCGTCGTCCTCAAGGCCTGCGGCCTCCGCGTCACATGCATCAAGATTGGTACGCGTTCTCCTCCCCCTCCCCGCTCTCCCTCGCGGGGCCTGGACTCCCCCTCCGCGGCTCCGCGAGGCCTTCTAGCTGGTTGTCTCCCTTCAACCTCAGAGGATCTTGCGGTTCTGGGCGGGGAATGGCCGGGGAAAGCTGGGTGTGCTGTTCCTGGACTTGGAGTGAATGCGACTGGCTTCCGTGATCTTGTTCGAGTTTAATCTTTTTCTTGATTAGGTAATACATAATTGGGTGCCGAAAGCGGTAGTTTGTTGGTTTCTGCGTGCAGGCTCGGTGGTCTGAGGCATTTCTTTACTGGTTCTTGGTGGAAATTGGGGGCGACAGTCAAAGATTACCTCTTTGGGGGGTTCCAGTTGCTTGTCCACCTCCTCCCTGGTGAAATTCACTGGTAGCTCATGAATTCATGAGGCCGTGTGCAATCGATGTCAGGTTTTAAAGGCTGTTGCTGTCTCACTGGTACTAGTTTCTTAGTTGCTTCAGGGTGGAACCCGTGGTGTGTTTTAGGTAAACTTTTGGTTGCACTGAAGGTTGGTGCTGGGCTTTGTAGGGATAAACATTTGGCTTTTTGATTGTCGTTTTATGGGATGGTGCACTGTCAACCTTTTTGGCTTCCATATGGCCTTTTGTGATTGGCTTTTAAAAAGAGTTCTCTCTAAAGTGTGGCACCTTTAGGATCTCTTGCTACCAGAACAGGTTAAATCAGAGAGTTTTTTGTGTGTGTTATTTTGCAATACACATGGCCTCCTGGTGTGGATGCTAACCCTTATGTGTAGGGGGCTTTAGTCTGGCACTTGTCTTACCACTTGGTGCCCTGGCTTTGTAGATCCATATTTGAACACAGATGCTGGTACAATGTCTCCCTTTGAGCATGGTGAGGTGTTTGTCCTTGATGATGGCGGAGAAGTATAGCCCCCTAATGCTCGCATCAAATACACAATCTTTAAATTTACAGTCTAAACCCTGACTTATGTATCTGATGTGGCATTTGTAGGTTGACTTGGATTTAGGGAACTATGAGCGTTTCATAGATGTTACTCTGACAAGGGATAACAACATTACCACTGGAAAGATATACCAGGTGAGTATTTACTTCATGGAAATGCTTACTTTTTGCCATTTGAGATTGTAAACAGACGATTTCTGCTTCTTCCAGTCTGTCATTGAGAAGGAGAGAAGAGGAGATTATCTTGGAAAGACTGTCCAGGTATTTCCCTTGTGTCATTTATTACTCAAGTTGCATTGTATGGATTCTCATATGGCAAAAATCTGGAACACTTATGGTTTTAAATATCTATAGGTTGTCCCTCATGTCACCGATGAAATAAAACAGTGGATACAATCAGTGTCCTCGGTTCCTGTGGATGGACAGACTCATCCAGCCGATGTTTGTGTTATTGAATTGGGAGGCACTGTAGGTAGGGTTTTATGACATCTTATGATCTGACACTTCTGTAATACTAAATTACTGATGCAGCAAATAAATTGATTTTGATCTTGTTTCAGGTGATATTGAGTCAATGCCATTCATTGAAGCTTTGCGCCAATTGTCCTTTTCTCTTGGTATTGCTGGCTTTTCATTGTCATTTCAATTTACACATTTTATGGCTGCTGCTATATGTTTTGGTGTTAAAACTTTCATCTCTTCTAAGATA
The DNA here is from genome assembly GCA_030272315.1 of Paspalum vaginatum. Lineage (NCBI taxonomy): Eukaryota > Viridiplantae > Streptophyta > Magnoliopsida > Poales > Poaceae > Paspalum > Paspalum vaginatum. Next base: position 34,374,452 of record CM059019.1, on the reverse strand, counting down.
CATATTGTTTCTCATTGTCTATTTTTTCTATCTATTTCTTTGGGAACATTTGGAACATAGATTAGGGTACACCATGCATTTACACTTTCTGCGCTGCCATTTCTTTATGCTAATGTGGCATTCACATGCTTTAAAATTTTTGGAAGCAAAACAATCTTTCTTGTTAGTGGATATCATGAATGGACTCATACTCTTATATGTGTTCTAGGCAAGGAGAATTTCTGTCTCATACACGTTAGCCTTGTTCCAGTATTGGGTGTAGTTGGTGAGCAGGTAATAACTATTCCTTTAACGACTATGATGATTTCTACTTTTTGTGTCTTCTATCCTGACATGAGGCGAAAAAATCACATTGCACTTTTCAAGTTTTCTATCCTGACAAGTACTCCATCCCAAATCTAAGTCCATTTGAACTTGAGCCCAAGAATTAAGATGAGGGGGTACAGTGCCCACTAATCATTCCTGGCTTCCTCCAACTTGAGCACAAAAGTTAAGATGGGTGCTGAATGTATTGCATTTATGATGTTGATTTATTAGGGTTACACATGGAAGGATGATGGAAAAAGACATCGGAGTTATCATGGATTTATATTTCATTTAGGAGAAGGCTAGATGGACTCATATTTGGGATCAGAGAGAGTAGTAGCTGGCACTGTTAACCTGACATTCTTGTTTCCCCTCTTTCAGAAAACGAAACCAACACAACACAGTGTACGAGAATTGAGGGCCTTGGGTCTGACTCCTGATCTTCTAGCATGCCGGTCAGCACAGGTAATGTGACATAAAAACATGAATATTTAATAGTGTAGATGCTTTAAAGTATGCCATACTTTCAGTCATTATACAGATTTCTGATCTTCCCCATGTATTGGTATTTTTGATGGAACATCTGTGTTGAGTGTGTATTTTATTTTCTGATAATGAATTTTGGTCAAAGCAGTCGTTAGCTCACCCTAATCTGCCTGCCTTAGGTTAGTACATGCACCATCTGTGTTCATGTGTTTCACTGTATTGTGCTGTAATTGTTTTCTTCTCTTGTCCAATTGGATTTAAGTGTTCCTTCCAGTCTGAGGTGTATTTATCTGTTCTTTCAGCCACTAATAGGATCTGTGAAGGAGAAACTTTCACAATTTTGCCATGTCCCGGTATGTTTCATGATTTAATCTGAAAAAAAATGCCATTTATCCACATTGTTTTCTCACATTCTGGCATTTTGCCCCATTCGTTCATTCCTGTAGGTTGAGAACATACTTAACATCCATGACGTTCCAAATTTATGGCATGTCCCACTTATTCTTAGAGTGAGTTGCAACTTTCAATAGAATATGTGGATTGATTTTTGTGTAGAAATATGTTCAATCTATAGTTTGCATTTAGCATTGGCTGCAGCCCAAATTTTGATGAGTATATTTTGCAGAATCAAAAGGCTCATGAAGCTATAATCAAACAGCTAAACCTTGTTGGGTGAGTCAAGACAGTTACTGCAATTAAGTTCTCACCAATGCATGTAGAATAATATGTCTGCACATAGAATGTTTTGTAATGTACAAATATCAGTTTGGTAGTGAGGTAGCACTTAGTACCTAGGCAATCATAAGCGGCAAATAGGTACTAGGCACCACTTAAGCTGGCTGCAAAGTTGTTTTTTAAGCAGTGACACATGCTGTTGAGAAATCATTTATTACCAATATTCGTATATGATTGTCTTAAATGTCCAATTTTTTACCTGAGTTTGAAGTCATGTAATTAATGTTGAAAGGCTTAGTCAGATTTCTTAGTGATTTGAGATGCTTACATTGCATTTGTTGCAATGATGTCTCCAGTTTCTATATATGATGTTATGGTTAGTATATCTGGGAATAATATCATATTGGGTTTTATTTTGTAGATCTTCTGGACCACCTGACTTGCGAGATTGGACACAGATGGCAGAGTCGTTTGACAACCTCAAGAATTCTGTTAGTGTTTTTATATAGAATTTGATTGTCTATTGGCTCTTTTGTTGGTGCAGAACAAGTCTGAATGAATATCAATATTATGCAGGTTACAATTGCTTTGGTTGGGAAGTATACTAATTTGACTGATTCTTACCTATCAGTGGTTAAGGTTGGTGAAGATTCTTACCTATCAGTGGCGAAGGCCATACTACACAACAGTAGCTTGATACTACTACTATTATATATATATTATAAGTTGTACTATTTTTTTATTAGCAATTAGCATGCTAATGGTGAAAATTAGTACAGAAGCCCAAGGGGCTTTCATAATTTATGTGGTTAAATAATTATTGTAGTTACAGTTGTTTCCATGGTTTCCTAGAGTAGAAACAATTGTTCTCTAATGTTACACCACTGAGGTTTTGAGTTGCTACATTGTTGTGTTTTACCATGTGCAATTTGGGTTTGTGTGCTATACATGAAAATGTTATTTCTAATTCATTTTTCATGTCTCGATTTTCCAGGCTGTCCTACATGCCAGTGTTGCCTGTTCGTTAAAGCCATCTATCCAGTGGATTGCAGCTTTGGATCTTGAAGATGAAACTGCAACAACTGTAAGCCACTAACCATGTGTTCAGTAAGATAGGGACAACAACAGATATTTTTAGCCCTAAGCAACTTGGGGTAGGCTAGAGTTGAATCTAAGAGTCACTGACAAGGGAAAGGAAAGCGAGAAAATACATAAAACCCTATTCATGGTTCAGGCACATGAATAGTTACTTTCCATTCATATCTATCCAAGGATAACATTCTGGGTAACTACAGTAATAGCACATGGTGTATGACTGATCCATTTGGGTGCTGAGCATCTTAGTACCCCATAGCATTTGTATCTTTGGTAGCTCATCAAATTTTTCTGTATCAAGGTTGTTTTACTTTCACTTTCATATTTATAACTACACTCATTTCCTTCTATTATGTTGGATGCACTTTGTTTGTATGTGTTAATGTATTTCATGATGGCAATTTTTCCAATAGGCACCAGATGCCCATGCCAAAGCTTGGGAAACCCTTAAAGTGAGTATGTGATTGTATTTCTTACTATTTTAAATATGTAAAGTCAATCTTAAAAGTTATTCCCTCAGTTCTCAAATATTTGTCAGGTTTGACTTTTTACCACAACTTTGATCATTCGTCTTATTAAAAGAATTCGTAAGTTATTGTTTATTTTTTGTAATTATTTATCATTAAAGATTGTTTGAGCATGACTTACATTTTTCCATATTTACATAATTTTGTAAATGAAACGAATGATCAAAGCTGTGGAAAAGAACCGTGACAAATATTCGGAGGGAGTAATATTCATGAATCTGGAATTTCAGGGTTCATCATGCATTTTGATACCTGGAGGATTCGGGGATCGTGGAATCTCAGGGATGATATTGGCTGCAAAATATGCACGGGAGAATAAAGTTCCATATCTTGGTATTTGCTTGGGCATGCAGATATCGGTGATTGAGATGTCCAGACATGTGTGTTTGCTTCTGACCCCCCCCCCCCCCCCCCCCCCATTTACTTACTAACCTAGCCATGTACGGAGTATATTTTTATTTTTTTGGTTACGCTTTTCAAGGTCCTGGGCCTGGAAAATGCAGACAGTGAAGAGTTTAACAAGGATGCACCAAATCATGTTGTTATGTACATGCCTGAGGTACTTGCTTTTTTGTTAGGTCTATAGAAGGGACATGATTTTGATCTAATGCCTTGCCAATGAACTATTCAGGTTTCAAAAACACATATGGGAAATACAATGAGATTGGGCTGCAGGAGAACATTCTTTCGCAAATCTGATTGTCTTACATCCAAACTGTACGGACATTTAATTCTTTCTTGGTTAATATCATATTTTTTTTGGCACTATTGAATTTAGTTTATTTGGAATGTCAACCCATTGTCACCCCACCCAAAAACAATGTCCTACACAGTTTCCTTGCTTGGAAGTGTATATGTTGCATTTTGCTGCATCACATTCCAAAATATGCCTTTTTTTAGTTGAAAGTTGGTGCAAGCCCTTATATAAAGTTATTATTGCACTGTCTTAACTTGATTGATTGAAAAACTTTTAGGTATGGAAGTCCTCCACATGTAGATGAACGTCATCGTCATAGATATGAGGTTTGCCATCAATCTTTGTTTCTAAACCTCTTGTTAGTCTTTAACTGATTACTCATTTCTTTTGCTTAAATAGGTCAATCCCTCTTTTGTTCCCATGCTTGAAAATGCTGGACTTCAGTTTGTTGGTTGTGATGAAAGTGGAAATCGGATGGAGGTACTAACTACTAAGCAAACAGCCTATGCCACATTTGCATCTTGATTTTCCTTTCTCAAAGACTGAACCTGCTTGCACTATGAACAGATCGTGGAGCTACAAGATCACCCCTTTTATGTAGGTGTTCAGTTCCACCCGGAGTTCAAATCAAGGCCTCGAAGGCCTTCACCACCCTTTACAGGTGAAAAATCTTGTTATGCTTGAAAGTTTATGAAATAAATAGGGAGATGCTTAGATCCCTTGCAAATGTTCTGAGAGAATTTCATTGCTTTGCCTCCGTGAACTTCACTAGTGTGAATGCTACACCACCACCATGATCTCACTGTGCGAAGCTTATTTTTACCTGCATAGCCTATAATTTACTGTGCAGGTATAATATTGTTAGTTTTGGAATTATTCAGGTTTAATAAAGGCGGCTACTAAACAATTGGGAACACTTTCGAATAGCTCAAATGGCTACATTGGAGCTTCCGAGTAATGTTTTTCCTACAATGTCGTGTAAGGCATTTTCTGTGTAACTAATGTTTTTGAACATTCTATTTATGAACAGTACTCTTGTTTCTTTTGCAGATAGTAATCTCCCTTTGTGTGCGATGTAGCATTTTTGTCGTTGCCGTTGGGACTGAAGCTGTTTCTTGTACACGCTATATGTACCAGAAAGGCGGAAATCAAATTGAGCCTGAAGAGAAACTCTTTTTTTTTTTTTTTTTGCCCTAGAGACCACTTGAATGGCATAGCTGATGGTCAGTGTTATGAAATCAACCTCATGATCTAGTTGGCTGTTATGAACTTGCGATTTCGATTGAACTTGCCAGTTTCAACAGTCACTGATATATATTATGCAATATTCAAAGTTCTGGAGTCGTCCCTTGCATTCCAGCTTCACGGTGAGATACATGGTATAGTGCAGTCGTTGTTCTCCCGTTCGTTATGCTGGTTGTACGTAGCACCCAAATGAAATACATGCATTTTGGGCGAGATAGCCTAGGCTGCGATAGGTTTTTCTATATGAAGTGGTTGTATCCCAAGGTTTAGCGAGTGATTGACCCAATTTACCCACTCCGGGGAACAACACTCCCTAGAGATTTCATTGGCTAGTTTGGCAACCCATAATTTTTTTTCCATTTCTCCAAATCTCTTAGGAAAACGGGGTTATCAAACTAGCCCTAAAAGGAATAAATCTCACCGGGGCTTGGACCCCCTCTGAACCCTAGCAAAAGGGAGATTTTTATATAATTCGTCATAACGAGGGATTGAATTCGACCTAAACGTGACAAAGAGACTTGTCTTTCATTGAACTACAATGGACTACAAGCTCCTTGGCAAATGTATAACATATCTTGTAGTACTCCATCTGAAATTTATTCGGATTTTATTATTCCTTCTATTATACTTACCTCCGTTCGCGAATAGTTGACAACTTTGACTTTTACTATTCACTCTTTGACTATAAATATTTATCAAAATATTTGTTTTGATATAATGGCAAGAGTATTGTTGAGTTTGTTATCTAGAGTAGTGTAAGTATGTAAAATACTTACGACTAATTATGTATATATCTGAAGAAAAGACGAATGGTCAAAGTTTGAATAGTAAAGTCAAAGTTGTCAAATATTCGCGAACGGAGGTTAGTAAGACTTGGAGATGGACCAAAAGGATCTAGCATAATATGATTACACTAAGATGGGCAAGACAACATCCATGCTCTACCACATACAGATCGAATTAAACACTAACGATAGTAACAAATAAGATCAAAATAGCACCAAACAGAGCACCGCTAAATTGATAGACTTTTCTGAACAAAAAAGTGTGGTCTAGCTTCGTACTTTTCTGATTTGAAATGAAACAGTTATGATTTTTTAAAGATTAATCTACTTTATTTTTATGCCCAATAATTTAAATCTTACCTTTGAAACCGAATTTCTCCGGCAGTTGAATTGTAGAAAATACCTGGTGTTGAAGTTCCAAGAGTAAAATCTGACTCCAGGTCCAGGGATCGTGAAAGGTTCGAAATGGACGTGCTCCAGAACTAATCAGAGTGATTAGATATCATGCACGCGAATAAGACACCTCAACAACTAAATGAAACTCCCAACTAATACTGTCTGATAAGATATTCTGTGAAATTCCTTCGTTTCAAACGGACACTAAATTTATTTTATGTTCGACCAAATCTGTAAAGAAGGGTATAAATATTTATATGATGGACAAGATATACTATAATAATTTTTGTTTGCATCATAAGTATTATCGCTCATAGCTAATGTACATGGAATACCATTACAGTACAATTATAGTACAAGTATCAGAGCATTAGTTGCCTCGCTACTTTGGTCTCATTTGGGTTGTGGATCCATTCCACGATCGAGCTCTGAAGCCTGAGAGGCGCGTGCGCAACCCACAGACTGAGGAAGTCTTTGACAAGCTGCATCCATTTCCCTACCTTTGGGTCACGGTGGCGTCCCTGGATCACCGACGTCCATCTGTCCCCAACGCCGCCGCCGCCGCCACCACCTATGATCTGTGTTGGTGGCGGCAAGCCCGTCTTCCCCACCTGAAGAAAAGCTGTGCCATGCTTGGACTTCCAGAACATCTGATACACCCTCATCTCGGCCTTCCGGTGGAGGCAGTCGATGGCCTTGGGCAGCATGAACTCGTCCAGCTGCTCGAGGCTGATGTTGGTGTGCACAACACTCTGCTCCATGCCGTCGATCACCTCAACCGCCGAGCTTTCCGTAGAGGGAAGCTGCTGGTCCTCGCAGAAGCCATGGGGAGCGAAGAGGAGCCCCATCTTCAGATGTTGCAAGTTCTTGAGGCAGCAGCCGCTGCTGCTGCTCTCAGCTTCAGTACCTTTGCTTGCAATTGCATGCATGTTATACTCGGACAGTGGGATGTGGCGTTGCAGGGACACCGCGATGACAGGCTCTAGGTAAGAGGCGTCTGAGACTGTCATCATGCCTGTGCTGCTGCTGCTATGGTAGTAGTAGGAGGGCTCCGGCTCATGCTGCGCCTGCTTGCAGCACAGTGGGTTTGGGCGAAACCACTGGGTCATGCAGCTGTGGACGGTATTCCACAGCTTCTTGTGACTGCAATCAACGTACGGCACCCACGCGAAGTCCTGCGTCGGCAGCTGGGCGAGCTCCCTACGGATACACTCAGCCGTGGACCTGAAGTGGGGAGTGACCAGCAGCTCCAAGAACCTGACGACGGTGCCGACGATGTCCGTGCTCTCGGAGAGGCGCAGCATGCAGCCCAGGCACAGGTTCTTCTCCGGCGCCTCATGGTCTTCGTACATGAACAGGAGCTTCGCCTCCATCCCGTCCCGGTCCTCCAGCCGGACGGGGCGCACGCAGAACACGAGGTGCTGCCTCCTCCGCCGCCGGACAACTCTGTACCGGAGCTCTTGGCTGGCGAGGAGGCGCCCGATGAGCGGGTCGACGAACATATACCCGCGTGGCGCCGTCCTGCCGCCCAGCTCCACGAACCTCATGAACTCGCTGGCGCCGTCGGCGAGCCTCTCGAATCTTCGGACGGCGGCGGCGGAGCTGTCATGGCCGTCGCGGCCGCTCAAGTAGGAGGTGACGAGAGACTTGGTGGCATGAGCCACGCGTCTGGGGAGGGAGAAGCTCCTCGCCTCCTCTTCTTTCGCTTGGTCTTCGATGGCGCGCTGCTTGCGCTCACGCAGCGCGTCGTCGCACTCACGGGCCGCACGCTTCAGCTTCTTGCGCCAGCGCATCAGCGATGCGTCCTTGATTTCCCATCTGCGAGATGTCTCCAGCACGGCCTCCAGCTTGATCTGCGCCATCTCCAACCTCTCCATGTGTTCTTCCGCCTCTTGCTTTCGTCTACCTTTCTGATTGGTATTGCTAACCAGACCAGCAAAGGCCTGCTTGAGCATCTCCTCGGCAACCACAGAACCTACCATTTCCGCCATTAATTGTGCTTTGGGTTCCTGCGCAAGAATAGAGTGAAACACAGTATTAAAAGTGAAATCCTAACTGCATGCCAGTCTGCCACCACAGGCAGAGTAAGGCATACCTGCGATATACTATATGGCTTAATTAATTTCATGCATATAAAAGTGCATTTCAAGTGAGTGGCGTTATGAATGTATGCTATATATAGAGGGAATTCCTAAAGAAACTGCATTATTGAGACTCATTAATTTCATCTGATAACTACCCAACTTCCAAGAGTTTTCTACACTGATATGAATGTGTGCACGCGGTGGCCTTTGAACAAGTAAGCACGATGCCCAATTGTCCATCAACGTTATATTGACTATGTCTTTTTTTTTTTTTTGTCGAACGCGATATAAGTCACGACTTTGTATTAAGAAGCGAGCAAAGTATAACTACAAGGAGTAAACCACGGTTTACGAACCATGGTAAAAAAAAATACAAAGAGAAAAACTTCTCAACACACCAACGCCGGCCACAACCAAGAAACCTACTACAAGCCGAAGGAAATAAAGACCGAAGAATACTGGACAAACTAAGCCCAACTACTGAAAGAACAGATGATGGTGCCTTCAAGAAGCTAAGGGGAACGACGCTCGAAGCACCACCACCACAAAGCCAACCGCCAAAGCTTTCGCAAGAAAGTGGTTAAGGTATGGCAACGATAATGCCTTCAACAGGGTTAACTATGTCTACGATGAATTCGTTGTCACCAGTGCTTTCGCTCGTCAAACCCAAAACCTCTGACCCCGCAGCCGAGCAGTACATCGAGCAGCCATGCACGAACCCTAGAAGCACACTAGGACTATAGTGGAAGATCTACCTCCACAGCACAGCCACGCCAACAACATCAGAGAGGCAACGGGGAGCAAAGCTTGAACCCGAGCAAAGGGAAATCACCAGAGACACATCAGGGGGCAAAGCTCCAACCCGAGCAAAGGGAGACAATCTTCGACCCAAGGATGGGGAGACAAGCTTCAACCCAGAAAAATACAATGTGGTCAACGAGAGGCGACGCCGGCGCCCAGCACGAAGGCCGACGAGAGGTGGCGGCGGCGGCCGCCCGACAGAGGCAGGGCGATGAGTGATGGCAACGCCGATGCCTAGCACGAGCATCAGGGAGAGATGGTAGTAGGCTGGCCCCAGCGGTGCAACACGACAATAGGCGTGGCTTGCCCTAGGCTTTAGCAGGCACGAACGGTCGTTCTGGGCGGCGCGACGTGGCAACAGGAGTGGCCGGTTGACTCGGGTGGTGTGACTCAGGAGCAGGCGTGGCTGGCCCCGAGCGGTGGTGGGCGCGAATGGTCACTCAGGCAGCGCAATACAGTAGAAAGCTCAGCCGGCAGGCAAGTGGCGGGTGTGCTCAGAAACCGACAGGGGTGGATTTGGCCGATGAGAGGCGGATTCGGCCAGCGGGAGCAGCCTACGCCCGGTGGATCCAGGTGGCGAAAGGTGGATCTAGCTGACACAAAGTCGGCAGGCGATGGCAACAACGGCGTCATCAGTGAAGAGATGGAGGGGTGGGGAAGAGAGCGGGGAGGAAGGAGAGGGACACGACTAGGCGCTTGGGCGCCGCCGCCGCCGCCACCGGTCCAAAGTGATGGCAGCCGAGCAAGGCGCCTCTAAGAGCTAGGGTTTGGGGGCGGGTCACCTCCGTGTCACCTCAAAGGAGACGGTGGGGGTGGGGGGGACCGAAGGCGTTGTTGCCTGCTTCTGCTTTCTTCTTAAGCTTCTTTGGATGAAAGATTTTGTAACGCCCTGAAATTTAGGACCGAAATTTTCTTCTAAATCTCCCCCTAATTCAAAATCAAATTTTGAAAACCTTGCTTGTTTGTGTTGAGTATATATGAGCTCAACAAAACCCCAGAAATTCCTAAATATTCTCTACCAAATTCCCCACAAGATTCTTTTCAAAAATCCTGTACAAAATTCTTGTCCAAATTCAAAATCCCTAAAAGAAAAGAAACCCCCTTCCTTTCTTGGGCCGCCACAAGCCCATCTCCTCTCCTGCCCAGGCCACCACCTGCCCTCTCCCTCTTCTCGGCCCAAGCCATCGCAACCCAGCTCTCTTTCCCCCGCCCTCCTCTTTCGCTGCTGTTGGGCCCGCCCGACATCCCCCCTTCCCCTTCCTTGGACGGGAGCGCACCACTGCACACTGCGCGCCGCCCTGCGCTACGCTGCTACGACCTGGACCTCGCCGCCATCGCGCCCTGGCCCCGGACGTTTTGCCCGGCCCTGCCGAGCTGCGCCAGGCCCCGCCGCATCTCCTTGCCGTGCGTCCAGAGCTTCACCTCGCCATGCCACCGCCGCGCCAAGCTCCACGGCTGCCTTCCCCTATAAATAGCCGCCACCGCACCTCGCCATCCCCCTCCTCACACACGCCGCGCACCCCACCGCGACTGGCCCCTGGGTCACTCGGGCGACGCTAGCCGCTGGCACCAGTGACCAAAACCCCCACTCCTCTTGCTCTGTCGAGCTCCTACTCTCACGAGCTGTCCCAAATCCCCCCCACGCCGCCACGTAGCCCGATTGGAGTAAATGCAAGCTCCAACCCTACCCCACTACCCACCTAGTACCTCACTGCCCACTCTCCATCACCTCCAAGCTGCCACTGAGCGCATCACCTTTGCCACCGGCACGCCACCCCTTGGCATCGCCAGTAGAAACCACTCACCCGACCCTTGAGTCACGCCTCCAACCCTACCACAGATCCGTCTCCTCAAGCTGGTACTCGCCGAGAGGCCCTCGCCGTCGGAACCGCCGCAGGTGGCGAGAACCGGTGATGAGCCTCCCCAAACCGGTGTGAACCGCACCCCTTTGAACTAGCCGCAGCCGTCACCCCTCGCCACCATCGCCGTTTCCCTTCCACCAACGCTGTCGCCGCATTGTCACCCTCCCTCGCGCCAAGTTGGGTCGGCCTAGTTCGCCGCACTGCGCGCACCAACACACATGGGCCGTGCGGGCCAAAGCCATCCCCAGGCCAAGGTTCCCTCACCCGGGGGCAAAATTCCAAAGTTCACATAATAAAGTCCGTTTCTACCCCTTAAACCTTCCAAAAAGTCTATATCTACCCCCTATCCACCAAATACTCCATATCTTCTCCGTTCCAACTCCGATTCAGGTGATTCTTGCGCCTAAATTCTTCTAAATCTAAGCTCTATCCAACCACACACACCGCATAGTCTTTTTCCTCTAGCCAGAAGTCGCCCGTCATGCCACCATGACGCCGTTCTATGCCCAGCCAGTGCTTCGCACCAGTCCCACGAATATTGTGAGCCTGGTGATCGATGCCGTTGATCTTCTATTCTTCATAAATCCACAAGGTTCGTGCCTTGGCCTTTCTGAGCCTTGATTTAGATGATGATGATACCAAAAATCATATGAAAATCATCACTACTCACATCCCGTCAAAAGCTCCATGCGGCCGTCTTCTCGCCGTTCTCATTCCTGCCATAGCCGCCCGGTCCCGTTACCTTGGCATTACCTCCATAATCGTTACCATGCCCGCTAGCGTGGCCGGAAACACACTCCACCCCGCTAACTACCCGAATCACCACCCCTGGTAAGCTCCCAAACCATCCAAATAAACACTAGACCTCCTACGAGCTCCACTACATACCTAAGATCAATGTTGAGCTCATGTTATACCTCGATGTGCATGTGTTTTTCCTTGTTGGTGCGCATAGGTTATAGTTGAGATTTTGATCGTTACTCCCCTCACATGGACCTTCGTAGCGCTCGAAGAAAGCAACTGGCGTTTGCAGTGGATGCTGCACCAACACGCTCAGTGGTTGGCACATCATCGCCCTAGCAGTTGGTATACCAACGTGTTCGGCAGATGATGGTACACCAGCGTATTCGGCAAATGATGTAGCCTCGTCACCAGCGGCCGATGCATCGTCTGTATCAACAAAGCAATAAGCAAGCCCACTGGAATCCAAATTTGATGCAAAAATTTCCTATGTTTTTACAAACACAATCCTCGGCCTGATAATCACATAAAAACTAGCATGCTTTGCTTGCTAAGGAAACCCAGCAAAATATACAGCCACCTAAGCCTATTTTAGATGTAGCGCGTATAGGTGGGATCGCTCATTTAATTATCTATCATAATCTTGACGCTATAGTTGGATTATGGATATAGAATATGATGGGCATGGGAAGGTGAATGTGTGTGTGGTTTTGAAATAAAATGGGGAAGAACCTCGGCAACCGACTTTGTCGGAATACGGCTTCAAGCCGAAACAGCCATATGGGCAGGGTATGAACGGGTAACTTAGCTATCTGCGGTTACCCCGTGGCCCAGGATTCGTGGAGAAGACCGAGTAGTTGGTTGCTCACAGTGTCGAGCATTGGAAAGTGGGAATGGTTCTACCTGAGCTCTGTAAGGACCGAGTTGATTTTCATCTTGCTTAACTATTTTAGTACAACCACTCGCTCTGTATGAGACATTGGCTAGGCCCGAGCCAGAATGGATAGCCTAGTAGCGACTGTGCTGGCGCACAAGGGCTATGTGAATGGGTTGTGTGCCGAGGGGGTGTCGTGGGACACCAGGGTGCGGCTAGGTAGCCCGGATCCCTAAAGCACTGCTAGGCCATGAAGTGAGGGCAAAGGCTTGGTTTGGAATTCGGGCAGTTGCGACTGTAACGTACCGCTGAGTCCAACTTGTGGGAATTAGTACAACCTCTGATCAGAGTAAACCTATTCGAATAGTCCGTGTCCACTGGTATGGATGAGTTATGGCTTGGTTCTTCAATTAGCAGTTTTCATAAAATAAATTGCAATGGGTTTGGGATGGGATAAAATGGTTTTTGGTTCGGCAGTGGATGTTGGATGTATGGAAAATGTGTTGGCTGGAATGCCATGAGCCATTTTGGACCGAAAAGTCCAGTAGCAAACCTTTTTTTGGGAAAAACTCAGTTTTCAGAAAGATTAAAACTTATCAACTATCTCAAACCCTGCATACAAACTGCCTTATGCAAAACTTCTCCTGAACTCCATATATATCCTTGCATACAGTGTTAGCCTTTCCCAAATTCCTTTGGAGGACGGTGGGCTACTGAGTACGTATGTACTCACCCTTGCTTTGTTGTTGGTTTTCTCAGTGCTATGGACATATATTGGAGCAAGAACGAGTAAGGGCTATGACCTACTTCCCAACCGCGAGATTAGGCCCACGTTTTATATTCCGCTGGATAGATTTTCAGGGCTGCGCCCCTTGCTGTCCGACCTGTTTAGGGCGGATCTGTATCACTCTGATGTAAGAATGTGATTACAAAACTCTAGGATGATAATAAAGCACATTGTAGTCCCATTGTGGAAACTGGGGTGATTTAGGTGGTATCAGAGCCGTAGTTGGCCATGGGACGTAACCCTTAGGCTAGGAAAATGATTTTTGTGTCCAAAACTGTTTGAAAAATACCTCTGCTCCTCATCTTACTCTATTTAAAAAAAGTTTTGGCCCTTTCATACCCCAACGCCATCATCAAGGAGTCAAGCTTCTCGCAGAAGAAAGTTGGTGGCTTGTGAAACACACCAATAAAGCCAGGATACGATGGACGGACGTGATGGGTCGATGTTAAAGGAAACAGTGCTCACCGTAAGGAAACATCACCATCACAGAGACACTTGGCACAACCCTAAGATATGGACCACCCTGGTCAAGACACTTGACCCCATGGACAACCAGGGCATAGAAAATTAAGTAAAGGAAATGACATCCTCAGTAAATCCTGCCCCTTCGCCATAAATAGCTGCTCAGTATGGCACAGTCGACAAGTGACCTATCAATGGCGCCAGGTACTGCCCCTGAAGGATGAGCCAACCAAGCTATTTAAGGGGACTGCCATAGTGCTCAAAGGACCTAGGACCGCAAAGCAGCAATGACAAAAGAAAAGCCCATCCTCGACGGTCACCCCGTGCCCTTTAAAAAGAGGAAACACGTGAACCTCTCAATAGAGATCCTAGTCTTGGAAGGCATACCAATCTTCATACCAGAGACCGAAAGCCTACCATGTCCCCCAACATCCCTTCTAGTTCCTCTACCAGAGTTAACAGAACACCTCACCTTGAGAAGGATCCCCATACCAGATCTCAGGTGCCTAGAAGAAGAGCTACCCAGAGCCCCACCTCCAAGTCCAGTCTCCTTGAGCAAACTGGAGACTCCACCAACAGCCTCGCCAACAGAAGCAAGGCTAGAACCCTCGGGTATTGCCTCACATAGGGGATTGACCGAGGAAGATGACCCAATCATCGCAACTTAGCCACTGGCAGAGGACATCATCGACATCAGCTCACATGAGTCAGGATAAGAGCTCCAAGCCTGGCAGGGAATAAAGCCATGTGGTCTAGAGTTAGCTGTATCCAGTGTCACTCTTACATTTTGGTAGTGAAGTTTTCCCTTCACTTTGGTTATCACCCTTGTAATAGTTAATCGTGTACATCGCGTGCATTATAGACGTTGCCTTGTTTGTTTGTGTGCTGTGTAATAGTTTTAGTCTAGGCCGAGTCCTGCGAGTCTCTTTCAGATGGCAGATACCGGCCGTGTCAGCTTCTGTGAAGAAGTAAAAGGTGTTCCAGAGCTCCTAAGGGATACCATAAGGTACCTTCGTATTTCCGGATACCCTGAGTACCTAGGTAGAGAAATCATCGAGAGTGGAGAACATAAATGGATGGTCTCGCTGTACATCAAGGACAACCGTGCCCTTGAAGGATGGCATTCCACAGCTACCAGTCATTGGTTTGTGGATGCATGTCACGTTACAGCTCGTGATACAATAAGAAAGTTGTGCTCAACCTATCATAGGGCAATCTAGGACACCCCTATGAGATTCTTCTCACCCTTCAACAAGTTGACCACAAGCTGGGCCAGAAGATTTGAAGTCTTGATGATAATGAAAGAAACCAAGGATCCCGCCATAGCCTACCTTGCTCTTCATCTACAAGCCTTGGATGATGAATACGACAAGCTGAGCCTCATGCATGATAGGTTAGTAGCTCGCAATCGAATAACAGAAGGCCTCATGTCCCAGTACAGAGTCAAACTGCTGCACTAGAGGCAAGAAACCAACCCTGATCCAAGCAGCGCAACAACACGGAGCTTGTTTGACCTTCGTTACCCGTCACCAATGGGAATACAGTACTCCCTGCTAGAAGGAATATCAAACCCTCCTAGGCAATTGAAGCTAAGTCACCAAGTCAGTTTCCAGTATTTCCTGCTTGAGCAACAGCAGAATCAGGAAGAGAGCCTAGTAAACTTCCTGAATATGGAAGATAGAGGAAGCTTCAGTACCCTCCTAACAATCTCACTTCCAGGAGAAGGATTTAGTGTCCAGCAACCATTACCGAACGGAGCCTCCGGCAGTCAGAAGTTGAAGTTAGTCATGCTGGAGTAGTCGCGTTAGTGTGTTTGTTTTCGTTCTTGTGTTTTGTTGTTGTTGTTTGTCCAAGCGTTGCCTTGTTTGTGTCCTAATAAAATCGCCATTAGAACTAGCCCTCATAGTTGCTGTCTCTTTCTCACCTTAAGGCCCGTCGGTTGAAGAAGTGCCTTCTAAAAGAAGCTACCAGAAAAAGGCTCTAGTCAAAATAAAGGACGGTCGGCATCTGACAAAGCTCTGCCCAAAGAAAGCATGGTGCTAGCAGCAGAAACTGGAGTTAAGAAAACACAGTTAAAGGAAAATAGTGGCCCTGGAAAAATGGATAAGATTGGAGGAAAGACATCCTGTACCATAGTGGCCGTACAAACCATACCCACCACAGTCCCTCTCTTCTCATGCCTCTCCACTGCCCCCACCTTTCCCCGCACTCGCAGCATCCGATGCCCTGGCCCCCACCACTCACTCACCCCTGCCGCCGCGTGCGCATGCCGCTTGCCACCACCTACCGCCTTTAGCAGCGCACCCACGTGCCCGCTATCGGCCAAAGATGGCCCCTACACCACCGTTCACCACTGGCCGTCATGTGTCCCTACTCCGCCGTCCATGGATGCCCGGTCCCCCACTCCACCCTCACCCGCATGCCACCCAGTGCACCCACTCCACCTCCACCTCTCATGTCACCTCGGTGCACAGCATGCCGCACTGCTACCACTGCCCTGCACACGTCAATAAAACCCCCCTCCCTTGAGCTCAGTTCCCCACTCACCTCGCAGAGCAAGCCCACCACCGCTCCTCTCCCACCAGCTAAACTAGCCACAACTCCTCCCATGTTCTATGATTCTTAGGTAGGATAGTTCCTCCTAGGTTTCCACCCACTTTGTTTCCTTTTCCTTTAGAAAATTCACCGCCCTCTCCCCTAGGAAGAAAGACTCAGAAACCCACCCAGACTGCCCGCCAATTCCACCACCAGATGATAAACTTAGCAATATTCCTCCTCATCCTTGTCGAGTGTGTATTCCTAGCCAAATTCCTAAAAGTCCTAATCCATCTTGCAAAATGAGGAATCATTTGTGAGATCCGAAAGCCGAACTAAAAAGCAAGCACACCACCCCAGTTCCTACCAGCCCATGAACCCAGAGCCCAGAGTCTGCATCCCGCTTCGCTACATGATCTTCGCCATACTCCTACTCATATACCTCCTAATCCTTCTCCGGTTAATAACCCTCCCACAGGCCGAGCAGAAGCAAGAAGAGGCTTCCTGCAGCAAAGCTGTGCCAAGATCGAGAAGCCCAAAGCAGAGCAGAAGACAGGCAAAAAGTTAGAAGAAGTAATGCTTGGGGCAAAAAGAAGAGTAACATGAGGAAGGCTATCCCAAATAGCCATTCCTTCTCCAACTCGCCCTCCGTGTACTGATGCAATAGCTGCAGTTGGAAAACGCAGCAGCTCCCCACTTCCAGAGGAGTGCCTAACCTACTTAAGTAGGGGTATCCACCCTATTTAAGTGGGGTAGCCCTCCTTATGTTAGTGCTGGTGCAGGATAATCCAGACCCCATAGGTTGACAGATCCATCCCTTTGGACGAGTCGCCCGGATTATGCCACCATCTAGAGAGTAGAAAATGCCTTGCTGAATTTCTGCTACTATCTAGGAAGCCCCGCTTGAAGCTGCTAGGCGAGGTAATAAAATCCAGGGGTCTGCTGTGATAGAATCAACACCCCCTTGGATCAACCTTCCAAGTTCATGAAGTAAAAGAGATTGAAATATCTCTTTTGTATGTGAAAGGTTTGCACGACGCACCCCTCCCAAAGAAGAAAAGAGAAATGAAAAGTGAAAATGGGATCAAGCAATCTGATTAGATTGTTAAAGTTCCATCTGCCATTCCATGTGAAGAATCAAGTTTAGGTTATAATCCAAAAAAGTAGCTAGCTGAAGTAAAGCTATCCTTGTAAAACCCTCTAAGCCGAATCTCGAGGACGAGATTCATTTTAAATGGGGTAGATTTGTAACGTCCTGAAATTTAGGACCGGAATTTTCTTCTAAATCTCCCCCTAATTCAAAATCAATTTTTCAAAAACCATGCTTGCTTGTTTTGAGTATATATGAGCTCAACTTGTTTTGAGTATATATGAGCTCAACAAAATCCTAGAAATTCCAAAACATTCTCCACCAAATTCCCCAGAAGATTCTTTTCAAAAATCTTGTACAGAATTCTTGTCCAAATTCAAAATCCCTAAAAGAAAAGAAACCCCCTTCCTTTCTTGGGCCGCCACAAGCCCATCTCCTCTCCTGCCCACTCCACCACCTGCCCTCTCCCTCTTCTCTGGCCCAAGCCACTGCGGCCCAGCTCTCTCTCCCCCGCCCTCCTCTCTCGCTACCGTTGGGCCCACCCGACATCCCCCCTTCCCTTTCCTTGGACGGGAGCGCAACGCGCGCACTGCGCACCGCACCACGTCACGCGCGATGCACTCCGACCCAGACCCCGCCGCCATCGCGCCCCGGCCCTGGCCGTTTAGCCAGGCCCGGCCGCATCTCCTCGCCGCGCGTCCAGAGCTTTGTCTCGCCATGCCACTGCCGCGCCAAGCTCCACGGCCACCTTCCCCTATAAATAGCCGCCACCACACCTCGCCATCCCCTCCCTCACACACGCCGCGCACCCCGCCGTGATCGGCCCCCGAGTCACTCGGGCGACACTAGTCGCGGGCACCGGCCACCATCACCCCCAGTCCTCTGCTCCGCCGAGCTCCTACTATGGCGAGCCGTCCCAAATCCCCCACACCGCCTCATAGCCTGATTTGAGTAGATGCAAGCTCCACCCCTACCCCTACTACCCACCTAGTACCTCACCGCCCACTCTCCAACACCTCCAAGCTGCCGCCGAGCGCGTCACCTCTACTGCTGGCACACCACCCCTTGGTGCAGCTGTAGAAACCACTCACCCGAACCCTGAGTGCCTCCGACCCAGCCAACAGATCCACCTTATCACGCTGGTACTCGTCGGGAAGCCCTTGCCATCGGAACCGCCGCCGGTGGTGAGAATCGGTGACGAGCCTCCCCAAACCGGTGTGAACCGCCCCCCTCTGAACCAGCCACAGCCATCACCCCTCACCACCAACGCCGTTTCCCTTCCACCACCGCCACGTGGGCCCGCGGCCAATGCCGTCGCCACATCGTCACCCCCCTGACGCCAGGGCCGGCCCAGTTCGCCACGCCACGCGCACCAACCCACATGGGCCGCGTGGCCCAAAGCCATACCCAGGCCAAGGTTCCCTCACCCGGGGGCCAAATTCCAAAGTTCACATAATAAAGTCCGTTTCTACCCCTCAAACCTTCCAAAAAGTCTATATCTAGCCCCCTATCCACCAAATACTACATATCTTCTCCATTTCAACTCCGATTTAGGTGATTCTTGCGCCTAAATTCATCTAAATCCAAGCTCTATCCAATCACTCACTCCGCATAGTCTTTTTCCTCTGGCCAGAAGTCACCGTCATGCCACCATGACGATGTCCTACGCCTAGTCAATGCTTCGCACCGGTCCCACAAATATTGTGAGCCTGGTGATCGATGCCGTTGATCTTCTATTCTCCATAAATCCGCAAGGTTCCTACATTGGCCTTTCCGAGCCTTGATTCAAATGATGACGATACCAAAAATCATCAGAAAATCATCACTACTCACATCCCATCAAAAGCTCCTTCCATTCCACAAAAGATCTTCTCCTTTCAACACCACCATGTGGCCATCTTCTCGCCGTTCTCATTCTCGCCATAGCCGCCCTCTCCTGTTACCTTGGCATTACCTCCATAATCGTTACCATGCCTGCCAGCGTGGCCGGCAACACACTCCACCCCGCTACCTACCCGAATCACCACCCCGGGTAAGCTCCCAAACCATCCAAATAAACACTAGACCTCCTACCAGCTCCACCACATACCTAAGATCAATGTTGAGCTCATGTTATACCTCAACGTGCATGTGTTTTTCCTTGTTGGTGCATGTAGGTTATACTAGAGATTTCGATCGGTACGCCCCTCGCAAGGACCTTCGTAGCGCTCAAAGAAAGCAACCGACATTTGCAGCGGATGCTGTACCAACATGCTCAGTGGTTGGCACATCTTGGCACCTAGCAGTTGTTATACCAACGTGCTCGGCAGATGATGGTACGCCAGGGTATCCAGCAGATGATGTAGCCTCATCACCAGCGGCCGATGCATCGTCTGTATCAACAAAGCAATAGGCAAGTCCACTGGAATCCTCACTTGATGCATAAATTTCCTATGTTTTTACAAATACAACCCTCGGCCTGATAATCACATAAAAACTTGCATGCTTTGTTTGCTAAGGTAACCCAGTAAAATATTAAGCCTATTTTAGATGTAGCGCGCATAGGTGGGATCGCTCATTTAATTATCAATCATATTATTGACGTTATGTTGGATTATGGATATAGAATATGTTGGGCATGGAAAAGTGAATGTGTGCTTGGTTTTGAAATAAAATGGGGAAGAACCCTGACAACCGACTTTGTCGGAATAAGGCTTCGAGCCGAAACAGCCAGAAGGGCACGGTATGAACGGGTAACTTAGCTATCTGCGGTTACCCCGTGGCCCGGGATTCGTGGAGAAGACCGGGTAGGTGGTTGCTCACGGTGTCGAGCATTGGAAAGTCAGAATGGTTATACCTGAGCTCTGTAAGTACCGAGTTGATTTTCATTTTTCCTAACTCTTTTAGTACAACCACTTGCTCTATATGAGGCATTGGTGAGGCCCGAGCCGGAATGGATAGCCTAGTGTGCTGGTGCACAAGGGCTATGGGAATGGGTTGTGTGCCGAGGGGGTGTCGAGGGACACCAGGGTGCGGCTAGGTGGCCCAGATCCCTAAATTACTGCTAGGCCTTGAAGTGAGGTCAAAGGCTTGGTTTGGAATTCGGGCAGTTGCGACGGTAACGTGCCGCTGAGTCCAACTTGTGGGAATTAGTATAATATCTGATCAGAGTAAAGCCTATTCGAATAGTCCATGTCCACCGGTATGGATGAGTTATGGCTTGGTTCTTCAATTAGCTGTTTTCATAAAATAAAATGTCATTGGTTTGTGATGGGATAAAATAGTTTTTGTTCACCAGTGAATGCTGGATGTATAGAAAATGTGTTGGCTGAATTCCATGAGCCATTTTGAACCGAAAAGTCCAATGGCAAATCTTTTTGAGAAAAACTCAGTTTTTAGGAATATTAATACTTGTCAACTATCACAAACTCTGTATACAAACTGCTTTATGCAAAACTTCCCCTGAACTCCATATATATCCTTGCATATAGTGTTAGCTTTCCCCAAATTCTTTTGGAGAAAGTGGGCTGCTGAGTACGTATATACTCATCCCTTGTTTTGTTGTTGGTTTTCCTAGTGCTATGGACATATATATTGTAGTGAGAACGAGCAAGGGCTACGACCTGCTTCCCAACTGCGAGATTAGGCCTACGTTTTATATTCTGCTGCTTAGATTTTTGGGGCTACGCCCCTTATTGTCCGATGCCGTTTAGGGCAGATCTGTATCACTCTGACTCTGATGTAAGAATATGATTACCAAATCTTGGAATAGTAATAAAGCACATTTTAGTCTCATTATGGAAACTGGGGCGCTTCAGATTTCGATGAAAGAACTGATCGAACAGGCCTAACAAGGTTTCATGTTACGCTCTTTAAAGATACTGTTGGCTTTCTCAATTTTGAGGCCCTAAGTTTGGATGTTTCAACAGGTGATCTGTTGGCCCATGCGCCTGCTCAAACCAAATCACCCGGTGAGTGCAGCCAGCTCTGCAAACTAACCTTTCTTTTGTCCAAGACAATGTTGCTTTACCCAATGAAAACTTCGGTCAATGTTGCATCTTCAAACATCGATCATCATTAGACTATCTGGTCCATCGATTGTCCTCTGTCATGCCGCCACTCAAATGTTGGTGGTTAGGTGAAAAACTTTGGCGCATATATGCTTCTTCACAATATTGTTGGATTATCTGATGCACAAGTTGCTCTGATATATACTTATGTATGGCCAATATATCATGTCTTTGTTCGGTGCCTTGTCCTCGTCCTTCACAAGATTGATGGCTTCTTTACCAATATATTTTCCGTTCAAGATTTGATTAGGTCAAGTTCCATCACTGGGCTATTCATTGAGCTTATTTTGAACTTCACCAGGCACACCCTAGCCATTGCTGTCTAGATTAATGAATGCAAACAACTTCTACACCGAAACATCAGGTGAAATGATTTCCCTACATTGCTTCTATGTGCAATAGCTCCACGATGCTTTAGTCAGTAACTCCATGGTACCTTTTCTTTGAATGAGGAATCCCATTTCTATTAGGGTGTGTCTCCATGTCAGGTGACTGATTTTTTTTTATTTCCATCAGTCAACAATGTAGTCCATTGGATCTCCATCCAACGGTTCAAATACCTTATTATTTTTTCTTCCTCTTCTTGCATCTTTCTCCCATAGTGTCTTCTTCCCCCTCCCGCATCCACCGCCACCACCCTGCCCCCGCCCCCACCATCCGGAGGCCGCCGGCGCCTTGGAACCCTCACTGCGGCCTCTCTGCCCGCTGGTTGCCGCCCCATCGCAGCGCAACCCCGCCCCACGACCTCCGTCGCTGCCGCCCGCTGTGGTCACCCCCGCCCCACCCTAGCCTAGCCGCCTTCATACCCCGCCCGACCGACGGCACCCTCGCCTCCGGTCTCAACCGCCTAGCCGACCGTGGCCCCCGCCGAGCTGGCCTGCCTCCCTCAGTCCCTCCCTCTAAGGCCAGAGGTGGAGGAGACAAAGGGATGGCCATGGTGGCGGCGGCCCCCTCCCGAACCCGAACCCTAACCCCAAACCTCGAAGCTTCGGCGACGGCGACGACAGCGCGACGGCGAGGCAACCCGAACCCTTCTTCTCCGGTGAGCTCCTTCCCCCCTTCCCTCCTTCTTCCCCTTCTGCATCCGTCGACTGATGATTTGGAAAATATCAGTCGACTGATGTCAAACACTTCTCTTTCTATTATAAATGATAAGAGAAATACACAAGAGAGCTTGTAGACCTTTTCTGGAAAGCTAAATCTCAACTTTACCCGCACTATAGCAGCGATCTGCCTCAGATTTGCCAATAGCAGGGTAAAGAGAGATCAGGAAAGGCTAGAACAGAAAAGAGGGGGAAGGTGACTAGGAGGGGGAGCATACTGCACATCCAACATACAGCCTGGAAACATCATACCACAATCCATACATCGCTCACAGCAGAATTATTACGACTCTAGCTAAAGTTTTATGAAGTCTTCAACATTCCAGCTTTCCTCATGTTCCGAATGTCCATTGTGCTCAACATAATTTTCAATCCTTTCCAAAGCCTTTCCAAGCTATCATCCTCACATGCTCTTCCCGATCACCGATACTCCTGCTGTCGCTTGCATCAGAATCTTGACCCCTTCATGGATCCAATCTTGTAGATCCCCTTTGCTAAGACCTACCCAATAATCCATCAAAGGACAAGTGTGATGAAGTATTTCCATGGGAGACAGGATAAGTTTGTGATTAAAGCAGGCACAAGTAACTTTCCATTGTCCTTCATGGTACCTGATAATCTGGTTGTAAGGACATGGTTGATTTGCTTGTTTCTTTGTCTTGTTTATGTGGCAGTTACTTGTATTACATCTTTATTATGGTCATTATGCTTCACAAACTTATTAGTCCTACTAAATTATCTAAATTTTAAATTCTTAGTGAAGTCCTCATTTTTTTGGTCATATGCAACCACAATGGGTTAGAGATGTTGCGAAAGCCATTTTAATGTGATTTGCTGAAGTTCTTCTTGTTATGTATTTAGAAAAATCCAAGCATGAGAATGGGTTTTCTGAACACAGGATATTCCAACATTCACAAAATCATACATCCTTTCCGGTTTTTTGCAAAGGATGTGCTCAAATTTCCTCTTTGGTTTAGGTTGAGATAGTCCTCTTAGCATTGCTCTATGTTTTTATCCGCCATGTACTAATTTATATCATATGTGCTCTAGCAAGTACAAGGCCACTCCGAATATTACTATGCATTAGTCGATGGCGTGCAAATGTTGAGCATTGGCCAAGTGATCCAATTTGTACTAGTTTGGCAACCTTATTTCTCATGGGAATTTGAGAGAATTAAGAAGAAAATAAACTATTTTTTTCTCAAACGCCTCGATTCCTCTCCAACCCTCACAGGAAAATGATGTTGCCAACTATCCCTTAATGTGCATCATCTTTGGTACACTAGGTTCAATTAATGTTCCAGCGAATTCATTTTCAAGATGTTCAATTATCTAACCTTGGTCGTCCTTCGGTTTTTTCTCGGCGTGAACACAGGGTTACTCCAGCATGTACCATTTCGCTTTGCTTCGATGCTTTTCTTGCAACACGGCTTGCGTTAGTAGGTCAGCTATTACTACTGCATAATAAGCAATTAATGTTGGCTACGTGGATTACGTGTGTTTGACCAAGGATAGGGTGAGGAATGAATATCATCCAAATCTTCAATATTTCTACTGAACTCTACTCTATTATTACACGAAGCAGTTATCACAGTTCCAGCGATGTGCAATGGGACACTGTATCTATACATTGACAGCAAGTGAGGCGGCTAGAAGCATCCAATAAAACTAATCCACCATAATGGAGAAGCTTAAGAGAGAAGATACAAAGAAAGTGCAGTTAAGGTATATAATATGCTAAACAAAATCGCAATAAAAATAAATAATAATAATCAAACTTGGTAAAAAGTTAAACGATCTATAATATAGTAATTTAGCACGGAGCTGAGTATATATCTATCTAGGAAACTATGTGACTTGGACACAATGATCATTACCACTATGTGCGTGCCAAAATAGGTGTTGAACACTTGTAGGAAATGTCCGCTTCAACATTGCGAGTATAAGGCTATCCATATTCGTAAATTATATCTCGGTCAACAATAATGGTTCGATTGCCATTACGACTATATCCCTTCATTTATCATCTTAACTTTTGCGATTACCACATATTTTTCGTGCTGCAACGTACGGGACATGCTTCTAGTAATACACGTATATATGGTGCTACCGTACCCCTTTTGGTGGGAAAAAAACTGTCAGTGAGACTCAATTTTACCATGGGCGTGTACTAGGCTACCAGCTAGTTCGCCGGGCACGCTAGCTGCATTTCATTCGCCTTCTGAACCCATTCCTCAATGGAGCCCTGAAGCCTACGAGGCGCATGCGCAAGCCACAGGTTGAGGAAGTCTATGACCACCTGTATCCACCTCTCAAGTTTAGGGTCTCGTCGTTGCTGGATCGCAAGCCTTCTGCTCGTCGCCGCGCCCCTACTCTGCCTTGGCGGCATCTTCGTCCTCATCAAGCCCGTCTTCTCCACCTGAAGGAACGCCGTGCCGTGCCTGGACTTCCAGGACATCTGGTACGCCGTCGCCTCGGCCTTCCGGTGGAGGCAGTCGATGGCCTTGGGCAGCATGAACTCGTCCAGCTGCTCCAGGCTGATGTTGGCGTGCAGGCCGCTCTGCTCCGCGCCATCGACCACCTCGGTCACGGAGCTCTCGACCGCCGGAGCCAGGTCTTCGGAGGCGCCGTGCGGCGAGAAGAGGAGCCCGAGCTTCAGGTGGGGCAAGTTCTTCAGGCACCCGTCGTCGCCGCCGCCGCCGGCGGCTTTGCTCCTGTGCGCGTCGTACTCGGACAGTGGCATGTGCCGCTGCAGGAACACTTCGATGACCGGCTCTAGATCAGCCACGTCTGACAGTTTCACTCTGCTGCTGCCGCTGTCGCTGCTGCTGCTGCTATAGGAGGGAGAGGGATTCAGCTGTGGATGCTTCTTGCAGCACAGCGGGTTTGGGCGGAACCACTGGGTGAGGCTGCTGTGGATGCTGTTCCAGTGCTCCCTGTGGGTGGACTCGACGTAGGGCACCCACGAGAAGTCCTGCGTGGGGAGCTGGGCGAGCTCCCGGCGAGCGGACTCCGCCGCGGGCCTGAAGTGGGGAGTGACCAGCAGCTCCAGGCACCTGACGACGGTCCCGACGATGTCGGTGCTCTCCGACAGCCGCAGGATGGAGCCCAGGCACAGGTTCTGCTCCGGCGCCTCGTCGTCCTCGTACACGAACAGGAGCTTCGCCTCCACGCCGCGGTCGTCCAGCCGGATGGGGCGCACGCAGAAGAGGTGGTACCGGCTCCTCCGCACGATCCTGTACCGCAGCTCCTGGCCGGCGAGGAGGTGCCCGATGAGCGGGTCCACGAACACGCACCGGCCGCGCGGCGTGCCGCCGAGCTCCACGAAGCTCAGGAACTCGCTGGCGCCGTCCGCGAGCCACTCGAACCTCCGGACGGCGGCGGCGGCTGCGCTCTCGTCGTAGGGGGCCGAAGAGGGACGCGAGGAGTGACCTGGCGCCGCGGGCCAGGCGCCGGGGGAACGAGGAGCTCCGCGCCTCCTGCTCCCGCGCCTCGTCCTCGACGGCGCGCTGCTTGCACCCGCGCAGCGCGCCGTCGCACTCCTGGGCCGCGCGCTTCAGCTTCTTGCGCCAGCGTAGCAGCGCCGCGTCCCTGATGTGCCATCGGCGAGACGTCTCCAGCGCCGCCTCCAGCTTGATCTGCGCCATCTCCAGCCTCTCCATGTGCTGCTCCTTGTTGTCAGCAGGTCTCTCTTCCTGCTTGCCGATTAGACCGGACATGACCTGCTTCAGTGTCTCCTCCGCAACCGCAGAGCTGACCATCTCCGCCATTGTTACTTTACTACCTACGATTCTTGTCAGGAAATATATCCTCGATCAACGATCAGTTGATGATAGATATATACCACAGGTGTACGAGAAAGTTTGTAAGACTCCTAGTGAAGCTACATATACATGTAGAGCGAGAAACCGAATTCGATAATCACAAGAAAATTACAGTGGGTGTAATGGTGTGGTAGTGTGTGGTGCAGATAGTACCGGCGAAATGAATTTCTTGTACGAGTATTGAACTGAAGAGAGTGGAGTTATGGTACTTATAGTTGAGGGATGCTATACACTACCCCCTCTCCCCCACCATCCCAAAAGTTCAATTTTAATTGGCATAAGTCCATTCTACAACATTGATTGTGCAAGTCATCTAGTTTTCAACCTTTCCCTGCAAAATCGAACAATCAAGGTCATCGTACTATCGAAATCAGACAATATACACCCCCTAAGGGCGGTTTCAGTGGTGGTTACCTATTTTAATCTTATTTAATCTCTAAAATTCATGGTAAATTCATTTTAAATCAGAACATATGAAATTTGAACCAAATAATTTCTTTAAAAAATAATATATCCACTAATGCGCTATTTCGAGTTATGTGGAATTTATTTGCTCCTATTTCTAATGTTTTATTTAAAGTAATTAAACAATAGGTATGAGAATTATAAGTTTCAAATATTTTCAAATAGAGTGCCAATAGATAGAATATGTTTTTAGATAAAAATATAGTGTAAGTTTCATATTTATCTGATTTAAAATGATTTAGTTATGATTTTTTAGATTTAAACATGATTTTTTATTTAAAGAAATAGAAAACCACCACCAAAACCAGCCTCATGGTTGCTTGTTTTCCAGTTTTGACAGCGGTCCAGTTTCGTAGTTTAACGTTTTAAATCAACAATTCAAGGTTGTAAAATGGATTTTTCCATCGTAATTATGTGTTTTGTCATAGGTCAACCTTTAATAGTTTGACCACTTTAATAGATAATATTAATACCTATGCCATTACACGAGAAAATTTCTTAGTTGACACTAAGAAACTCATTGGTTCCTTCCTTGGCCTTCTAAACTTAAATCTTCCCTATTTGACACTGAACTTATTTTCCATTCCCTATCTGGCCTTCCGTCAACTTTTACCATCTGACATTGTTAAGTAGTGTGTCAAAAGACAGTTATACCCTTGTCGAATTTAATTGTCAAATTTGGATACATACAACTTGCAAGTGTTTTCTTTATTGATGGATATATAGTAGGTGGGTTTTGACCGAAAGAATATAATACATACGAGGAATGGCAATTACCACGTAAGTCTTCGATAAGTAAGCTAGTAGTCATGAGTCCATCGACATGGAATGTGTCATAATATCCAAGATTACACCGTGATGGACACGCGTAGCAGAAGTTTGGTGGAAAGTTCTGTAAATATGGACTCACGTAGTAGATTTCTTGGGGCCTGCAGGAAAAAAGTTTGTTGTATTAGTGGACTTGAGTGCTTGACTCTATTAGTCAAGGATATTTGGAACTACGTGGAAACAAAGTGTTGGACTGACTAAGCGATTAGATTGGGGTGACTATTATAAGTCATCTGTAAATGTTCTCGTGCTTTTCCTCCTTCCACCTCAAAGGTATCTGGGAGGGAGGGTGACTTACGGTCAAACAAACTGTGCACATATAAAATGCTTTATTGTGTGAATTGGATGAAGCTTCTTTTGATTATTATCTAGTCAATAAAGTCTCCGGATTTACCGGCTTGAGCAGGTGGGGGAGGTGGGGCTTATCTCTGGTGACGCAGAACTAAAAATAAAGCATATAACTAAATATTAAAAAACTTTGTTTGGTCCATCAGATCCTACTTAGGTAGCACCGGTTGAAACAAGAATAGACAACATCCCCTAATTTTCTGGGATTGAAGATGATATTTTAATAGAGAACTTCAATGAAGTGGAAATGAGGGAAGCTATTTTCCAAATGGAACATGACGAGGCCTAGGACAGGATGGATCCCACTAGAGTTTTATCAAGTCTTCTGAAATATGTTTTAAAGGATGATTTGATGTCTCCATTTGATGAACTAGTCTATCAACCCGTGCTCTCGCACGAGTTAGAGTTTTAGGGGATATAGATTTAATATATAATAATATTAGAGCTGATTGTTTTAATTCATTTATTGTAATGTCATTGTGGGTAATGTATATGTTTATATTTTATGATACCATATTCGGTAATTAATATGCAGATTTAAGGTTTACTTTAATTTATCTTTTATAATAGCATGTTGAGTAATTTATATGCAAATTTAGGGGTTTATTTTAATTCGTATTTCATAATGGCATGGTGGGTAATTTTATGCAAATTTAAGGGGTTATTTAATTCATATTTCGTAATGGCACGATGGGCAATTTTTATACAAATTTAGGGGATTATTTTATTTCGTCTATCATAATGTCATATGGTGGGTAATTTTTTAGAAACTATAATAGATCTAATGACTACTATTATTAGAGCTACATGATGGATGATGGGATGTTTATGATTTTATGAGAATTTTTATGATTTATGTTTTTCTTAGAAAATAGATATATTATTAGAGCTACGTGACGGATGACGGGATGTTAATTACAAACATAACATATCTAATGGCAATTAAGATTTCAATCTACAACCGATGATAGGGTGTTTTTTTATTATTGTGAGAATTTCTATGATTTTATCATTTATTTAGCGCATCTTATGAGGATTAAAAAAGAGGCTTCAAAAGAAGTCTCCAATTAGTAATAGCAAGATTTGGTACAAAATATTTGTTTTATAGAAAGGTTTCTAGTATCTTTATGAAAAAACTTTACGGAATCATTTAGTAGTGTAAATTTGTAATGGGAAAAAAATTGATAAAAAATGAGAGTAAATTTGAAAATAAAAAAAATCTACCAAAAAATAAGAAATCTGCTTTCATTGAGAGTTGAACTTAAAACCTCACATAATGGCAAAGGTGGGTAATTATTTAAAAAATATATTGAAAATAGAAAAAATCTAAAAAAAAAGAAAAAATTTGCTTTCGTTGAGAGTTGAACTCAAAACCTTTCATAATGGCAGAGGTGAGTAATTACTTAGAAAATAGATCAATGACTATTAATATTCGAATATACCAATCAATGGTTGGATGTTCCTGATTCTTGTGAGAATTTTTAGTATTTATCTTTTTTCTGGTGCATTTCGTGAGGATGAACGTAAAGGCTCCAAAAAGACCATCTAATTAGTAATAGTAAGATTCCACGATAGATCCATCCTCCTACATAGTCTAAATTTTGGGAATAAAATTCTTTTTGCCAAAGAACAGTGAAGCAAAGCGGATAGGTATGTTCTGCGGGTACTCGGTGGATATACCTGAAATATGTAACCAATTTAGGACTTTACTATATGATATGCGGGTATGGTACCTGTAAAATATTTTACTCGCGAGTACCCGGTGGATACCCGAAATATGCAACCAACTTAGGACTTAACTATATGATATAGTGGGTAGGGTACATGTAAAATATTTTACTCGCGGGTACCCGGTGGATACCCGGAATATGTAACCAACTTATATTATAAGGCACCCATACATTGATTATTTCACAAACTTGTATTATTGATTTGTTTGTTGCTGGCTTGATACTAGTTTTGCTATTTGATACTTATATTAATATGTGAGTTGTATTGCGGGTACGGGTAGAGTATTGTCTTGAGGGTATTCTCACTGGTAGGGTATTACTCTACCCGAACATTATCCAACCCGCTGTCATCCCTACTCGTAGAGCACTAAAAAGAGAAATTATTTCACATTAAGAATCTACTAGCAGGATGATAAACATAAGAAAAAAAATATCGACTAGCTTAAGTGGAAAGTTCTACCATTCAGGTTTCGGCCACCAAGAAGGTTGGAGGAGGAACTCAACGACATGTTGATACCACCACACATTGTTAGATTCATGAGCTAGGTACATGAGGATTCTCTCCCAGTCTAGGACCCCTTCGGCATCTTCCTAATCTGAGGATAAGGATTATTATCTCATAGTCTAGAGGTTGAAGATGGAGAACTGGCCAAAACCACACCTCCACCAGGAAATAGGTGTTGGGAAGTCATAATGAAGCAACGTTGGGGAGGGAGATTATTTATGTATATGACCTCTAGAGATCAAGTCTTTATGTAATAAATGTTGTTTTCGTTGGTTTTAGGCTTGTTTTTGTGGGTCCGTGGCTGACGAAAATAGTCTGGTTTCTTGTACAGTGGAGGGAGATTATTTATGTATATGACCTATAGAGATCACGTCTTTATGTAATAAAGCACAATCAATGCAAAGATGTAGGCGACAGACTATACGGTAGCTCAGTTGATGCAAATGTATAGACTATTGCATGGGTTACATAGCTATTTTACGGTGTGGTGCACGGTTTGGCCCTATATCAATTAGACAGACCATGCTAAGTAGTCAATGTGTTTTGCTCTAGTTTGATGCAAGTTGTTTCGGTTAGGTCCGATCCTCCTTGAGTTGGAATGTTTCAATGTATCTCTATGAGGTTTGGTCAACCTACAGGTAGAGGATTGTTATGTTCATGTACGGTCTGGAGTAATAGGCATTTTGCTTTGAAGGCATATCTTTATTTTATTACGTTTTGTTTTTGCAAGTCTTTGGCTCAGTGGCCTGCCGATCGACTCTTTGAGAATCCAGGGCTATAGGATCAACCCCTCACCAATCACCGCCGATACGTATATTGAAGTACTGATATCTTTCAGTGTCTTTTCTGAAGATTGATTTGCTAAAGATTCCAATCTTTCTGGCTAGCTGGTCAAGCATGTGACATGCCCTGCACTTGATAGTTGCTGAAAAGCTTGGGGAACCATGTCCCAGGAATAAGAAAATTAATCTCTAGGAATTGCAGTTAACCGCACAGGTGGCCCCTCGTCGGCTATCTGCGTCAACAATGATAATGACATGCACTCAGCACCCGTGTGGCAGTATGTGAACTAGGTGTGTTATTTGTCAATTGTTTCGTAGCAATAATGAATAAAATGTTTTGTATCAGTACAATAAGCTTCATTTATTTGGGACAGACATGTTACTAACCTACTCTCCTTAGCACAGAAATATGCTAGATATTTCATACAGATAGAATCAGTTATTATATTGCCTACTTATTGTGATAAACATTACTTAAAACATAATAGACAGAAAACATTTGTTCTAAGAGATAACAGTTTCTGTGGCTAGCTAACCAAAGTACAAATGGGTGCTTATTGACTTATTGTTCTATTTAGTACTGTAGCTTGCAGCTAACTAAAGTAAGCAGCTTAAAAATTTTCTATGTTTACCTGATTGAAAGGAAATTCAGAGACCAAAACACTCACATAAAACGGGAGATACTAAGTGGGTTCTCCCATTTTGTGAATAGTCCAAACAAATAGTTATGCCTTTTTTCCAAACTGTTCTAGCATCGTCATAAGCTATTTGATTAAAGTGACATTTCAATTAAGGAGAAGAGAATTGGCCCGTATTTTTAAGGAAAATTGAGTCTAAAACCTTCACAAACCGCCGGAAGGGACGGACATCCCCCATCATGTGTCATCATTGCCAAGCTCATCTAAGAGACGAGCAGCTCTGACTTCCCACGGTGGCAACACGAACAGCCAAAAACCCCTAGTGCCGCCTGCACACAAGCACTAGCACTCAAGGAAGAAGACCGCAGGCGTCAGTCGTTGATTAAAGTGGCATTACATTTGCTAAATAATGCATGATTGCTTGTCGTATATATAGGCCCAAAAATTGCTATCACTGTTTCTGTTTCTGTTTCTGTTGCTGGGGTAGTGCTGGTGATTTCTGCATTGTTAGCCTTTTGTTATTGTCGAAGTCAACAAAAACATTTACCACTAGCACATCGTAAGCATTGAACTTATCTTTAGTTCATGTTTTACTATTCCTAAATTTTATATGATTATGTTTATACCACTTCGTCCACAAAAATCTTGTGCAAGCAGAGTTTTTGAAACAGAGTGTGAGAATGAATCGGGGTCTAAGCTTGCAAAGAATTTGGACTTGGGTGCTATTAGAGTTGCTACCAACAATTTTTCTGAACAAAATAGCATTGTTACTGCCCAATCCAGAACCATCTACAAGGTATGAGGTTTTCCTTTTGGTTATGAATCCCCAGCACCCATATATTAATTAATATGCCTCTCTAAGAGGTCTGAACCCGGATTTCATTCCATTATCTAAAAAAATGAACAATTTATCACTGTGGACGTTCGCTCAGGGAACACTGCCATCTTTTGGGGATTTCACAATTAAAATACTAAATACAGAAGCAGGACTTGAGGAGTTAAAAAATGAGGTGAAAATGCTCGCAAGGCTAGACCATCCACACACTATAAGGACTGCTGGGATCTTGCATGCAGAATAACGAGCAGGCTATATGCTATGAATATATGCCTGTTGGTAGCCTTGATGCTGTTCTTTTTGGTATGTATTTAGTGCAAGCAATTACAGATTTAAACAATATTCAGACAGGATTATTTGTATAGGATAGATTCTTACCATCCTTAATCCGACGTCCGAGCTGTGCAGATGAAGATAAGAGTGGAATCCCTGACTGGCCTTCACGTTTTCGCATCATGCAAGGGATCTGTGAAGGATTGTTGTATCTCCATGAACATTGTAGAATTGTTCATCGTGATATAGAGCCTAGTAATATCCTTCTTGGCGAGGGCTTCATCCCCAAAGTTTCAGACTTTGGTCTTTCAATTCTGCTTGATCAAGGCCAATATGAAGGGAAGGCTGATAACTTCAGGAGAACACTGTGAGTTCATTTCGTAGCCATTATGATTTCTTTTGTTTCTTGGTTCATTCTTGCGACTTAAAAATTAATGAATGGCAGTCAGTGGATACAGCGCTCCTGAGTTGTTTTATGGCAAGTACTCTGTGAAGTCCTATG
This sequence comes from Paspalum vaginatum, assembly GCA_030272315.1. Classification (NCBI taxonomy): domain Eukaryota; kingdom Viridiplantae; phylum Streptophyta; class Magnoliopsida; order Poales; family Poaceae; genus Paspalum; species Paspalum vaginatum. The sequence goes on along the minus strand of CM059019.1, from coordinate 34,341,122 downwards.
TCTACAGCTTTGGCGTAACACTTCTGGAGATAGTAACGTGCTGCAGTGCTACATCATTCTGTAGAGAAGATACCGATGACCTCCCAACATATGTAAGTTAAACGCCATTCCTTGTATATCTAACTGTAACTGTATGTTACGGATTCAGTGAGAATCGCTCTAAATTGCATTTGAAATGCCAAGTTTCATTTTTGGTAAAGGTTATTTGTTATTTGTTTTTTGTAAAGGTTCGAAAGCATTGGACTCAGGGAACGTCCGATCAGCTGAAGGATCCAAGAGTGGGGGATGCCCCCAGAGGAGAGGTAGAAAGATGCGGATCATATGGGCGTGCATTGCGTCCAGGATGATCCAACCGTGAGGCCTACCATGTCCTACATCAGGAACACATTAGCAGCAATTCAGCCTTAGTTTCCATCGAATCCGTTGTGCATTGATGCTAAATTATTGCTTGAATTTGGACATAATAACTCAGTTTCAGCATCGCTCAGACCCTCAAGTGGTGGAACTGGAAATACCTCCAGCTGAAAGAAGATTTTCTGTATCAGGATTCAGGGTGTTGTATACTGCATGCTCGCAAGACAAGCAGAGTAGCGGACAAGCAACCTAAAAAATTTAAACTTTCTGTGAAGAGCACTGATTTTTTTTTTTTGATATATGGCCCTTTGATCTCTCGCCACGGTGTGAAAACGAAGATTCTGCAGAAAAGGAAACAATTACAGACTGAAGAAAGAACCTTGATGGCTATGCATGCTATGGTAATCAGGAATGAAGGAGCTGAGGTCTGGGGACAGAGTCAATGTTTGCATTCGTGCAAGATGACACAATCCAAACATATGGTGGTAATCCTTCAGCTACCGCTGTACCTCCGATTGAAAGAAACATCTTCAGTATCAGGGCAGATCAGATGCTGAATATCTGCAACATAAGAAGGGAAGTAGCCGGTATCCCCTAACGAGATCCCTAACCAAATAAGCAATGTTATACCATTCATTATGATTTATTAAATATATTTTCATAAATGTCTATTTGGTTTCATAAATATTGATCATCTTGCTGTGAATAAACTTGGAAAACACTTAAAACAGACACAAAATTCAATGCGGTGTTCAAACTCTAAAGAAACAAAATAGAACATGATGCACCCTATGATGAAGAAATAATTATTCGGTACCCAGCATATGTATCTGGTCTGTATCCAACTTTTTAAAATATAAAATATAAAACAAAATATGGGTTGTATTCTATACATTTGTATCCGATCTCATTTCATCCATATATCGTCGTCGACAAAGTCGTCCAGACTGTATCCGTACAGGGAGGGCGTGCCGACGGCCACGAGTGCGGACACTATTTGCTGGTGCTCAACATCCGGAAGCGACCATAGATATGAGGCCAAGTTGGAGCCTCGGTTCTCAGACAACGACGGCACGGGCAACGGGCCGGTGCCGGTGCCGGTGGCCACAAGCACGGACCCCATTTCCTGCGAACCACTCGACAAATTTAGCAAAAAGATAACGTGCGATGGGTCAATCAAGTTCACATTTTTTTAATTTTTAAAAACCTCTATGCTTTTTGTAGAATTAAAAAACAAAAATATGGGCACCAGACCCACCTATTTAGTACCGTCTGGTGCCGGTATCACCTATTTTTATTTCTAAATAATTGGATTTCGCTTGATGTACGGTTCTTATTTTTTTCAACCATCGTAAAAATTGTACAAAAATATATAACACTTTGTTTTTTTTTAATGCAGAGATTGCAACATTTGAGCTTGAGACAGATTTTTTCTAATTTTTTTTTTCGGTTACCTGGTCCGTAGAGCATCATTGCTACCGGTACCGGAACCCCAAGATGCCGATCGTCCCTCTGTACCGGAATAGAAAGGTTCAGATTGCCCCTGCGATTTTATTTGGTTAGAGTGTCGTTATCACGAGTTCATATGATATGTGAATTCTTTGAAAGGAAAGGGACTGTCTACCTACCACCTAGTGTTGTTTTTTTTTTCAAGCCACATTTGAATTAAAATAAACATGTAATTTTCACTTAGACTAGGGTCACTAGGTAGTGTATCTGTACTGTCTACAGTGCACAAATAGTGTTTTTTTCATTTTATGTACAGTGCGCAAACAGTGTTTTCCACATCCATATCCACTCTCTGGTGACACTGGTCTTACAAAACAATAAGTGTTTCCACATGTTTAGCACCTGATCGAGTAAAGGCGTCAACAAATTCATGTAGTGTGGAGGAATTTAACACCTGAACTTTTAGTTACACAAATTGTACCTTCAAGCAAAAATGTCATGTGCAGTCATCTACGGACGAATGTTCTTGTCTCATTAAAGCATTAGTCGTTGTGCTGCAATCTTACTGTTCTCTAAAGAAAGATTTACACTGATAATCACTATAAAAAATAGATAAACCGTAGAAATCCACACAAATAATAAACATCTAGCTATCTTTTTTATAAACTTTGTCATTAATAGTATTTCTATTTCCTAAAAAATACACACCTCTGCCATTATGAAAACATTCTAAAACCCCTAAATTTATATCTAAATTACCTAGCTCTACCACTATGAAATTGGTACAAGGTACTCCCTTCCTTCCAAAAATAAATCAACTTTTAGCCAAAAAAAACTTGTCCCAATATAATTCAACTCCAAGCTTTATCCATCTCAAGCCCCCTTTAACTATTTTTGTGTTGTATTCACCATGATTTCCCCCCATTAACTCATTCTGGAACAAGCGAGCTTCGCATCCACCCAATCCTTATTCAACATTTCAACTCATGCATGCCAATGGAGTAAAGAGCAATTATGATGTGCTTTAGCTACCACACAGTTAGCATTGATCATAAAGGAAAATTAAAGGATAAACAGAGTTTTAATTGAGGGTACTGAGGTCATTTATCCAATATAATATTTTGTCCAAAACTTGGTATAATTCTATTTGTTTTTGGGACAGACAAACCAACCCCTTAAATTTATATCTAAACTACCTAATATTCATCTAAACTATCTATATATGCCATTTATAAAAATTAAAATAAAACAACTCACTAATTTGTATCTATGTTAACCATTGTTTTAATTATTAAAAGTAACCAAACGTATCCCCTAAACATGAGTCTAAGTTACTCACGTATATAATTTAATAGTTTATAAAAAACAAAATTACTCCTATATGTACACGCCAAATGTATCTATAAATTTGTAATGGCAATGTTTCTTAACATAGCACATCTGCACATGTTGGTGTAGTAGTGAAATAATAATAACACTTAATTTTTTGGTGACCTTACCTCTGTCTCATTGTTGCAGTCTGCACCACCTGATGCCAGCATCTTGATAATTTGGCTTGTTGTTGGTCTTTCATCCCGATCATGTTTCACACAGAATAGACCGATCTCAATGCAACTTCTTATTTGCTGGAATTGCAAATTAAGTATGTACCAAGGTATCCATACTTTTTCTAGCCTATTTCTCCAGTTCTTAAGCACCTGTGAAACCATATTAAAAATCTAGAAAGTTAGTACTACTATGCAAAAGGAAACAAAGATTAATAGCATCTCTCGAGAAAAGGGGGCATCCACCTTGAAAGTTGAAACAGAATTTACTTACAAGCTCAATGAATTCCTGGGATGATGTTTCGATCTTATCAGGGTAGTTCTTGCTTCCTGTTATTATCTCTATGATTATTACGCCCAAACTGAATATATCTAACTTCTTTGTGATTATACCTCTGTTAAGGTATTCTGGTGACATGTGACCCCTGTATTGCAACATGAGTTGGTCAACTCTTAATCCATGTGAAAAATGAAAATATAGAGGCATTGGGTAAGAATGAAAAATGAAACAAACGACATTTAACTTACAATGTTCCATAATTATTTGTTGTGATTGTTCGAGTTTGTAGCTCACCAAAGAGCCTTGACAATCCAAAGTCAGCAATTTTTGGCACCATATTATCATCAAGCAATATGTTTGCGGGTTTTAGGTCTCGATGAATAAAAGGGGTACTAGCATTCCATTTCTCATGAAGATAATGTAAACCATAGCAAATACCCTTGATAACGTTGTAGCGTGTGACCCAATCAAGTCCAGAAGATTCATCTGCAATAGAAATGTCATATCTGAAATAAAATATAGTTGTTCTCTGGATAGTATTTGGAAAGGAACTAAGTTCTTACCACAGAAATTTTAATTCAACGTTCAAACTTCAAAGAAATAAAAAAGAATGATGGATTGTTATACCTGAAAGATGCCTGCTAAGGCTTCCTTTAGGTAGGTACTCCAAGCAAAGTAACCTTTCTGACTTCTCAGCATAAACGTATTTTCCATTGTGTAGTACAGGTACCTTCTCTGTTTCAGAGCAGTATCCTACAAGTTGCACTATGTTTGGATGTTTAAGCCTCATGAGATGACGGGATTCATTCTCATATTGCTTGTCCTGAATTCCTGTCATTGTCCACGTAAGCTTCTTGACAGCAATTCTGTCCCCATTTGGTAGTATTCCCTATTTTCAACTCTATTATTGGTACTGTTAACAGTTTGTAAATAAAGTGCTGTTGTGCAAAATATATTACTTAATCTTACCTTATACACCTTACCGAAACCACCTTGGACAAGTAGCCGCTCATCGGAGAAATCATTTGTTATCTCTTTCAAATCTTTCAGTGGTAGATTTTTTGGTTCTGAACTTTGATCATGTAATATTCTCTCCAGCTTATGATGTCCTCTAAAGCTAGACTCACCGTCCATATTAGTTCTGTTTTGGAGTACTCATACGCTTGTTAGAAACATTCATATATGCTTCACTTGGTCTTTCAAGGATTGAAGAATGCCTTCAACTAGTCTGACTTGTGAATGAAAGATTCTACCCAAACCGGAAAACTGTACAACAGAACACATCACACTGTTGTTTAGCCAAGGAGTTCCAACTTCGAAAGGAAGGAAAGCATTTATGAACCTGGCAATAAGACAGCTGGTTATTGGATTTATGGCCAAAAAACAATTTAGACTCAAAGAATTTGTTATGACTTATATGACTGCGAGTGTTCTGTTTATATCATAGCATCTATTGGGTTTGATTGCATCCCAGTCCAACCTTAAGAGCAATATGATTATATGAAAGCACGAAACCCCCAGGCCCTTCGCTGTGCTGTACTGCTGTGAGGCAACGCTAGTGTAGGACACTTCGGAGAAGATGACCATAGTAGAGCCATATGTTTCGTGCTTAGGTGAGCCAAGTTTTTTATTTAAGAAGAAGTATAATTTTTGTATTCACTAGTCACTGCTGTCCAGACTCATTTCTGAGAGACAATTCCATCTTCTTGCATCAGACAATAGTTCTTATATTCACTCGTATCGTAGATCTAAACAGTCATCATATATACTCGATCAGAGCTTATCAGGAATCCTGCTTACAGTATTCTGTAGTTTATCTGAAAGAGACAAAATGTCAAAATAGGATGGTGTTCGACAAGATCTGTTTCACTAGGCAAGAGATGGGGAAGTTGCTCGTGGAACAAGCAAACTACTCTGGGTCTGGTGGGCTCGAGAATTTGATTAAGTTGGCCCTTGGTGCTTACATATTTTACCTCTAGTGATCTCGTCAACCAACTTAATTGAGATGTTGTTGAGGTGGAGCCTAGAGCTCCCCCGCTGCTTCATGGATCAGGCAAAGATGTGTCCTTTGTTCCAGTTCAGCGTTGAAGGCAAAGATGCAGCAGGCTGCTAGAGAACGCTTACCCTGTTTCCTTCCGATGGAGAGACGGGTGATGCCACCGCCGGTCCGTCCTTCCGGTTCCAGAGCCCTAGCTTGAAAGTGGAGACCCGGCGAAAAAAGCAGCGGAGCCGGGTAGTTGGCTGCTTGATTTTTTCCAGGTAAGTCTAAAGTCACCAGAGAGCTGATATAGATGTGGAAAATACTATTTGTACACTATATACAGAGTAAAAAAACACTGTTTACGCATTGTAGACAGTACAAATACACGACCTGATGACCTTAGCCTAAGGGAGAGCACACTTGACTGCTTACTTGGGAATCAGCTTTCTTGTGCTTCACCAGAGGCAAAGAGAGGTCCTATGCTCCTGTCCTCGGCGGTCTCTCCCAAGATCTAGGACTAGCAGTGTAATTGGATCTTTGATATTATATTTGTTTATATTTTTTATACTATAATGATATTGTCAAATATATCGAATATTCAATTTTGAGCAGTTGGATACGGATTAGTGTTAACGACCTCGACTCGGACACCCGTGGCGGAGGCAAGGGATGCCGCACAGGCCAGCCCCCCAACCATTCCCCCAGCCATCGAGTAAACCCACTACATAAAAAATTTGCTAATTTTATTGATTAGGCAATATAATATGATTAGGTCTTAGCCCATCTGAACCATCGCTGGCCCAACGGACGACAAGCGGGTCCAACTACGTGGCCAGAAATAGGATAAGTCCTCATCGTACACACGAAATTTTTATTCGGCGCGCGCGCGCCAGACAGAGGTACCAACGCTCGAACTCGAAGGACGAGTCGCCGGGACGCGCGGTTTCGGACACGCGCAGGAGCTGGCTCTGCCTCACCCGGCCATGCCCACGTGAGCACCTATGCCTTTTTTCCCCGCCAGATATGCCCATGTGATGCTGTCTACCAGTCCGACTCCGATGACTTAAAAGTTTCCTATTCGTTTTGATTGTTACAGTTATTTGATCCTTTTACTTTTGACATTTTGATGTTCGATAAAATAAATATATCTTGCTTTTTTTTACAGAACGGTTATATGCTCATGTGCTTTCAACTCAAAAGCAAATATAACTTTATAGGTGATTTTAGAAAATTATATTCTAGTGCAATTTGATATATGGTTTAAAAGTTTTATTTAGGTCCCCAAGCATTTCAAATTGATTTTTTTATCAGAGTTTGCGGTTAAAATTTATCATTTTAAAAATCATTTTTGGAAGGTCCCAAATAAATTTTTTTACTAATAAAACTAAAGTTTTATGGAATAATTAAAATTTTTCAAACTAAATGTTTTATTGATCAATTTTGAAGTTTTCTTTATTCTATTTAAAAGCTTACTATATGAAAGTTATCCTACACCAATCTAAGAATTATTATAAAACATTTAAAAATCCCTAATATAAAATTTCTTCCTAATAAAATAAAAATTTTCATGGATTTATTTAAAGTTTTGAGATCAAATCCAATGCAAAGTTGTTGGTGTGGTAATATAAAAGTTTAGTTTACAAGAATGGTTGAGAAAGTTTTATGGATCGATTTCAAAGTTTCGTAAACTTTATTTGAGAGTTTATTAATTACGCCAATCAAAAAAATCATTGTAAATCATTTAAAAGTTTCATAATAAATTTTTTTCATAATAAAATATAAAGTTTTCTATGTATTTTATTTAAAGTTTTGAAATCAAAAGCTTATCTGAATTGAAAGGAAATATCACTCGAGATATTATAAAGGTATTAACTTCATATTTTTCTAACCGACTATATATAGTTTTTGTATTTGCAAATGCATAAAAAATTGTTGATACAATGTTTGATTTCTTAGGATTTAGCAATAATTATTTAGATTGAACAATTGATAAACGCTTATCATGTAGTTTTAGGACTCAGCCTTTTGCATTTGTGCATGCGTTGCACAGCTAGCCATCAATGTTGTTTCGCTTGCATGAGCAGGTCCCAGGGCAGGGCGATGGCGCTGGCGCGCGCGTTGCAACGCCCTGCAAGCGAAATGCTGCTTTTTGCATGCCGCAGAACTGTCTGGGTCAGCTGTCCAATCCGTCGCGCGTCGCTAGCTGTTCCAGCGCGCGCGCATAGAGCAAGGGCGCCCACTCGCGCTTCTGGCTTCTCACCCAGCAACCGGCATCCGCACGGCACGTGAACAATCTCCTCTGTCATTCCGTCCTCCAGGCTCCAAATTTCCTTATTCTAGTAATTTCTCGGCTAGTTCGCTGAATCACTACGGACATCAAACTGCAAGTTCTGATTTCAAGTCAAACTTCTTTTAACTTTAACCAATTTTTAAAACAGAAGTATTCCTCAGAGGAGCACCGGCGCCCATGTCGACGCCTAAATCCCCTCCTCCGCGCTGGCTTTGGGGTTGGGGTTGCTGAGGTCTGCTCCACCTCCATCCTTAGAAGGATGGCTGTGGGCGATGGCCAGCCCGGTGGAGGTGGCGGGCAGGGGAGGACGGCGGTTGGAGAGGGGGGGTGACGTCATGGGTAAGTTAGTGGAGGGCGCGGGGTGCACAGCGAGGCGGCGGGGGCCGCAGGCCGTGGGCGGCGGCAGTGGCAGCGGTGCTCGGGGTGGGAGGCCGCGACGTCGGGGAGGCGCCGGGCGGGTGCGGGCGGTGGTAGCGGGTTCGCGTTGAGGGCGGAAGGGCCAGAGGCGGTGTGCGGGAGGAAGAAAAGGAGGATGAGGTTTGATTGTGTTTGGCACAAAAGCCAATGATAAAAATGAGATAACGTTAGTTTCTTATGAGTTAAAATTATATTATAGGAAACCAAAACACCCAGCTCCGTCCGTTTCGATGTTATGATTCATCCGGACATCGTAATGAGCGTGTCGTGCCATTTGGTCAAGGCCCTCTTCTGCGTTTTGTGTGTTTACCCGTCTGCTCCGGCTCCCCTTCTGCTCTGACTCGCCGTCCCCCTCTTAAACCGTAGGGCCACCTCCGCCTGCCCCACCATGGATGTTGTCACTCTCCTCTTCCAAGAGGCACCGCCGAGTTCTCTACCCCTCTTCCTTCCTCCTCTCCGACCCACGCAAGTGCGCACCAAATCCTACAAAGAGTGGCAGAAGCCCCCAAAAAGCGTTGAGTGAAATCATATAAAAATAGGTAGATAATGGACAAATTCTGTGAAGGCGTGCCAAAAAACTACCACACAAGTGGCTTTATCCTTAATTTGACTTTAATGATCTCATCACTTTAAACTACTTAAATCTCGTATAGAAGCTTTCTGTGTCTAGAAGGATTGCATCTTGGAAATTATTAATGACTAACAAAACACCCTTAAGGAACAAAACAAAGAAACCAAGGCTCTCAAAGCAATTGAAGCCACTTCTCAACAACTATAAAATAATGTAAGATAAATTCAATAGTTTGGACAAGGATGTATGGACCGTATTCCCAAGAGACGGGGATGAGTTAGGCTAATTTAAAACTCTTAAGGAAAGTTTTTAACCTATTCTAACTCTAGGATTACCCCAATTCAACTAGTTGACGAGGAAAGGAAACACGAGAACCTACTCGTCTAGGAATAACACAAATGAGCAACTTAAGTGAGTAGTAAAGAGAAAGATAACTAGCTGATATCAAGATACACATCCATGAATTGCATGGAAGTAAATGCTCAAAGTAAGGGAGAAGGAAATGAGACTATTATACTTTTTCCTACGCTGTCAATGGTATGGTACCTACCCCTAATCGATGTTGTGTCCCGCACCAAACTTGTTGCCACGTCACTAGTCAACAAGACAAGGGTGCTCTCTACTAGTCTCCGTTCACCGTGTCGGTGAGGTGGGGAGCTCAAACCTGATGCACCAAATCTCTCCAGGCTTCCACAATTCTTTGGCAAGCTTCAAAGAAGTACCTCGGTCACCAAGTCCATATAGGTGCCACTAATCACCAAGAGTAATATACCTAGGAGCCTTCATATGATCAAGAATCCAATCACCAAGAAAGGTTACACACAAGCTTTGTTCTAAATCAAGTCATTAGTCTTCTCTTGGGTGATCCACTCAACAAACTTAATGTGAAAGTGTTTAAGCTCAAAATCTAGACTACTGTAGGCGTGTAATCATCAAGAGTCACAAAATCACAATGGAAGGGGGCTTATATAGTCAACATGTCAAATAGAGTTGTTGGGAAAAGTTGCCAGCAAAACAGTGATCATTAGAATGAACCGATACCCCATTTTGCCATTGCGTCAATCAATCCAAGGATAAATGATGGCCGACTAGTAACTGAAGTGCTACTGATAAATGGGTTAGTTATGGGCAATTTATCTTGTTGCTCTTATAATTCTTCTATTACTACTTTCAAATTCTTACCAATCTTTTTCATGGAAAAGGAACAATGAAGAAGGAATGGAAAAGAAGCATGGCCCACATTGAACTTCCCGATTTAGATGCATGAAGCTGTCATTTATGAAAGTGTTGGTAGAATGCCTCATGGTAAGCTAGCAATTGCTAATGGAGCAATTAGTATTACTGAGAAGGAAGCAATTAAGACAAGGAAGAGATCTGCACACCCATATGCTACTGCTAGAGAGAAGCGACTTGGAAGGGATAATAGGAAGTTGCGAAATGAAAATAGTGTTCTTTAGGAAGTTTATCGTGTTTGCGGGTATGTACTACATCGTTCTAACATTTGTTAAAAACAAATACATGTTGCTGATCATGAAGGTTGTTTAATAGACGTGTTGTCCTATGCATGAACAACATCAAGTATTTTTTTTCACGGCAACATATCCTGTCCAACCAGGTACTATGGTGCAACTATGCAATTATCGATCCTTGGCCATCTAGATCCCATCTGATGGCAATCGGAAAAGGTGGGAAACATTTTACAGTTTAACGCCTGCAACGTCATATTTTTTTACAAACAGGTCCCTTCTCTAATCCTCTCCCTTGCGCGATCCTATCCCCGAATCCTGAATCCTCTTCTGGATTGATGAACTGGAGGTCGCTGTTGGGCTAGAGGCGAAGGGAGTCCCTGAGCCAATGCCAGTGCCGGCACGAGGACCAAATGACGACCTTGATGGCGCTCGGGACCAGATGGGGAATTGGGGATCTCATAGGCGTAGGTGTTAGCGGCCACAAAGAGAGACGGAAAGGTTGGGGAAGCCGTGAAGGAGAGCAAGAAGCCGAGATTCCGAGAAGGCGTGGTTGGGCAAAGACCACTACGCCAAGCTGCCTCGCAAGAGGGTCGACACTAGCAGCATGACTGAGCCGCGGGACACCAGCAGGAGCAGAGTAGGTGAAGCGAGAGGCAGTTGAAGGCAGGGAGATCTCCGCAATGGCCGCATCTTCCCGGTGGTTCGAGCGGCTGCATCTGCAAACTCATCGGACGAAGATTGCAGGAGGATGAGACGGAGAAGAAGCAATTAATTAATTAAGGAAATAGAACCCGCGTCTCTCTCACATGGTGTCCTGTTGGCTTCTTTGCAATTAAGCAGTGATATGTCTAGACGTTCAACCGTGAATCTGGACTCTGGTCTTGCTGGCACAAGGGAGACTAGGAGATTAGGAAGCTTGAGGTGAAGGAACTTGCTTGTACTTGCCCAGCTGGTGGAACGTGGTTGCGCACTTGGGCGGCGGCAGCCATGGCGGCGGCACTAGGTGCCGCCCGCGACGGAGAACACCACAATGTGATGTGGGCGTCCTATGAGAGAGAAGGGACCTGTTTGTAAATAAAATATGACATTGCGGGCATTAAACTGTAAAATGTCTCCCACCTCTTTCGACTGTCATTGGATGGGATCTAGACGGCCAAGGATCGATGATTGCATAGTTGCACCAAAGCACCTGGTTGCACAGGATATGCTGCCTTCACTTTTTTCACGTTCTTGGTCATTTGTAGAAGCATTCTATTTGCATCTTACTTATAGATGATTGTTGAATTTTGATGAGCTACGCAATATAATGCTGAGTGTGGAATTAATTTGTGATTATTCCTTATAGTGACCCATTTAGAAGTGAGTATGATTTGAACCATGGCGAAGCTAAATGAAAATATTGGCGCTTATTCACACCTGACGGTCCAATATTCACCTATCACACATTACTGGTGCCAGTGGTTACAAATGACCATCACGTATCTATATTGCTTATTGTTTTCGATTCCCCAACGGTCAATGTATTTCCTGATAGGCACAACAAACTAGCGTCAAATACATTTCTTGACAGGTAATGAACAGCTGTTGTGGCTCCGTCGAGGATTCAACGTGTGTAATTGTCGGTTTCTCCGTGACTTAGTTTGATCGGGAGTTGCATAAACTCCCGATGGACGACCGAGTTTGATTCGATTTAACTGCACTGTGAGCCAATAGGTGGTAGGTATGTTTAATTCAGATTAAATCTGACGGTTCTACCAAAGAGGGGTGGCACACTTGTTGGCAGAGATGGTCGGTCGTCTTGGTGCAGGGATGTGCGGTGGTGGCAACGGCCAGCTGGCGGTGCACGGGGAGCGGCGATGCTGGTCGGTAATGGAAGTAGTGCGATGGTCAGAGGAATGATGGAGATTTTTTTTTTGATAAAGTGAGAATGGTAGAGATAGGCGTGAGTTAGTTTGTACAGTAAAATGTGTGAGGGTAGAGGACCGGTTGCCCCTTTCAAACGTCACTGCCGGTTCCAAACAAATATATATGGCGGGGACATGCGACACGCCCACCACAAATGGCGGCTGTGAAAATACCACTGGTGGTCCGTGTGTAAACCAACAGTGATGAGTATAATAACTACTACTAGTTTTTCCTGTTTTCACCATTTCTTCTCCTTAAAAAAGAACAGGCAGTCACAGTTACGGTACTACTATGTGATGTCCTATAGATAGACGATAGTAATGTGACCTCTTATATTTTGTTTGCTTGAAATCGTTATCCTTTTTAAAAATTTCCTACCAGAGAAGTCTGAAACGAAGAAGGGGCGGAGCAACCACATTTACTCTGTGCTTCAAATCGCTATCCTTTTCAAAGATTTCAACTAAGAAGTTTTTTTTACTGCCAACGGGTGAGAGATGTCTCCCCACCTGAACTTTATTCTGACTCTGACTGGTAGCTGCTGCCTGCAGGTGCATGCGAGCTCAATGGACAGCTGATCCAGCGCCCAGCGTAATATCAGCTGAATAATCGTGGTTAATTGGTTTCCTCGCCTTCAGCTAGCAGCACTGTCTGTTCTATTATTAGCTAGGTCGATCGTGAACAGGTGAGAAGCCAAGACGTCACTCCCGAGCGAATTAGGTCCGTTTGGATCTGGGGCTAAAATGTAGTCCTCATAGTCTTCATTTCTATAATTAGTTGTATAATTAGACTATATTTAATATTTTTAACTAGTATCTAAATATTCGATGTGACGTGAGTTAAAATTTAGTCTTTGGATCCAAACACCCTCTAAACGCCCAATTGGAAGACAGGATGTGTGCTTCTTGGCAGATGTCGCGCAGGTGTCTTTGTCAACCATCTTATTCTTGTTCGGAATTACGTCGCAGCCTCGCAGGTGTGCTTGGTACAGATGAGGCGGCAGCGTTGCAAGGCAGCGCAGCCACCACCCAAGTCTGAAATGAAGACCGGGGTCAACCTAGAAAATACTAGGAAATGAAAAGGGCTAATACCGTTTCCGGCGGACTTGCCATGCATATTACAAAATTGGTACTGACTTTGAAACTGCTGTACTCAGCCTAAGAACTTCCCTCATTGCTCTTCTGAAAATGAAAGTCATCTAGATACCACCACATATTTTATCATACAATATTGCAGTAATAGAAGCTCCAAAAGAAATACTATTTCCGACTGACTGACGCACTATAAAATAAGATAAATTTTAGAATGTTTTACAAAAATCAAAAACACATGGCTATCAATCAAATTCATATCTATATACCTAGTGATAAAGAGATGGGTGTTTTTTTTTCTGCCAAAAGATCCCGTCCACCTACATCTAAATTGATGTTACAAGTTTAATCCAAATCCAAAATGAATTTGAATTTAATCACTAGACCGATTCGGATTGCAGGTGGAGGTCACACAAAAACGGTTGCAGCTTAGGTTACATACAAACTCTGTTTTTGATGTTCTATATATCGATGGAAATTTAAAAAGATAATATTTCCAATTCAAATAACACCACCTCGAAATTCACTCGGAGTTGATGCAAATTCTCGTGACAAAATGACGCGAATTATCTGTCAACGTGGTGGTGCGATAGAGGCCATATAAAAACAAGGGTCTATGATGCATACTATCTCTGTTTTGGACGTCATACCTGTCGGGGTTTAGTACCGACAGTGTACCACGGGACGGATCACGTGGAGCTTTCGTGGCTCGGCGGGATCGACGTAGCTCGATAGTTCGCCGGAAAAGCGATAAAGACACAGAGGTTTATACAGGTTCGGGCCGCGAGAAACGTAAAACGCTACGTCCTGTTTGTGGTTGGTTGTATTGCTGCGAGTTCGCGAGGTTACAATGAGGGTTCGGGGTGGATTGCGATGGGAGTAACTAACTTTTTGTAGGGTTTCCTCATCCGTCTTATATAAACTGACGGAGTCTTGGGTTACAAGTCGAGTTTCTTCTATATCTCTCCTAATTGATTCAGATTACATAAAATCAAACAGAATCTAAGTTTCTATCGTATCTTCGTCAACCTCCTCAAATCTCAGAACCTGAATCCAATCCAAGCTTCCTTGTTTATTCTCTGGATCACGTCGTTACTGCCTTGAACTCCAAGCCGTCATGATCGTTTTTGGGCCTAAGTTAAGCGTCCGGCCTATAAAATCAGCCGCTTACCTGACTCAGGCCCACTGTTGACCCATGTCCTGGATCCACGCCACGAGGAGCCAGGGGATATCTATCCTCCACAGTATCTATCGACGGAAAGGTTAGAAGATAACTTTTTAATCCAACTGAGACCACTCTAAGATTTACGGTGGAGTCGATGGGAATCGTCGAAATAAGGTGACATCACAGTAGAAAAATATTTTCTTTTGGCAAAGGTTTGGTACGTCACCCTTATGTTCCGCCTGTTCATTATGACTTTTCTTTGCACACATATTTGTCATTGTGTATCAAAATCAGAAAAACACATTGAATCCAAAATATTGAGAAAACACATCAATACATGTGCACAAAGCAAATAACATAGCTAGATCATACCCGTATTAACACACGACCATGTTTTCGAGTAGCTTTTAACAATAATAATAATTGGATCTATTCTATTTTCTAAAAAAATTAACCACAATCTATTTTGAAAAAAATTAAAATAGCCTTCCAAATTTTTATATAAATTACTATTAGAAAAGATAATTAAAATATCCGCTAAATTTGCAAATAAATTAACCACGATGCTATTAGAAAAGGTAAATTAAAATAACCCACTAAAATTGCATATAAATTACCTATCATGTCATTAGAAAAAATAAACCCATAAAAATTTGCATAAAAACTATCCTCCAGACCTCTATGGAACATGAATTAAAATAATTCTTAATTTTTTCATTTGCCATGCCATAATGGAACATGAATTAAATATAAATAACTCCTAAATTTACATAAATGGTCTATTTTGACATTGTGGTGAAATATAATTTAAAGTAACCGTCTAAACTTGCATATGGATTGCCTATTGTGTCATTGTGAAAGATAATCTAAAGTAATTCCTTTAAATTTACATATAAATTACGCCCTATACCACCATAAAAAAATCATGGGTATGCAAATTTTTCTTACAGTGTGAACATATGAAAGATTGTAAAGAATAGTAGTAATTTTAATTAATCATGTGTCTTAAATTTTTATATAAATTTCTAACATTTATACTTGTTAACAACTAACATGTGCAGAAGCACGGGATTGATGTACTAGTATGGAATTATAGTGTTAAGACAACATATATATCGGCCGGTGTCTCGGCACGGCAGAGCCTATATTTTTATTTTGCGTATTCACTGATTATTTTGAGAATACTCATATTCTAAATCTGTATGGTGATGCGATTATTCTAAAGCCGTGGTCACGAGGTGCCATGACTGGCATCGGCAGTCCTCGGTCAAGTAAAGAACGGTACAGTCGCTATGTTGACTTCAGAGTGCGACCAGCTATTGTGACCACGCACCAAATAAAAGTTCACGCGTACATTTCATTTCCTGCAGAAAATTAAAGACTCGTAGATCGGACCTTCTTTCTCCTCCTATATACTGTAGAAATCTACAATGGCAGAAGCCATCCTCTCCGCCATCCTTGGCGATTTTGTCGGTAGAGCAATTTCTCTTCTGATTGGCCGTTACACTAGTGGCAAAGAGAGCACAGAAGGCAAGCTGCAAAGGATTAGCCATCTGCTGATCAGAATCCACAGCGTGGTTGAGGAAGCCAAAGCGCGGCACATCTCCAACCATGGCACCCTCCAGTGGCTCTCGGAGCTCATCGACTGCGAGTACCAGGGCTGCTACTTGCTCGATTCCATTGGGTATGACGGTGGCCAGGAAGAAGCTGATAACCTATGTGATGATGATAAGGTAGCTCCTCCTCAAGTTTCCACCTTGTCCTTATTTAATCCTGCAAAGCGTGTGAGGGTTGATGGGGGCACCATGAGGAGGAGGAGCAACAAGTTCTCATGGCGCCACGATGTCGATGCTGATGAGATTGATAGGGTACTCGAGAGATTACAAGGCATGTCCCATGATCTCAGGGAGTTCATCATGCTCTTGCAGAACTGCAAGCCAATCCGCCGGCCTCTAGCGACTAACATCTTCCGGGAAGGGCAGATGTTCGGTCGACATGTTGAAAAAGAGAGGATCATCAACTTTCTGTTGCACGAGGGTGAACAGTCAGCAGCAGGAGAATTGGGTGTGCTACCGATTGTTGGCACCAGCGGAGTTGGTAAGTCAACCCTAGTGCAACACGCCTGCGATGATGCCAGAGTGCGTAACCACTTCGCAGTGATCATATTGTGCAGTTTTTCATGTACCTATGACGTTAAAAATAACCAATTAACTTTGATCGACCCTCTGGAGTTTGTCAAGGGGAATAGTTTTGGTGACAAGAGGTGCCTGTTTGTGTTTGAGAACGTCGACATGCATAGGAAGCACATACTGGAAGAGCTCCTGCAAATCCTGAGGCGATGCTGCAAGGAGGAGAGCAAGGTGATCATCACGACCAACAATCGCCGTGTCGGAAACATTGGAACGGTAGAGCCGATCATACTAAGGATGTTGCGATGCGCCGAGTATTGGTTCTTCTTCAAGGCGCACGCATTTGCGGGCAGAGACACTGAGGACAACCCAAGTCTGATCTCTGCAGCCATGGGAATAGCAAGGAAGCTGAATGGGTCATTCTTTGGTGCCAAGATCATCGGAGGAGTGCTCAGGGATCTCCCGAATCCCAACTTGTATAGTAAGATCCTGAGGAGCAACATTGGGGGGATGCGCCCCATGGGTGACGGCATCATTTACATATCGGAATTGGCTCACAACTTGTTGCCAGGTCATGTGGAAATGTGGACAGTGACATGTTCAAAGGACCCATTTCCTTGTCAAACGGCCGAGGTGCCATGGTTGAAGGATCTTTGTAGTGCTTCTCCTCATGATGGCATGACGGCCTGTTGGGCGGATGAAGGCCGATATGCGAATGTATTGTTGTGCAAGTCAGTGATGCCGTTCCATAATCATTACTACATTGCTCGCTGCACTTGCACTTGCACTATAGGCCCAACAAACTCTTGCTCCAAGCTTGTATTATCTCTAGTTCGAGATATGTGAATCAAGTGCTTTTTTTAGTTTTTTAAAGCGATCTATGTGAATTTCTACATAAAGTTAACTCTAAGTCTCTAAGAGAGAACCAAGCAATAGATCTCATGTATCTCATTAATGTGTCCTTTTTCAGTGGTGGGCAATGGGCCCATTGATAGTGAGATCAGCCAATCTGTGCTTGATATGGCCTTGTATATTTGCTAGGGACTCTCTGGGCCCTGGTGGACCACAGCTCGTGAGCGCCAAGCATTCAAAATTTTGTACCACAAAAGTTTGAAACAGAAATTGATGATTTTTTTAGACAAAAAAAGAATCTTTATTTCAAAACAACATTAATGTCCTGGTCTCTGCACGTAAGAAAGTGCATCCAGCCAGCACAAAGGAAAATAAAAAGAAATAAAAGGACACTCAATGAGCTCCAAGGTACACTGAGCATCCAACATTCCCTATGGCTCAAGACCACTCGATCTGCAGACAAATCATTAGGTTTATCACAACCGATAGAGATTACAAAGAATTTATATGGCTAGTGTGAGAAAATAAACAGTCAGATCGAGAGAGATTGTGCAAAGATAAGCATATCTGATTAGTGGTAAGTAACACTTTTCCCCACGGATTTGATACGTTTGTCTTCTAAGACTATTGTGACCATTGTGAGGGAATAGGTTAATGTGTTGATACTACATAAGACTATCGAATGATAAGCATAGCATGATCTCACATTGTTAATAGACACATTGCCTATCACTGAAAACGATCACGTTGATAATAAGAAATATGTGACCTTCGTTTGTCGGCAGTACAACTGTACAAGCAACCACCTTCACTAATCATCAAATGGCAGTGCAGTGCTACTCGTCAGGGATATATATGCAGCCAGATCTGGACACGGATCCGCTACAGTTGGGTCACTGACGTGTGGCCTCGGGCCCACAGGTCAGTGACCGGGCACTACTGCAGTGGAACGTCACCTGCTAGATCTACTGTACCTCTAGCTATATCTGTTGCTGTGTTGTTTATCTTTTTGTTGGCTCTGCAGCTGCAGCCTCAGCTCCCCGGAGTAGCAGATCGAAGCGAACAGGCCCAAAGCTACCGTTTGTCTCTCTCTAAAACTTAACATAGGTAGATTCACATGTCTCAAACAAGAGATAATACAAGCTTTGACGGCAACAACGACTTGCACACCAATACATTCGCAAACCGGATGTCATCTGCCCAGCAGGCCATCATGTTGTCATGAGGAACAGCCTCGCAAACGTCCTTCAGCCTGGCCACCTCTGTTATCCGAGGAGGAGACAGGTCCTTTGATGAAATGGTCACCGTGGTCACCTTGCACATGTCCCAAATGACCTGGCAGCAAGTTCTCAGCCAAGTATGCGTCTTGCGATTGAATACTTTCCGTAAGACCGACTCCAACAGGTCGACTATCCACTTCTCTATCCACTATTCTAATTACTCCTCTTTCTGTGAATAGTATCGCTACGGTATCGTTTTGTACTGTACTCGGCCTTTAACCGGACTGCTGGACTCAGTCTAACCGCGGGACGATGCACTACTCTGACTGGTAGCTGGTGGTGCATGCGAGCCCAAGGAACAGCTAGCTGAAGCTGATCCAGTGCCCCGCGCGTACAGCACAGGATTACGTACAGGAGGGGGAGATTTAATTCGACGGTCGATTTGTACTGTGTGAGAAGATTGAATCGAACACCGAATTGTTCCAAGTCCCGCCTCTTTGCGCGCGTGTATCTGTGCGACGTCTGTTGAATAATCGTGGTTGGTTTCCTCGCCTTGAGCAGCACAGCAGCATGAAAGTCGATGCTCTAGTAGCTTGGTCGATGGTGAACAGCAGGTGAAGCCGATCGATCGCAGTCCAAAACTCCCGACGAGCGAATTATCGGGCATTGGAAGAGAGCATGTGTGCTTGTTGGCAGATCTATGTCGCAGGTGTCTTTGTCAACCATCTTCTTCTTGCAAAGATTAGGCGGCCGCGTAACCGCATTGCAGTTGCAGGGCAGCAATCACCCAAGTTCGAAATGAAGACCGGGGTCAACCTAGAAAATAGCAGGAATGAAAATGCTAAGACCGTTTCCGGCGGACTTACCATGCATATTATTGAATTATCAGTACTGAGCTTGAAAATAGACGTCGGTATGCAGTATGCTGTACTCAGCCTAAGAAGGTCTCTCATTAATCTTGTGAAAATGAAAGACATCTAGATACCAACATATATTTAATCATACAATATTACAATAATAGAAGCTCCAAAAGAAATACTACTTCCGACTCACACACTATAAATTTATAAGATAAATTTTAGAAAGTTATACAAAAATCAGAAACATATGTCCGCCAACCAAATTTATATATATACCTAGTAACAAAGAGAGGAGGCTTTTTTTCCGCCAAAAGATTCCGTCTACCAACATCTAAATTGATGTAACAAGTTTAATTCAAATCCAAAATGAATTTGAATTTATTCACGAGATCGATTCGGATCGTAGGTGTAGGTCACACGAAAACGGCTGCGGCCCAGGATGTAAACGAACTCTGTTTTCGATGTTCTATATACCGATGAAAAATTAAAAATATAATCTTTTCAATTCAACAAACACCACCTCGAAATTCACTCCGAGTCGACGCAAATCGTCATAGCAAAAATGACGTGAATAATCTGTCAAGGCGGTGCGACAGAGGCCACATAAAAACAAGTGTCTATGCTGCATACTATCTCCGTTTTGGATGTTCTACCTATTGACGGAAGCTAAGAAGATAACTTTTTAATCCAACTAACATCACAAGCTAAGATTCACACTGAGTCGATGGGAATCGTCGAAACATGGTGACATCGCAACAGATAAATGTTTTCTTTTGGCAAAGGTTTGGTCCATCACCTTTATATTCCGCCTCTATCATTGTTCATTATGACTTTTCTTTGCACACGTATGACCTAACCAAGTTGTCATTGTGTATCAAAATCAGAAAAACACATTGAATCCAAAATATTGAGAAAACACGTCGATACGTTGTGCAACGCCAATATTGTGGCCAGATCATAACCATAGTAACACACGACCATGTTTTCCAAGTAGCTTTTAACAATAATAATCATTTGATCTATTATATTTTCTAAAAAAGTTAACCACAAACTATCATGAAAAAAATAAAATAGCCTCCTAAATTTGGATATAAATTACTCACCATGCTATTAGAAAATATAGATTAAAATATTCCACTAAATTTGCATATAAATTACCCACCATGCTATTAGGAAAGCTATTAGAAAAGGTAAATTAAAACAACCTACTAAATTTGCATATAAATTACCTATCATGTCATAAAGAAAAATAAATAAAAATAAACCCCTAGAAATTTGCATAAAAACTATCTTCTAGACCACTATGGAACATAGATTAAAATAATTCCTAAATTTACATATACCATGCCATAATGGAACATGAATTACATATAACTCCTAAATTTACATGAATTATCTATTTTGCCATTGTGATGAAATATAATTTAAAGTAATCGTCTAAATTAGCTTATGGATTTCCTATTGTTCCATTGTGAAAAATAATCTAAAATAATTCCTTTAAATCTGCATATAAATTATCCACTATACCACTATAAAAGTTAAATGTTGTCATTGTAAATCATGGATATGCATATTTTCTTAAAGTATGAACACATGAAAGATAGTGAGATAATTTTGATTAATCATGTGTCCCAAATTTTTATATAAATTTCTAACATTTGTACTTGTTAACAACTAACATGTACAGAAGCAGGGATTGATGAACTAATATGGATTATTTACAATGTTAAGACAATATATGTATATTGGCTGGTGTCTCGGCATGGCAGAGCTTTTTTTTTGCGTATTCGTTGATTATTTTGACTATACTCATATTCTAAATATGTATGGTGATGCAATTATTCTAAAGCCGTGGTCACAACATGCCATGACCGGCATGGATCGGCAGTCGTCGGCCAAGAAAGAACAGTTATGGTCGCTATGTTGACTTCAGAGTGTGACCACGCACAAAATAAATGTTCACGCGTACATTTTATTCCTGCAGCTCCTGCTATAGAAACTGCACAAGAGACATGTAGATCCGTAGTACGTGAAATGACCGGCATCCAGGCATTTGGCCCTTCACTGCAAATCAAAACTTGATCGGTCGTTATCACTTCGGAGAGTTCTAAACCAGAGATAGTGACTGACCACCAGCCCACCACCACATGTACATGTATTTCCTGGTTCCTGCAGAAAAGGCTAGTAGATCAGCTCTCTCTCTCTCTCTCTCTCTCTCTCCTGCTATTGAAGTCTAGATTTTGTCAGTAGAGCAATTTCTCTTCTGATTGGCCGTTACACTAGTGGCAAATAGAGCACAGAAGGCAAGCTGTGTTGGGGCCCTAGGCCTGCCCCTTGCTGCCTAGACCGCCGGGGTCGGAGAAAAACAGTAGAACCCAGGAACGTACACACGCACGCGATGAACTCTGATATTTTGTGCGGCTAACGAACCGCTTTTCTGAGACTATTGCTTGATTAAATAGACAACGATTACAATGGAGATTCGTGGCCTTGTCGACCACCTCACCCGAGCATCTCGCCATGTTTTCACCGGTGACGCGCCATCCCACGTCTTCTCCCACATGCCGACCTACCCGGGCGCCAAAAACAGAAAAAACTCCCGCGTGAACTACGCACGTGTCGAGCCAGACTCTACGCACGGCGCAGCGCAAGCCAGCCGTACATGTTCCTACCTTATTTTGTACAATGACCAAACTTAAACATGCCTAACATCGCCACTGATCAACGCTCGGATTACCTGACAATCTCCCCTTAACTCCGTGCTTGATCAGTTGAGCTTGATGACCCCAATTCTCTCGCGAAGCTCTTGGAACGCCTTTCTTTCGAGTGGCTTCGTTAGGATGTCGGCGAGCTGTTCTTGAGTGCCCGCGAGCTCAATGTTGATGTCCCCCTTCTCAGCACATTCACGGATGAAATGAAACTTCGTGTCTATGTGCTTGCTCCTGTCATGGAGCATCGGATTCTTGCACAGTGCAATGGCGGATTGATTGTCTATCTTTGGTATGGGCACGGGGACCTTGGCGCCAGTGATGTCCTCGAGCAGCCTCCTGAGCCAGACCGCCTTGGCATGCCACCGCTGCTCCTGCAATGAACTCCTCCTCACAGGAAGACAACACCACCACGCGCTGCTTCTGTGAGAGCCATGTCACCGGGTTGCCTCCGAGGAAGAAGATCACCCCAGAGGTACTCTTTCGGCCATCCACGTCGCCGGCCATGTCGCTGTCGCTGTAGCCGAGGAGGTCGAGCTTGCCTCCATCGTTGGTGTAGAACAACCCGTGGTCGCTTGTGCCCTTGATGTAGCGCAGCATTTGCTTCATGGCCGCCATGTGTTCCACCCTCGGTTCCACCATGAACCGACTCAGATACCCGACGGTGAACGTGAGCTCCGGCCAAGTGTGCAGCAGGTACCACAAGCTACCAATCAAGCTGTGGTACATGGTTGCATCCACCGCCGGTGAGGTCCCTTGCTTTGATAGCTTCAACCTGATCTCCATTGGTGTCGCGCACGTGTTGCATCTTCCTATGCCCACCTTCTCGAGCAACTTGATGGCGTACGCGCTTTGGCGCAGTTCGATGCCGCGCCGCCCTTGCTTGACCTCGATGCCCAAGTAGTAGGACAGCGGGCCGAGGTCGCTCATCTTGAAGAGCTTTTTCATCTCCACCTTGAATGCCTCAATCTCTGTCAGCTACTCCGGCGTGATGAGCAGATCGTCGATGTAGACGCCCACCAGTAGCCTTGATGCCTCCACGCCGCGCATGTAGAGACCATGCTCTCACTTGCTCTTGGCGATCCCGAGCTTGTGTAGGCTGGCATCTAGCTTGGCATTCCACGCCCTTGGAGCTTGATGCAGACCGTACAATGCCTTGTGGAGCCTGAGCACCTTGTCCTCGTGCCCAGCAGCGGTGAACCTAGGCGGTTGTGCGATGTAAACCTCCTCCGTGAGCTCACTGTTGAGGAACGCCGACTTGACGTCCATATGGTGCACGGACCAGCCGCAATGCGCCGCCACGGCCAATACCACGCGCACCGACTCCATGCGCGCGACAGGAGTGAAGACCTCCTCAAAATCGATTCCTTGCCGCTGCACATAGCCCTTCGCGATGAGCCTCGCCTTGTGCTTGACGATCTCACCGTGTTCATCGCGCTCGAGCTTAAAGACCCATTTTAGCCCAATGGCGTGGTGTCCCCTTGGCAGGTCCATCAGGGACCATGTTTTGTTCTCTTCAATGGAGGCCATCTCCTCTAGCATGGTCGTGCGCCACTCCTTGCTCGCCTTTGCCTCCTCCACCGACACTGGTTCATCACCGATCGCCACCAGGAGCTCTTGAGTGAGCTCTTTGTCGGTGAGGCTGGGTGGTGACCTCGGACCAAGGACATTGTCCATGGTCCAGAATCGTAGTGGCGTGTCATCATCATGATCTTCATCAATATCGAGCTCCCCCGTGGGTGGTGTCACGAACTGCACCGCAGATGGTGCCGTTGGAGTAGGAGATGCCACCGGTGTGCGAGGCTCAGACCCACACATTGGTATTGCCACGCCTGTTGGAGTCATGGCCGGTGATGGCTGTACTGGTGTCGTAGGCGGCGTCCCCGTTGCCGCTCTAGCTCTAGCCTCATGTCGTCCTCCCCCAACTATCACAAACTCAACATAGAACGGCTCACCGTCATCGCCTGGTCCTGCTCCCTTGTCATCGCCCCAGTCCTAGGGATGGCTCTCCTCGAACACGGCGTCGCGCGACACGTGAACGCGTCGCATGACTGGGTTGTAGAACCTCTATGCCTTGGTTCCTGCCTCATAGCTGACGAACACCATTGGTGTGCTCCGATCCTCCAGTTTGGTGAGGTGCTTGCCACCGGCCTTGACATGTGCAACGCATCCGAATGTGCGAAGGAAGTGAACCGGAGGCTTGACGCCATGCCATACCTCGTAGGGAGTCTTGCCGTCGACGCTCTGGGTGGGTGACCGATTCAAGATGAACACCGCCATGGTCACGGCCTCACCCCAGAACCAGCCAGGCATGGGCATTGCCTTCATCATGCTCTGCGCCATTGTCCATCAACGTTTGGTTGCGCCGCTCCACCACTCCATTTTGCTACGGCGTGTAGGGTACGGTGTAGTGCCTCTGGATTCCCTTCAGCACACAATGCTTGATGAAGGTGCGCACCGTGAACTCGCCACCGCGATCGGTGTGCAGTGTCCCAAGCTTCCTCCCAGCGTCAGCCTCGGCGCGCACCTGGAACGCTGTGAACACCGTGGTCGCCTGGTCCTTGGTGCTCAGGAGGATAAGCCACATGTAGCGGCTTAAGTCGTCAACGAGGAGGAAGAAGAGCTTGTTGCCGCTGGGTGTTGTTGGAGTCACCGGGTTGCAGAGATTGCCGTGCACCAGCTTCAGCCTGTGCGTTGCACGGTACTTCGCCTCGGTTGGGAACGTGAGGTGCCGCTGCTTGCCAGCTGTCACACACCTGGTCGACGTGCTCGATCTGTGGCAAGCCCCGCACCATCTCCTCCTATGCGCATCGCCGCAGCCCCCTAAAATTGAGATGGCCAAACCTGGCGTGCCACCGCCACGCTGTGCTTGTGCCTTGCACCGCCAGGCACACCGGCTTGGCGATGTCGAGCTTCAAGACGTAGAGTCAATTTGCCTCGTGAGGCACCTTGGCGAGTAGCTGCCGCCGCTGATCCTAGACCTCGAGACACCCCTGGTCCAGCAAGATCTTGAAGCCGGCCTCCTCTATCTGGCTAAGGCTGATGACATTCGCGGTGAGGCATGGGATATGGTAGACGCCACTGAGCGCCTAGTGTTCACCGTTCTTGCACTTGAACATGATCATCCCGCGCCCCTCGATCCCGACCACCGAGCCATCTTCAAAACAGACGGTGCCATGGATGCCAGTGTCGAGCTCAGAGAAGGCCGAGCAAACACCCGTCATGTGGTTGGTGGCACCCATGTCGAGGATCCACTCCGTGTGGCCGCCTTCGCCCTTGGCGCCAAGCTGAATGTACAGTTTGCTCTCATCGACGTGGACATCGCACGAGCTTGGGGTGGAGTGCGCCGCCTCACTCACCGTCGTGGTGGTGATCGTCGTCGTGGCCACCAAGAGGGCTTGCTCGCCCTCGCCGCCCTCAATTTGCGCCACGTGTGCCCACTCATCGCATTTCTTCTTGAGGCACTCGCACGCCTAGTGTCCCTTCTTGCCACAGTAGCGGCATTCGTTGCCCGCCACGGTACATCCATCATGGCCGGATCTGCTGCCGCCACCGCATCTGCGACCACGGCCCCTCTTGTTGCCCGATGCCCGTACTGCTCGAGCCTTCGCTCGAGCCACCACCTGAACTGCTCCCCAAACTTCCACTGGTGAGCTAGAGCCGTGGTGAGATGCGCACGGACCAGTTCATCCTCGGTGAGGTTGAGCTTGGCGATGGTGTCGTTGCCATTGTACCCATGGCGCTCCTCTGTGGCTTTCAGTCGCCCGATCAGCTCCTCCACCGTGACATCTTCAAGATCCAGCAGAGTTTCAATAGAAGAGGCAATCTGTTCAAACCGTGGTGGCAGTGCCTGGAGGAACTTGCGGACGATCTCCTCCTCCTTGAGCCCGCCACCGAGCACCGCGAGCTGATTCATAATGCGGTTGATGCGGATACTGAAGTCGTCCACCGTCTCCCCATCCTTGAACTTGAGCGGGTCGAACTCGCATCGCAGTGTGCTTACCTTCGCCTTGCGCACTGCGCTCGACACCGACATTAATCAGCTTTATCGAGTCCCATGCGAGCTTAGCGGTTGCCTTGTTGGTGATCGTGCCCTATCAGCTCCACCGGAACGGCCTTGGTGAAGGACCTCCAGTGCCATGCGATCCTCGGTGAGATCAGTTGGTGCCGATGGAAACCGCGATCCATGAGCCCGCGCCCCTGTAACATTACGCGCATGCACAGTGGCCCTAGTCATAGTAGTTGGATCGGGTTAGCTGTCGGGAAGGACCCGCTGCTCGAAATCTCCTTGGTGACGCGGTGGATGACTAGCCCGCCTCCTTCGCCAGCTTCCAGCCGCTTGCCTCCTGGCGGCGTACTCCCCTCGCAGCTGCCCTAGGCCTGCCCCTTGCTGCCTAGACCGCCGGCAGTCAGAGAAGAAGAACAGTAGAACCTGGGAACGTACACACGCATGCGATGAACTCTGATATTTTGTGCGGCTAACGAACCGCTTTTCTGAGACTCTATTGCTTGATTAAATAGACAACGATTACAATGGAGACCGTGGCCTTGTCGACCACCTCGCCTGACCATCTCGCCATGTTTTCACCGGTGACGCGCCATCCCACATCTTCTCCCACATGCCGACCTACCCGAGCTGCCAAAAACAGGAAAAACTCCCGCGTGAACTACGCACGTGTCGAGCCAGACTCTACGCACGGCGCAGCGCAAGCCAGCCGTACATGTTCCTACCTTATTTTGTACAATGACCAAACTTAAACATGCCTAACATGGCCACTAATCAATGCTCGGATTACCTGACAAGCTTCAAAGGATTAGCCATCTGCTAACCAGACTCCACAGCATGGTAGACGAAGCCAAAGCGTGGCACATCTCCAACCATGGCAACCTCCAGTGGCTCTCGGAGCTCATCGACGGTGAGTACCGGGCCTGCTACTTGCTCGATTCCATCGGGTACGACGGTAACCAGGAAGAAGCTGATGAGCTATGTGATGATGATAAGGTAGCTCCTCCTCAAGTGTCCACCTTGTCCTTATTGAATCCTGCAAAGCTTGTGAGGGTTGATGGGGCACCATGAGAAGGAGGAGCAACAAGTTCTCATGGCACCACGATGTCGATGATGATGAGATTCGATAGGGTACTCGAGAGATTACAAGGCGTGTCTCATGATCTCAGGTAGTTCATCATGCTCTTGCAGAACTGCAAGCCGATCCGCCGGCCTTTAGCGACTAACAGCTTCCAGGAAGGGCAGATGTTTCGGTCGACATGTTGAGAAAGAGGGGATCATCAACTTTCTGTTGCACGAGGGTGAACAGTCAGCAGCAGGAGAATTGGGCGTGCTACCGATTGTTGATGCCAGCGGAGTTGGGAAGAAAACCCTTGTGCAACACGCCTGCGATGATGATAGAGTGCTGTAACCACTTCGCGGTGATCATATGGTGCAGTTCTAAATGTAACTATGACGTTAAAAATAATCAAAGAACTTTGATTGATCCTCTAGAGTTTGTCAAGGGGAATAGTTTTCATGACAAGAGGTGCCTGTTTGTGTTTGAGGACAGTCGATATGCATAGGAAGCACATACTGGAAGAGCACCTGCAAATCCAGAGATGATGCTGCAAGGAGGAGAGCAAGGTGATCATCAGTATAGCCAATCATACTAAGGGTGTTGCGCCGCGCCGAGTATTGGTTCTTCTTCAAGGCGCACGCGTTCGCGGGCAGAGACACTGAGGACAACCCAAGTCTGATCGCTGCAGCCATGGGAACTAGCAAGGAAGCTGAATGGGTCATTCTTTGGTGCCAAGATCATCGGAGGAGTGCTCAGGGATCGGCCCAGATCCCAACTTGTGGTGTAAGATCCTGAGGAGCAACATTGGGGGGATGCGCCCCATGGGTGACTGCATCATTTACATATCGGACTTGGCTCACAGCCCTGCTGCCAGGCCATGTGGACATGTGGACGGTGACATGTTCGAAGGACCCATTTGCCTTCTCAGACGGCCGAGGTGCCATGGTTGAAGGATCTTTGCGGTGCTGTTCCTCATGATAGCATGACAGCCTGTTGGGCGGATGAAGGACGATTTACGAACGTATTGTTGTGTAAGTCATGTGATGCCGTTCCGTAAATGTTACTACGTTGCTCTCGCTGCACTTGCACTTGCTCTAGCACTTATAGGCCCAATAAACTCTTGCTCAGAGCTAGTATTATCTCTAGTTCGAGATATGTGAAATTGTGAATCTAGTGTTTTTTTTAAGTTTTTTTTGAAGCGATCTATGTGAATTTCTGCATAAAGTTAACTCTAAGAGAGAACCAAGCAAAAGATCTCACGTATCTCATTAATGTGTCCTTTTTCAGTGTCGTGGGCAATGGGACTATTGATTGTGAGATCAACCCATCTGTGCATTAAGAGGATCAAGTTTGCATAGGTTGGTCAAAATATGCTGCTAAACACAATAAACCTAAAGGTCAACCCATCAATAAACCTACGTCGTCGGTAATTGATGGTGGAGAGCATAGTATAAGACGGGGCAGGCTCCCATATGCCTGTACTAGTCTTTTGGGCTGAGTTAAGCATATGGAATTTTTTAGACAACAAAAGAATCTTTATTTCAAAACGACATAATGTTCTGGTCTCTGCACATAAGAAAGTGCATCCGGCCAATACAAGGAAAATAGAAAGAAAGAAAAGGACACTCAATGAGCTCCAAGGTACACCGAGCATCCAACATTCCCTATGGCTGAAGACCACTCGATCTATAGACAAATCATTAGGTTTATCACAACCCATAGAGATTACAAAGAATTGATATGGCTAGTGTGAGAAAATAAACAGAGTCAGATCGAGGGAGATTGTGCAAAGATAAGCAGATCTGATTAGTTGTAAGTAATACTTTTTTCCCACGGATTTGATACTTATGTCTTCTAAGATTATTCTGGCCATTGTGAGGGAATAGGCTAATGTGTTGCCTACATAAGACCCTATCGAATGATAAGCATAGCATGTATCTCATATTGTTAATCGAGATACATTGCCTACCACTGAAAACGATTACATTGATAATAAGATATGTGAGATCTTCATTTGTTCGGCAGTACAACTGTACAAGCAACCACCTTCACTAATCATCAAATGGCAGTGCAGTGCTACTCACCTGCCAGATCTACTGTACCTCTAGCTATATCTATTGGATATCTTGTTGTTGGCTCTGCAGCAGCAGCAGCAGCCTCAGCTCCCCAGAGTAGCAGAAGCGAACAGGCCCTATAAATCTAATCCCATGATGCCTTAGGACACAGTTAAATTAATCAATCGGAAGCCATTGATTTGTTGTCAATTGACATTCAAGTTAATAGAGATGTGATCACGTAAGTCTCTACTTCTCCAAAAACATCACGTATATATTCTCATTGTCTTTATATATATGTTCGATTTTCATTCAGTAGATGATTTTATTGTGCAGCTTATTGATTTGCTTATTATATATGCTATTGAAAGTTAGTATATGCATGTGTATATATCCATACTATATTTTTGCTACTTTATTTATATAGTTTGTGGATCCCCCCTATACCGAAATCTTGACTCCGCCACTGTTGGACACGGATCAGATATCAACTCTTCTAGATGGACGGATACCATTTCGGGACCACGTGAGCTGTAACTTGTTTCATTGTGGGGAAGGCAGTTT
Source organism: Paspalum vaginatum (assembly GCA_030272315.1). Lineage (NCBI taxonomy): Eukaryota > Viridiplantae > Streptophyta > Magnoliopsida > Poales > Poaceae > Paspalum > Paspalum vaginatum. Next base: position 34,311,156 of record CM059019.1, on the reverse strand, counting down.
GGTTGCACTTTCTTTTCTGCAAGAAATTGACTTTCCAGTTAACCAAGAAAACATCACAGCTTGCACCCTCTGCTTTTCATAAACCCTTCACGCACGTGGCTATAAATGATGAAGAGCTTAAAGCTTCTTGTACAAAAAATGAAGATGTGACTCAAAATGAGCAAATCGATTTTCTTAATCGAAATATGTAATGATGGTATATATTGTGACAATTTTTTTTATAGATTTTGAGCAAATTTGCATAAGAATATATTAAAGAAACTGGTGTAATAAATCAAGAATTACTAACTATAAATAAGTGAAAACATCACAGCTTGGACTATTTTTTTATTTACCATTCCCTAACCTTTTAGAACCGGTGGTTGTCACAACCATGGTATAAGTACAAAGCCCTTTTCTCCCTTCTCACTCACTCACTCAACTATGATGTTTGGAGAGACCGTTGTGCCACCATCCCATCAAGCGCTGCTGGATCCCCACCACCAGATCCTGTAATCATCACTGGAGCCACATCCCCCTGCCCCCAAAGCCACCTCGCCTTGATCCCTCAGCCTCCATGTCATTGCCACACACCACCTCAATGTCATCACCAGCTACGCTGCTGCAATTTCACCACCCACACTGCCGCCCCCATCCTTGCCGGCTCATCACCACGCTTCCCCACCGCCTGCATCGCATCAACAACCTCTCATCACAGCCCGTCCTGCTTCACTGCCTGCCTCTGGTGTCCCTTCCTCCCTCTCTCACCTCCCTCTAGTAGCACTCTGCAACTGCCTCCCTCCTCCCCCTCCTTCTCACTACTGTTGCTTCATTCCTTTCCCCTCATCAGAAATGTCGAAACCGCAGGGGTGGGTGCCTTGGTGGTTGGCTGCTTTGGGGCGGTGGCAGCATGAGAGGAGGGGAAAAAGGCAAATGTGTAAGAGGTGGGGAGGTAATGATGACAAGGGGAGGAGGGAGGCCTTGGCGGCATGGGGAGAGAGCGAATAAAGAGAGGTGGGATCTACTCATTTATATTTGAAAAATATGGGGGCCATAGAATTGCCCCTAAAACCAGTTCAGGGTGTATTTTGTCTAGTTTTCAATAGTTCAAGGTGTTCTTTGTCCGTTTTTTTAGTTTTAGGTAATAAATCAGACAACCATGAAAGTATAAGGTTATAAAATCCACTTATAACCATAGTTAGACACATACTCCCTTCTCACTCTCACTCACTCACTCACTCACTCACTCACTCACTCACTCACTCACTAGAGTATGATGTTTGGAGAGACCGTCGTGCCACTGTCCATAGCGCGCTGCTAGATCTCCACCGCCAGATGCCATAATCATCGCTGGAGCCACATCTCCCCACGCAAAAGCCACCTCACCTTGATCCCTCGGCCTCCATGTCATTACCACACACCACCTCAACATCATCACCGGCCACGCAGCCGCCACTTCACCACCCACACTGCTGCCCCCATCCACCGTCTTTGCTGGCCCATCACCGCGCCTCCCCGCTGCCTGCATCGTATCAACAATCTCCCATCACGGCTCGTACGTCCTGCTCCACTGCCACTGGTACCCCTTGCCCTCTATTCTAAGCTCTCTGTTTTGATGGATTTGAGATGTTATTTATGAATGTTTGTGAAGTTATGCGAAATGCATGCAAATTATATGTGAATTGATTTTAATTTAATTGAATACCCCCGTCTCACATCCCTCTAGTAGCATGCTACAACTGCCTCCCTCATCCCCCTCCTTCCTCACTATCGCTGCTTCCTTCCTCTCCTCTCATTAGAAACATCGACACCACAAGGCAGATGCCTTGGTGGTCGGCTGCTTTGGGGTGGCAGCAGCATGAGAGGAAGGGAAGAAGGCAAATGTGTAAGAGGTGGGGAAGGTAGCTGACAACAAGGAGAAGGAGGGAGGCCTCGGTGGCATGGGGAGAGAGCGAATAAAGAGAGGTGGGACCCACTCATCATTTTTGAGAAAAAATGGGGGCCACATAATCGCCCCTAAAACCAGCTCGGGGTGTATGTTGTCTATGTTTAAATAGTTCAAGGTGTTACGTGTCTGTTTTTTTAGTTTTAATTTATAAATCAGACAACAATGATGCAGTATAAAGTTATAAAATTCAGTTATAACCATAGGTAGACACATGCGTGAAGGGTTTATGAAAAGCAGAGGGTGCAAACACTTTAACTCGTATAGATGCTTATTTTTTGGTTGCAAATATTTTGTAGTATTTAGAATGAGAGGTGTTTTATGACGGTTGGGAAAATACCCACATGTACCAGGTGGTACCTCTTCCATTGAAATTTTACTGGCTGTTATAAAAATAATGAGTTTAGTGAATTAAAAATTATATGGGAACCTGATCCCACCTTTTTTTCTACCAGTCACCTATTTTGGTACCGTATGATACCTCTTTCTTTTTACAGTCTATTTTTAAACCATTGGATCTTACTTTATGAACTAACTCTTATTTTTTCCAACTACCAATCCACTTGTATTAGAACATTGCATAGCATTGGAGCATGAGCCGAAGCGATCCTCAACTAATCAATATGTAAGCTTTCTATAAAAAATAAATTAAATGAAGGCCCTATGCTATTACATCCTGGGAAGAAGTAAGATAATGATCGATAAGGAAAGAGCGGGCGTTAAGAAGTTTTTATATAAAAGTCCACCTTGTTAAACAATTTGTTCTGGTGTATGGTCCACCTTGTCAGCTTGATCCAAGGCAGTTGGCCATGCATCTAGTGTGGCAACCTATATTGTTGTGGAGACTGTGCCCACCAGTGAAAAAGCAGTTTTAACAGGGAACTTATTTGTTTGTTGGGAATTTAAATCCAATACAATGAGTGATCATGTTTCATCATATATATGAGGACCAAGAGCATGGCGCAAGGACTACTTCCTCTCTACCTCAGTACTCATGTTGAATTCACAATATTCAAGCTTGAACCAATCTAAACCAATAAGTAAGATGACACATGATATTGCATAGTTTTGATTTCAAATGCATAATAATTCAGAAATAGATGGTTTTACATGAAGTGAAATATATTCATTACAAGCTTCCAATTCAAGATCAAAGTTCAAGAACACACATACTAGGAGTACACCATCTATTTGTGGAACTGAAACTAAACTCACAGGACTAGAGCCACCTGCTAGTGCACCATGGTGGAAACCACACATGGTGCAGAAGAGTTTGGTTGACATGGGAGTTGGCGCAGCGGAGGCCTCGCATCTCAGCCTCTACCTGCCTCCACATTGCAAGCTATAGCCTCCACGGGCGCTATCCTCAGGCGTCGCCTTGTCCACGTGCCTTGCGCACGTGCTCACCTCATCCTCGGCGACCTCCTTGCTGACGTGGCATCCCGTCGTTCCACCTGCCTGACATCATTGACCAAGCGCCGCAACTGAGAATACGATGGTTGGGGACATTATGAGAAAGGGGAAGGCACCTATGTGTGTGTGCAGTGGCAAGGCACGGCATGCGATTGTAATGGAATTTGGGGGAATTGGGATTGGGGTCGGCACGACGGTTAGATATAGGGGCCTATGCCCATCGGCCAGGTCCCTATGATGGAATATATTGTTTACTAGTTGACTGGTTAACCCTTCCAGGCTCACACGTGAGTGACAGCGAGATGGGAGAGATAATGGGTGCGTGTGTCTGATTTGAGGTCGTGATGTGTATTGGCAACACGTGGGGCCTGCCACTCCTCAAGACGCACTGCCAACGAGAGGGATTCAGTGTGCATAGCTGAGTTTTCCCTGGTACCATTTATATATTCCATATGTTAAAATATGTTTCCATATTATAAATACGGTTTAAAATGTTACTAAGGTCCAAAAATTATGAACTATTTTTTTTACTTTGTATTAATGTTATATGTAGCTAATGTGATATTGCATAGTCAAATGTCTATTTTGCCCTAGCTTCAAATAATAATGTGTTTAAGCAAAACGTTAAATCAAATAGATTGCTTGATCTAAACATATTTGGTGTGATTTGTACCACATATGTACATGGAAATTTCTTAGTATTGAAAACTGTGAGTAAACTAGTCTAATTGGTGTTGTTGCCGAAATACAACGGAGAGAAGGTCCCACGAGAAGGACCTTCAAGATAAGGTACCTCTGGGAGAAGAATTTGTGCTAGAGTCATCACCTTTCCCTAGTCTAAGAGCTGCTTATATAGTGGGGGAGGTGGATATTTTTAAGTGTTCCATTAGCCTTTCCAGATATTACAAACATGTTACCATTTATTACATATAAGTCCCTGCTACGCCTATTTCCCCCAACAGTATCCCCTCAGCTGCTTTGGCTTGGCTGGTACAACAAGGCGAAGTAGCTAAAACATGGGAAGGGCCTAGCCCCTACTATGGCTTCGTCAGTGAGGAACACCCTCACTCCTACACCCGCATGTATGTCTCACTAAAAACTCCACCATAAAAACCCAATGGAAAAAAGGAATGGAGAAAAGAGCATCTATGCCTTTTGGGCTTATATCTTGTACGAAGTATACAATCTAAGTGCTCTTTGTCACTTTCAACATTTAGGAGGTGATCGCCGATGATGATGAGCGGCAAGGGCTTCACTACTTGCTCTTCTTAGCAAGGTGGAAGATGCTGAAGGTGTTGGCAAGCCTCTCCAGCCGAAGCGTTTCAGCAAAGGTGAAGAGGTCGAAGGGGACACTCACATCGACGTCGCATACGACAAAGGTGTAGGCGAGCCCCTTGAGCTGAAGCGTATCGTTGAATGCGAAAGTCATGACTATGATCACTCCCAGCTGTTAGTGAATGAAGGTTATACGGTGCCATGGGAATATAGTGAAAATGAAGTTTTTGTAGGAGCTATTTACCACAGTAGTGTAGAACTGAAAGAAGCCATGCAAAGATGGTTGTCTAAGGGTGTAAGGATCATATGCCCAAGAGGGGGTGAATTGGGCTAATTTCAAACTCTAATAAAAAAGTCCTTAACCTACCAAAGCTACCAATTAGCCCTCTTCACCCTCTAAGCGAAAACTATACTAATCAACAAGAAAGAGCACACCTACTCATGCTAGTGATAGAAATAAACCTACTCATGCTAGTAAGCATAAATATGGTCAAAGCAAGGGAGATACTAGCCAAGAGGAAGCTAAGCATGATAACTACTAGATGCAATCCATGAAACGAGCAAGGTAGAGAAAGCATCAAGTAGAAAGACAAGAGGAAGAGACAACCGGATTTTTTTTCCTGTGGTGTCGGAGGTTTGGCACCCTCCCCCAGTCTACGTTGTGGCACACCCTAGAGTGTTTTGCTGCCTCCCATGCTTGTGGGCATTCACTAAGAGTCTTCGTTTGCCATCCCAGCAAGATAAAGCTTAAGCCTTGTACACCTTTGTCCTTCGGGCTTCTTCGGTTACTAAGTCTGCCTAGGTGCTACCAAACACCAAGAGTAACAAGCCTTAGTCTTCAATTGATCTTGGTCCTCACCAAGATGGATGCACACAAGCCTTGACCTTGATATTGCTCTCAAAGGTGTGAATATGTGAGTGGTTGTTGCAAAGGTTGAAGCTCAAGTGGCTTTCTGAGTGTATGAAGTAGCTAGAGTGTCAAAGAGCATGAAATGATTCCAAGTGACCCATATATATAGCCCCCCAAGCTTATAGAGCCATTAGGAAGGAGGTGGGCTGACGCAGAGTAGACCGTGTGGTATGGTCTGGCCTTTTTGAGAGGATCGGACTATACGGTCCATACACTTTTCCAACGGTCATTGAAATTCTCATGTCATTGTACTATGGTCCGTGACTTGGTATGCTTTTGTGATACCGTACTATCCGGTCCATTGTAGACTAGAGAAAGCCTCCAAGTCCAAATCCTTGAGTTTCTTAGGACGGTCCAGGTACGGTCTTCACAGACCATTCTATATTAGGTCCAGTCCGAAGGTTTGGTGCCAGTGGGTTACTTGATACGGTCTTAGGATAGTTTTCCAAACCGTACTATACGGTTAGTGCATTTGCTAGTTGACTTGGAAAGCCATATGCTTGGATTATTTGGTACGTGGAATGGTACGTACACACTAGACTAGACCTTCCTGTTATATGGATTTGCATGGAGTTAACATCATCCAAAATATCCCTTGTGACTTGAATGGTACGCCCTGTGGAATTTCTTCAAATCGGACCATACGGTCCATGCATTTCTCTTCTGACTTGGCTTTCCTTCAACCACTTTGATATCTTCTTGATTATACTTGGACCTTATCCTTTTTTTTTGCATGTACCTTGATGTTCTTTGAGTGTCTTAGCTTGTGTGTGCATTCATACAGGGCATATCTCAAGATCAAGCTTCAACCATTGACCCTCCTTAATAGTGCGGACACTAGAAAACTAGAAAACCCTATCTAAGCAAGGATCCTTCAACTCCTTTGATCCTAGACTCTAGAAGAGTCCTTAGCCTTTGAGATACGGATGAAAACCATGTCCGCTTCCATGAAATAAATCATTGATATTAGGGGCCACCATTTAAACCCAATGAGCAACTAAAATATTAATATTATTAAACCTGCACTCATGAGCTTATCAGAACACAATTAAGCTTGTCATACAATCACCAAAACTCACTTTAGGGCCTAGATGCTTATAATCTCCCCCTTTTTGGTGATTGATGAGAAGTAAAATTCGACAAGAGTAGAGATGATAATAAATTAAGAACAACGACAACTACTCTAGCCTTAGGCAAGGAATGAAGCAAATGGAGCTCGAAGGCTCACCCAGAGTGAAATAGACATGATAAACGAGTACATACACAAGAGCCAAATGTCATGTCCATCCATAAAAACCAAAAGATACGACGTCCATCCACAAAAACCAAAAAGATACGACTATCATACAAACCAACCGTCACTAAAAGCATGTCTCTCCATGACCCATCAAAATAAACCTACCCCTATCATCTCACTCCCAACCTATCTCCCCCTGTGTCATCAAGGACCAAAGAGGGGATTTATTCGCTCTGAGGAGGAGGAGGGAGGCGATGAGCGGTGAACTGGAAGTGGTCGTCATCGTAGTCATCGTCGACGACACGGTTCTCAACGTCTGAGTCTGTCAACTCTGCAGTGACTCTGTCCACTGCACACAATAGTGACTCTAGAATGGCCTCTATCTCTGTGGCCTCAAGTGTCATGTCTATCTGTGTAACAACTAGCGAAGAGCCCTCAGGCCGAGTGACCTGCTCGAGGATAAGCTGCGCTGTCTGCTCAAGGATCTCATGTCTGGAGGGTATAATTGTCTCTGTCTGCCTAGAGGAGGTAGAGGCTACAACTGTAACCGTCGGGCCCTGGACCAGTGTCTCGAATGTGAGTGTCATCACTGGAAGAGGGAGAGAGCACCAGGTCGTAGGTCTACCCACAGCAGTGGTGAAAGAGGGAAGGTCCCTTGGAGTGGTAGCACCTGCTAGAGGAGGTGGAGTGATCACGCGAGGTCCTGGAACTGACTGGTAGGGTAGTGGCTGAGACTGTGGCACACCAAGCTATCTCCTTGACCTCAGCCCTCAAGCCATCTATCTCCTACCTGTACTCCTGCCTCTGATCCCTGAGAGACAGTCCTGATCTCCTCTAGGATCACTGTTTGCCTCTCGGACACCTCGCGCTGGAAGGCCAGCTAGTGCCTGCTGAAGAGTGGACCAACTGCTAGGTTCTGCTCCCTCTGTGCCCCTAGCCTATTCTGGCTACTGCTGCACTAGAGTCTGTAAGATGGCCTAGAGAGCATCGGGTTGTGAGACCTGAGATTGTGAGACCTAAGGGGCCATAGGTGGTGAAGGTGAGCGTGGAACTCTTGATCCTCCAGGCCTCGTCATCGTGTGCAGTAGACAGGAAGTATCGTGTCTCCTCCTATTCCTCCTCATCAAAATATGAGTCCTCACTGGTGGATAGGAAGAAGGTGTCCACGGCCTCGTCGACCCTGTAAAGCTCCTTGTCCCTCGGCCTGACTGAGCTGCTCTCTCCTCCTTAGTGAAGGGCTTACGCACCGCTCTAGCAGCTCTGTCCTCCTCGGCAACTGTCATCCCTCATGGCTGGCCTAGTAGTCTAGAAACCTAGGTGCAGTGTGTCACGGTACAAGCTACACATTGGGGCATCCTCTTCACCAAGCTGACTCAGTAAATGTGAAATGCAGTGAGCATATGGCATTTGCCGCCTTGTCGGCATGCCGTTAACAATCACATCCTCCATCTCAGCTAGGATCAGATCCACTATATTGAAGTCATGCTCCTGAGTCACACAAGTGAGAACTGCCTGCTGTAGAGCTATAAGCCCCTCCTTGCATCCCGCCTTGGGGATCAAGGTCCTCCTGAGGTACTGTAGTAGAAGATAGTACTCTGGTCGCAAGCCTATCAGGTGTCCTCGGAGTGTCGACTGTCAGAGTGCCTCAGGAATAGGTGCCACACCAGATCAATCTCTGGTGCCTAACCTGGGTGCTCCCTTGTAGGGTGGTGTCCACTACGTCGTACACAACACTGTGGACTGAAATGCCTCGACGCTCAAACCTAAGGAGCTCTGCTATCCATGCTGGCAGCAACCTATACTAGGGTCCCATCAAACATGAACTGAATGAAGCTGTGCTGGTACCCAATGTACAGAGAAGCATAGGACACTCTCACCCAGTCCTCGATATATACGTGCCTCTTGCTTGAGGAGCTCGTCAAGTCCCTGGTAGCAGTGAAAACCACTGCCTAAAGTCCCTGCCACACACTGTACTGGAGTTCTATCGAAGTCTAAAGCTGCATGTGGCATAATCTTGTGTCTGCCTTCACAGGGCACTCTCGTACAGGCTGGCCTGTGCCAGTGTCCAGAATCTTCCTGTCTATCCTAGGATCCTAGGGCTATGGGTAGAACTCATAGGCTATCATGTCATATCTGATTGCCTTGATCTGCTTGGTGTCCTTCCTCAGATGTTTTCTTTTTTCAAAGCGGATTTCTCCCTGCCTCTCATATCACATGGTGAGGTCTAGTGTGAGGGGTGTCCTGCAGCTCTCCCTTCTCCTTTGACTCTGCCTGTCTCCCTAGCTTTCCAGTGGAGGGAGTGGCACCTCTCGGTGCCCGAGGGCAAACACCACGGCTCTGTTGTGTAGCCCCTCCTCGAGTACGAGGGCGATCCGTACTCGGTGGTGTTGCTGTCTGTGGTGGTGCCTGCTACCTGGCACAAGAGGATCAGCGAGTACCACCAATCTGCAAGGTACCCCCTGCACCCCCTGCCTCTGCTCGCTCTACAGCATCTACCACTAGCTAAGCTCTCTCGGCCTCCCTCTCGGCCCTGATCTTCTTCTTCTTCTTCCTCGACTCCTCAAGAGCTATCTCCTTACCCATCCTCTTCTCATGCACCATCTGTCATATGAGCAAACACAAGATAGGAGCGAAGAAATTAGATAAGTATACTATATAATCTAGACACAAGATGAGAGCCTAAAGCAAAGCAAATGGAATTTCGATAGCCTAGCAAGTCATAGTCAATTGTCAAATCTTAGATAATTTAGCTAAAATAGCGTGACCGTCTCACAATTAGAGCCAAATTTCATTGTCGATGCTTAATTAACATGAAAACTTCATTGCTCAAGTGCAAAATATGCTAGGACTATCACACTCTCCCGTAAATGCTTGCACAATGATAATGGAAATTTGAATTTAGTACCAAAAGTGTTCCAATTTCATCAAACTTAACTGCCAATTGCAATGAATTTCAATTTGATTCCTCGGATTTGAGCCTAGGGTTTTAGGAATTTGAGGAAAAAACTGAACCAAACCCTAACCATGGAGGGGAATCGGGAGCTCACCGCTGGAAGAGGAGAAGAAGGTGGTCAGCAGTGGAGGGAGAGGCCTTGGGCGGAGCCCTATCCGGTGGTCTCGAGGGCGGACCAGAGCGAAGGCACAGCTGGAGTGGGACAGGTGGTAGCGTGGGAGCAGTGGCGCAGGAGCGGCAGCGACGGCGGTGCGGCGGAGAAGGGCTGGCAGGCGAGGGGCGCAGAGGCGGCGCAGCTTAGACAGGGCCGGCAGCGAGGCGCACGGTGACGGAGCAGCGGTGGCGCGCGGGAGCGGGAGCGGGAGCGGGAGCGAGAGCGAGCGAGAGGGTTGTGCGGTGGTGTACAGGTGAAGAGAATGTAGAAAGGTGATTGGTCGAGTTCCAGTTATTGGACCCACATGTTAGCAAAAACTTGAGACTGTATGGTCCACCCCAGCAGACCGTAGTAAGCTCCATCCAATGTTACTCGAGGATGGCATTTCTACTGGAAAATTTCATCTTCTATAAACCGTAAGGTCCGGTCCAGCATTTTTGAGACAACCGTACCATTGTACTTCACTGTCCAGGTCTATGTGTTCAATGTGCTCCTCGAAATACATGGACCGTATGGTACGGTTTGTTAAACCATCCTAAAGCTCTGTCCAAAAATATACCGAGGCTTGGAATTTTTTTAGAACCAAGCTAGCTTGTGGACCGTATAGTCTGGTTCTTGTATCCTTCAGTAGAGCGGACTGTACGGTCTTCAGAGAAATTGAGTTTTGGCTGAAAAACTCTCCCACTTGGCCTTTCACATATAAGATTCAACTAAACACATGTGTTAGGCTAGCAGGAGCAAAACCCTCACCCCTCAAAATAGTTTGCATTAACAATGCATATAGTTTTGTTTTCGAAAGAGGTAAATGAGGATTTGATAAGAACCAAATGAAATTTATGAGCCTATTCCAAAGAGCTCTAGAGATTGATTACTCTTGTCCTTCGGGAACATGACTCAATTAAACGCTAAGCGCTCAAATTACATTGATTTGCCCACTCTTATGAGTTGAAAGTTTGCATTGAGGGCAAATATTCGTTCTCATTTAGTGGCTCCTTTGTGACACTACCTGCATGCAATGCCAAACAAGCTACCATGCAAGACAAGAATTTAAATATGTGTGCACATCTATATGACAGGAATTATGCATTGCAAGAATTTGAATCTAACTTGTCAAGTTTGAACCTCTTGCAAGCTTCCTTCAGGGTGAGCCCAACTACAAGCCTTGAGCGAAACCAAGAACCACCAGCTCAAGCTAGACCCTGCTTACCCCTATCTTGAAAGAGTCTGACAAGCACTTACTCATGGCAAAATGCATGCAATGCAAGATTATATGGCATGGCAACTTACATGATGTCGGATGAGTCCAACACATTAAGCTCACTTCGCAACCTAAGAAAGGTACTCTCATCTAAAGGTTTTGTGAAGATATCCGCCAATTGCTCCTCAGAATCTCACTCCGGTTAGGATGATATCACCCTTGGCCTCATGATCACGCAAGAAGTGATGACGAATATCAAGTGTGCTTAGTGCGAGAGTGTTGAACTAGATTTTTATCAATTTTAACTAGCGCTCTCATTGTCATAAAGGAGAGACACTGGAGCCACAAACAACACCAAAGTCCAAAAGGGATTGCTTCATATATAGGATTTGGGCACAACAAGCATCGGCTGCTATATATTCTGCCTCCGCAGTGGACAAAGCAATACAATTTTGCTTCTTACTAGACCACGAGACTAGGAACCGCCCAAGCAAATGGCACCCCTGGACATACTATTGCATCGACACTGTATCCTGCAAAGTCCGAATCCTAGTATCCCAAGAATTCTAACTTAGCGCCCTCGGGGTACCATAGGACTATACTTGGGGTGTGCTTGAGACACCGAAGTATCCTCTTTATGGCAGTAAGGTGGGATTCCTTAGGAGTCACTTGAAAGCGAGCGCACAAGCACACACTAAACATGATATCCAGCCTAGATGCGGTGAGATAGAGTAGTGAACAGATCATGTAGCGATAGGTGGATTCATCAATAGCCACTGTCAGCATTGAGATGTTCATTGGTAGACATTGGAGTGTTGATCAGCTTGCATTCATCCATCTTGAATTTCTTGAGTAGGTCTCTACAATATTTTTCTTGATGGATGAATATTTCTCCCTTTACTTGCTTGATTTGAAAACCTAAGGAAGAAATTGAGCTCGCCAATCATGGACATCTCGAACTCTCTAGACATCATATCACCAAACTCATGGCTTAGTTTCTCGTTAGTGCAACCAAAGATAATATCATCAATGAAGAGATCCCCGTTGACATCTTTGGTGAACAATGTCATGTCGATTTTGCCGATCTGGAATCCTTGCATGATGAGGAAGTCCCTTAGCCTTTCATACCATACCCTTGGAGCTTGCTTGAGTCCATACAAGGCCTTGTACAACCTATACACATGGTTAGGCTTCCTCAGATCCTCAAATCCTGGGCAGTTGGATCAACATAAACAAGTTCATTAATGTAGCCATTAAGAAAGGCGCTCTTCACATCCATTTGATAAAGTTTTATCTTATGATGTGAAGAGTAAGCAAGGAGGATATGGATGGCTTCTAGTCTTGCAACCGGGGCGAAAGTTTCGCTAAAAAGTAAACCTTAAACTTGTGCAAATCACTTTAGCCACAAGCCTTGCCTTGTTGCACACCACCACACCATTCTCATCTTGTTTGTTGCAAAAGACCCACTTAGTGCCAATGATGTTCTTGTCTTTTCGACACTCTTCAAGCACCCACACTTCATTGCAGCGTGAAGTTGTTCAACTCCTCTTGCATTGCTATGATCCAATCGGGGATCCTCAAGAGCTTCTCTACACAAGTAGGCTCCACATAAGAAACAAACAAGTAATGTTCACAAAATGAGACAAGGTTACGAGATCGGGTTTACTCCCCTAGAAGGACTCTCTATCACTTGGTACAATGGGATGATCCTTGGAGATGTGTCCATGTCTCACTAGTGGCCTTCTTGGTGCAATGGATGGTGATGGCTCATCACTTGAAGCTTGTGCTTGCGGCATTTGTTCATCTTGATCATCCGGCACTTCACCTACTCCCCCTTGTTCTTGTTCTTCTTGATCACCAACTTGAGGGTCCATGGAGGTGCTTGGTCTTGATGGAGAGTTATCCTCCCCAGTTGATCATGGTCTTCATGCACCTCTTCTGGTTTCACATCCCCTATGGTCATGTTCTTCATTGCTTCACGTAGGGGTTCATCATCTACATCATCATGAGACAACACCTCCCTTTGGGAGCCATTAGCCTCATCAAACTCTACGTCACACATTTCTTCAATCATTCTAGGTGGTTTGATTGAATACAAGATATGTGAAGCACCCCCAAATTCTTGAGAGCTTAAATGTGATACAAATGCTAGTCCCTAGGGTTCTAGCAACAAATTTATTTCAGATAGCACAGAGTCAAATTTAACGATTACAAACCATTACATGGTAAATGCAAGAAAAGTAAGATACAGCGGAAGCAATCCTTCAGGGGCCCAATGCCATAGTCTAGTTGGGAAGTAGGATCATGACCTAGCCGAAGAGTGCCTCGAACAGATCGTCGGAACTATCTGTAAAATATCAACAAAGCAAGGGTGAGCACTTACGTACTCCGCAAGCCCACCTTCCTCCTGTTGAGTGGGGAGGTTACCTATCTCTAGATGCAAGGCTATATCTGGAGCTTACATTTGTGTAAAAATAATGCATGGTTCGTTTTAGTGGACCAATTGTTAATTTACGAAAAACAAACTTTAGTATGAAGGGGGGTGCCACTGGACTTGCCGGTCCGAGCAGCCCAAACTTATCTCACCCAACTACCTGGTTCCACCTTTGTTCAAACCATCCACTTTTTAAGAAAAACAGACTAGATGAAGAACCAAGTCCGTAATCCATCCATGCTAGTGGACACGGACTATTCGAATAGATTTTACTCTGATCAGAGGTTTTACTAATTCCCACAAGTTGGACTCAGTGATGCTTATGGCCAAATAAACTGCCCGAATTCCAAACCAAGCCTTTTGCCTTCATTTCATCACCTAGCAGAACTTTAGGGGTTCGGGCAGACAAGTCACTCCAGTACCCCGCGGTACTTCCGCTGACACCCACCCTTCCCCTAGCCCCTTGTGCGCCAACACAGAAGCTACTAGGCTATCCACTCTAGCTCAGACCTAGTCACTACCTCATAAAGAATGAGTGGTTGTACTAGAAGAGTTAGGCAAGATGAAAATCATAGTAGTCCTTACGGAGAGCTCGGGTTGAACCCACCACCGTACCACTTTCTTTTACTCAACACCACAAGCATCCACCTACCCGGTCTTTCCCACGAATCCCAGGACATAGGGTTAACCGCAGGTAGCTAAGTTACCCATTCAACCCGGCTCTTATGGCTGTTTCGGCGCATAGCCGTATTCCGACCAAGTCGGTTGCCACAGGTTCTTCCCCATTTTATTTTGAAAACCAACCCAATCAACCTCAACCTTATCCCACCATAACCTGTATCCATTGCCTCTTACAAATTTTAGTTCATATAGTTGAAATGAGCGATCCCTCCTATGCACACTACTTCTAAATAGGTTGTGATGGCTATCCTACCTAGGTTTTTTCCTTAGCAAGCAAAACATCCAAGTTTTTACTTGGTTGCACTGGCCAATATATTTGTTTTGCAAATCTAGGTATTTTATGCATCAAGAAAGGGTTCTAGTGGACTAGCCGTCATCTAGGTCCTCGTTGTAGTGGAGGTCGGTACTAAGGTCGTCGGCTTCCTGGTCCACGATGGTCGGCTCTGGTTCCTGGAGTTCCACCGGTTCGGCGTCTAGCATACACAAACAATAAATGCAATCATTCAAGCTCAAAATACCTTAAAGGAGGTGGGTTGGGTAGAGGGGAAGTTTAGAAGAATGTGGGTGCAAGAATCACCTTCAACGGAGTTGGTTTGGAAAAGATATGAATTTTTTATAGAAAAGACAGGTTTAAACAATTGAAAAGGAAATGTTAAAGCTCTGTGGGCTGAATCAGGGGCTCGGCCCATGGTTCACAGGGTGGCTCGGCCTGCCTCCGGCACAACGGCGCACTGGGCCGGGCCCACCTATCAGCGGTGGCAGCCGGGTGATGGCGTCACCCGCTGACTGGGGTCCTGGTCGGGCCGAGCCGTCGGGGCGGTGGAGTAGAGGCCCACCAGGCTTGGAGCATGGGGGTCTAGGGCAGGAAGGGTAGCGGTGCGGGTAGGGGAGGGGGAAAGCGCTCACCTTAGTGTCGACGACGGTGAGGGTGGAGCTCGGCAGCGGTTGGGGGGGAGAGCTGCGGAGGGAGGGAGGGCGTGTCACCGCGCCGGGGTTTTTCCCAGAGCGGGTATCCCAGCCGGGGTGGGGTTGTGGTCTGGCGAGGCAAAGGGCGAGGGGTGGGAGGGTTTATAGGCGGCGGCGCACTAGAGTGGGGGCCGGGCGCTGTGGGCGCTGGTGGCGTGGTGGGCACCGGGGGCAGGGCCGGGCGCGGCGTGCCGGGGTGGCGCAGCGCTGGGGCGGGGCCGAGAGCGGTGCGCGCCGAGGTGGGGGACGGGGGCGGTGCCGGTGGTGCGGGGAGTAGCGCCGGGGCAGGGCCGGGACAGATGCGCGTGTGGCGTGTCGCCGGGGTGGGGGACAGGCGCGGCGCGAGTAGGGGACGCCCGGGACAGGTGGGGTCCACCTGTCGGGGAGCGCGAGAGAGAGAGTGAGGGAGGGGGGTCTAGGTGGGCTGGGGAGCGGCGGCCCAATTAGGCCCAGGTAGGGGGGAAAGAGGAGCGGGGCGGGCCGAAGGGGAGGGGGGTCTGGTTGGGCTGGGCCGAAAAAGGGTCGGGGGTTTTGGCCTTTCTTTTTATTTCTTTTTCAGATTTTAATTTGAACCTAGGGAAGTTTTGTGTGTAATTTTGTAGAATAATGAGGGGACTTTTGTGAGGGTGTTAGTAGGGTGGATGGCGGGAAAATATTTTGAGGGGTTTGAACTCTGTATTTTTAATAAGTTCATGATTTTTGAATTGTGATTTAAGCTAAGGGTGAATTTTAGGGGAGAGTTTTGGTACTCAAAAAATTTGGGGTGTTACAATATGCCTTCGAGTTTGATGCATAACCTACAAAGAAACCAACATCGCAACGTTTCTCGAATTTACCGAGCCTTTTCTTTTTGTTGATGAAGCACTTGCACCCTAAAGACTTCAGAATTAGGAGATGTTCGGGTTTCCTCCCAATGAGGAGCTCATATGGGGTCTTGCCAAGTAGCCGGTGGAGGTGGACTGTGGTTTGATTGCATGGCACGCTGTGTTGATTGCTTCCGCCCAAAAATCTTTCGGTTTGCCGTAGTCATCCAACATGGCTCTTGCAAGAGTGATCAATGTCTTGTTCTTCCTCTCAACAACTCCATTTTGTTGAGGTGTGTAGGTGGTGAAGAACTCATGCTTGATGCCTTCATCATCACACCACTCATCCACCTTGTAGTTCTTGAACTCAGAGCCGTTGTCACTCCGGACCTTCACAATGTTGCAGGCCAAAATCACGTTGGGCCCTCTTGGCGAACGTCTTGAACTTGTCCGGAGGTCCCCCCTTATCACATAGAAACAAGGTACAAGTATACCGTGTAAAATCATCAACAATGACTAGGCAACTAGAGGTTACCGCCAATGCTCTCATATGTAGTGTGACTGAAAAGGTCCATGTGTAGTAGTTGGAGCAGCTTGGAGGTTGAAACACAAGTCTTCATTGGACTGGTGACTTACAACTTGCTTGCCGGCATTGACAAGCACTACACAACTTGTCCTTCTCGAACGTCACGTCCTTCATGCTGGTCACCATCCCTTTCTTGACAACCTTCTTGAGTTGGCTCATGCATACCAACGTAGTGCTATGCGACTGGTGCCAAAGCCAACCCAAGGAAGACTTGGAGAAGAGGCATGTTGTTGATGATGTTTCCATGTCGGTGAAGTCCACAAGGTAGAGGTGGTCGTGCCGAAATCCTTTGAAGACCATGGACTTATCTTTTTCACTTCTAACTACAACACCATTCTTGTCAAAGTCACATGTTAGACCAAGATCGCACAATTGTACGATTGAGAGAAGATTAAAACTCAAAGACTTAACAAAGAGAAGCGTTAGAAATTGACAAATCGTTAGAGATAGCAATTTTACCCAACCTAATGACTTGCCCTTAGAATTATCACCAAAGGTGACTTGCTCTTTGTCTCCAAGGGTCTTCTAGTGAGGTGAACATACCTCATTGCCAGGTCATGTGTTGTGTGCAACCACTATCAAGAACCCAATGCTTCCCACCGGCTTTGTAGTTCACCTACACATATAGAAGTCAATGTTGAGTTTTGGGCACCCACGCAAGCTTTGGTCCCTTGCACGTGAGTTACTCAAACTTTGGGGACCCAAAGTTGCTTAGGGGAGCTCTCCCTTCTTGCTCTTTATATCCTTGCCAATGCACTTTGCCTTCACCTTACCGTTAACCTTGTTCAACAAGTAGATGTTATTGCCATACATAGATTTGAAGTTAAAAGGCAATTTAGGAGGAGGGCGGTTAGGAAATGGGGCACTTCCCTAGGTATGATGACCGGTGATCATACAATAGTTGCAATAGGAGCCCACTCCCTTAATGAAGCTATCTTTGCCTCCGGTGAAGGAGTGTCATCAACTTTTGGTAGCTCGGGGTAGGACCCTAGCCCTCTTCCATCAAAGTTGCAGGAGATTGTAGAATAAAATCTCTTGATGCTTCATCTCTCCTTTCATGAGCTTGGCTAGCCCACTCTTAAGGCCTTCAATTTGATCTTCCAATTCTTTCACTTTTTTCCCTTCACACTTAGGCAATTCATTAGTAGCAAGGGGACCGGGAGCAGGATCCTCACAAGAGGTAGAGACATTGACCATCACCACATTTGGAGTGGTAGAGTGATCAAGACTTGAGCCAATAATATCATAGGCAATTTCAAGCTCTTGATACTTGTGAGTCAACTCTATATGCTCTTGCACAAGCCTCTTGTGCTTCTCCTCATTGATCTTGCTAATTTCAAGATTCTTAGAATGAGTCTTGACAAGCTCATTATGTTTAGTAAGTAAAGAGTTGTGAGAAGCATCGAGATCAATGTGCAGCTTCTTTAGAGATGAGTTGCCCTCCTCAACTTGCTTGACATATGCTTTGGTCTTAACTTGCTCTTTAAGCAAGGCATTATGTTTCTCAAGCAAATCATGGTGGGTCTCCCCTAATTTGGCAAGAGTGCTCTCAAGATGCTTTACATTGCCTTTTTTCCCTCTTGATCACTGAAAAAGTACTCATCGATCAAAGAAGCAAGATCATTGGGAGAAACTCATCATCACTATCATCTACTTCAATTTGTCATAACCTTAGGACCCTTGGCCATGAGGCACATGGGTGGTAGAGGAAGTGATGGTCCCTTAGTGGAGATGGCAAGTCCATCAAAGTCATCATCATCACCACTTGATCCCTCACTTGATTCTTCATCAGTCACCCACTCATTGGTTTCGCACATGAAGCTTCTTTGTGGGGTCCTTCTTTTTCTTGGGGAAGAGCTTGGTCTTGCTTTCGCTCTTCTTCTTGTTGAATGGCTTGTGATTGGGCTTTTCTTCCTCCTCTTCATAGGTGTCATCCTTCTTGTTCTTGCTCTTGCGCTTGTCTGGCTTGGGGCACTCATAAGAGATATGTCCACTTTCACCACAATTGTAGCATTTTTTTCCTGTCATCTCTTCTTGGCCAGAATGCCTTCCTTTTGGAGCTCGAAGTTGAACCCCTTCTTATTGATCTTGGCATGAAGGCTGGTTGAACTTCTTCATCATGAAAGCAAGCTCGGCATCATCTTCATCATCACTTGACTCATCACCTTGCTCTTCTTCACTTGACAAGCTTGGAGGTGGGAGAATCACCTTCTTGGGAGTGGAGGCTTTCTTGGCTTTGGCCTTGAGTGCCACGGTCTTGCTTGGTGAAGCTTCCTCGGTGATGCCTAAGAACCCCCATCTCATGAGCACGAATTTGGCTCACCACCTCACTAACCACAAGAGTGTCAAGGTTCTCCTTTTGGAGCATAGTGTTGATGATGTTATACTTGGTCTTGATGAGGATGCGAAGGATCTTTTGATTGATGGTGCCCTTGTCAAGTTTACAAAGATCAAGAGCATTAATGTCCTCAATGATGACAATCAAGCGAGAGTACATAGAATTGCAATTTTCATAAGAATGCATCTTGAAGTCATCATATTTAGCCTTAAGCACGTGCTAACTTTGGTGGTACCCTCATGTATCTCAACTAGTTTAGCCCAAATATCACATGCATTAAAGTTTGGTTGAGACCCTAGCAAACACCTCTTGGCTAATGCTCTCAAAGATAGCATTTCGGGCCCTAGCATTCCACTTGATTTGATCATTTGTGTGCGGCGTCACAAAACCATGCTCAATTGCTTCCCACACCTCGGGGGCAATAGACTCAAGGTATGCTCGCATGCAAACTTTCCAATAGCTAAAGTTCTTGCCCTCAAAGTAAGGGACCGAGCCACCCATCTTAGACATCTTGCTCTAAGCCGTGAAGCTTAGTGATCCAATGAGCAACGAGGCTCTGATACCACTTGTAACCCTTTTGCTCTTGCAAAGTATGTGCCCTAGTCGAAAATGGTGTTTTCACACACCACAAGTTAAGCTCATGTAAGTTGCTTCAAGAATAGATGGTTAGCACAAGAAACAAACCATATGTATAGCTTGGAAAGCACAAGCTAGATACCAAATGCAATAAATAAACATGCTCATGCAATCCTAGAGAGGCATTTGCTCTACAATGATGCATGCAATTATTTTACCTTGCTCTTTACCTCATTTGTAGGGGAGGGGAATTTAGGTCTCTAATTTTTAATCCCATACTTGGCTTCAATCCAATTGCATGATGCATTCATACTTATGCACCCCAAAGCTTGCTAAGTCTCTAAATTCCCCGAAGCCACTCTCTTCTTCTAGGTCTTTGGGACCCAAACCTTTTGGAAGCCTTCCAGCCTGCACGCCTTGGCCCACCACCACCACTGAGCTCGTCGTCTGCAGTCATCGGGCCAGAGAGGCAGGCTAGCCTCGTCATCTGCACCATCACCATGGGGAGGAGAGGAGTGGCGTGAGGGGAGCCGTGAGCGCTTGCACTATCTCCGTCGCGCCCGCCGACCATCGTGCTCGGCCTCGCTCGCCTGCCAAAGGGCTCGCCTCGCCCGTCCGTATCGCCTTGCAGCGGTGGCGTGCAGGAGGAGGAGGAGGAGGAGGAGGAGGAGGAGGAGGAGGAGGACCGTAGCTGCAGTGGCGGATGCATGGGAGGAGGAAGCGGGGCCACAGCGACGGCGCATGGGAGAAGGTGTGCAGCCGCGCTGGAGCGTAGGAGAAGAGTGTCAGCGCTGACTGTCAGCGGGTGAGGGGTGGTGCTTTACTTGCTGTTGTGGGGAAGAATAATGCATCCAGTGATAGACAGGTAGGGGTCCACTACTAGGGCTGCTAACAGTTGTTAACCTGACATCCATCGCCATTTTCTACAATCCCTCAAACCAAACAAAAAACAGAGATGACTCTATCACTCTAACATAACCAGATAGGTAGATAGGATCGTCGCATCCCAGAAATCGGAGCTGTGTCGATCCCATCCTACTTTGCCTCCTAACCGAACACTACCTAAGTGCCTGAAGAAGAAGTTTAGGGTTCACAAGAGCAGTCCACATGTCTATGATGTGAAGTGCATACGAGCATATTGCCCTTTTAGGGTGCATGCATTTTTGGGAAAGCATGATACTTTCTAGATAGTATCAAGGATTGAACATCATACTGCGTCCTTGAAAAGCATGACATGTAGCACCGTAACTTGATAGCCGGATTTTTAGCTCAACATATGTACTTGAAGATAGTACAAAATCCTAGATATGAGCCAAAGTCAATAATCACTAGCACATAAATCATTCAGCATCTGCATCATATTCTATACCCGAGAGTTTGCATGTCCATCACTATCTCTACTTTACACATTAAAACTTCTGAATTTACACTCCTGCAATTGAGTACTTATCTTTCTAGAATAGAAAAATTCTAGGTTTGGAAGTTGCAAGACTTTTTATGGTAAAGTTAGTAACACTTAGCAAAACCACAGTGAACCTACAGATAATTTTATTGCATAGGTTTTGTCAAGTGGAAATTGTGTGTGTGTGTGGGGGGGGGTGTCCCTTCCACCTCCGCAGATAAAAAAAGTCTCCACCCACCAGCCACCCTGCCACGGCCTCTGGAGCGCTCGTCTACCCATCCACAACCCTCGCTGCACCACCCACCCACAGCCAGCGGCACCCACCATCTCAACACGCGAGTTGTGCCCTCCGCCGCAGCCCGCAGTCGATCTGCTACCACTCTTCGCTAGGCCGCTCGCAATCACCGCCAACCGGAGATCCTACCCCTCCCGACCAATGAACTGCCAGGTCCACCACTGCCCACAGTCTTTCCTCTAAGAAGGTGGGGGGGGGGGCGAGGTTTCTGGCGGTCAACATCCCTAGGCCCATAAACCCCACCTGGTGGCGCCCGCAACGACAATGGAGAAGAGGCAGCAGCGGAACAGGAAGGATGGGGATGAGAAAGAGAGGAGGATGGGCTGGCTAGATGTTCCCATTTCACATAGACGGATCGGCAGATTTCTGAAAATTATGAGCCTTAGTTTTTAAAATCCCTAATTCAGACCGTACCCCCTCTTAGCACATGTACAGCCTTGGCTGCCAACAAGAACAATGCAAATATTGAAAGGTTCTTTGTATTGTACAACGTTCTAGCTCGCTCCGGCTGCAAAAGGATGTTGTTTCTAAACCAGCAAATTAAATGAGGCATCCTCATTTGAAAAACAAAAAAAACAGGGCCATGCAGATCTTAGTACATTGGACGAGACATGGGCCATGGCATACTCGAGTAACAAGCAGACAAGTAGTAGTATTACTGAACAAACACGTGAGAAATGAGAATATGCCATATTGTCACCATGGACATATCGCACTTACTCTTAGACTCTTAGTAAGTCTCTAAATCAGCTAATATTCCCCCCAGTATATATTCCACTGAGTAACACTTCATGGTGGCGAGCGTAGTAGCGGCGGCGGAATCCGCGTTCGGAGAGGATGGCGTGCCATGACTTGCAGACGAGGGCCGGGCGCCCAGACCACCCGCCATGGATGATGTGCAGGCGCGCAGACGATTCCGGCGAGACCCGGAGGAGGATCTCCGTGACAAGGTCGTCAGTCAGGTCGGACAGCGCCGTGACATCATGGGCAACGACGCCACCGTCGTCCCCGTCTCGCGCCGCCTGCTTGTCGCCGACAGCAGCGCCACCGCCGGCGGCCGGCTCCTCATCGTCGTCGTTGGCGGTGCCGGCGACGGTCCTCGTGGAGGCGGCGGTCTTACCGCTACCACCGGCCGGCGTGGGGTCCTTGTAGGCGTCGTCGTCGTCGTCTGCGTCGTCGTGGACGCTCGTGAAGCATAGGAAGCGCGAGAGAGCGGAGAGGAGCGTGCGCCCGCCACCGGCGGCGACAGCGGAAGGCGGCCTGCGACGACGGTTGGTGTCGCCCATGGCGGATCGATGGGATCGGAGAGAATTAATGTGGCGGTGGGGCCAAGGGGATTACTGTCCATTTTTCGAATTTGTTAAATGGCAAGCTAATTAATCTGGTGATAGTTTCCCTTATTAATGGATAGGAATTAACCATCGCCATTGATTTTGATAAATGACGACTCATCATGGCTGTTACACTCCTTGTTTATTTCTATTTAATTATTATTATTTCGAAAAAGAAACTACAAACACAATTCAATGTGGTAAATACGTAGATGGAGGAGGGTTGAGAACAGGGATACGAAATGGAGTTTGGAATAAAGATATTATGTATTCCTATCCCACTGCTAAAATATGGAATAAACTCTATCCCATCGTTTATATCCTATTCCATCCCACCGTACCAAAAACAAACCCTGTATGCATTAGCACCGTATCAAAAACAAAAACATATATTGCATTTGGACCTAGCTCGTTGTTCTCACAAAAATTGGCTATTGGATGAGCTTGTGTTTTCAGGCTTGGCCTTATAGCAAGCCCGCAACTCACCCCAACCCACTCGCCCGCACGCCCCACCTCCTCATCGGACCCCGCTCTCCACTGCCGCATGGTCGATCCCGCTCGCATGCGGCATCGGCGCTAGGCTGCTATCATCAGCTGCTCCCGCTCCTGCACAGCATTGCTGCCATCGTCCCTTGGATAGTTCGTTTGCAATTCAGTGAGGATCGGAACCGATCCAAATGAACCGAGAATAAAATTCTCGATACTATCTTTTCTACATGCTTGTTGGGTTCTCATTTTTATCTAACCAAAATTTTCAATGAAACGAGGCACCAGACCAGACCAGACCAAAGATCCGAATGCCTAGTCCTAAACACAGCATATGAATTGGTACGGAAGGATTAACCTTTAGGCTTGCATTGGTAGAGCAACTTGAGTTTCATCATTACACATGTTTGAACTAATGCTATTCTCACATGTTTGAATTAAGACTATCCGCGCTCATCGTATTGCAAATTCTTACTCTAAAAAGAATATTCTGTTCTAGCCGTAGCTCGTTTTAAAATACAGCAGCGGATTCTCCGTGCTTACTCTATACCAACTACCAAACATTTTATACACACTCTCATTCCCATCCCTTCCGTACCCGTCCTCTCCCTCCCGTTCACTCCACCTCGCGCACCAACACCTCTAGTGCCACCCGCCGCCGCTCTTCTCGTCCCCCGGGAGAGGACGAGATAGGTTGATAATGGGAGTATATATAGGAGTATGCGAGTAGGTTGGAGCAACAGCCACCAGGACTGGCGGGAGAGGGAGATGCGCAAACTCCTCGCCGTTGCTCTCTGGTCGCCGGGCCTGCGAATCCGGACTGGTGCTTGCTTATTAGGTGGCCGGAGGACCTGGTCGCCGGAGCTGCGGCGCAGGAGGTCGGAGGAGGCTGTCGCCACCGTTGCCAAGTAAGCCTGGTCAGCAGAGCGGGATGCGCAGGGAGAAGTGGCGGCGGGAGGGAGACCGTAGATGACGGCGGCGACGAGTGCCACGCAGCGCGGCGGACTGCGTCGCGTCGACGTCGAGATGCACGAATGCATCTGCGGCAGACTCGGAGACCCGAACTGGCGGCTGACCTGGATTATTGGGGCTTCTTTTTTCTGCCTCTCCTCTCTGGTCTTTTCTTTGGACACGCAGTCATCGCCGGAGCTGGAGGCAAAGCGAGGACGGGAGGCCTGGCCGTGGATCGGAGGCAGGCAGGGCAGGGCAGGTGGGCGAAAGGCAGCAGTAAACCTGAATTACCCACCACAGTACGGAGTCCTACGGACTGCAGAGTGTATAGTATACTACACAAACAAAAACACAACACATGACATCCTGGACTGACTGGGTTGCTTCGCTGCTGCTACGTACTGCTGATGATTAAGCTGGAACCACCATTGCTGCGTCGATCTTCAGAACGACCCGTCGTTCCAGCGACGGCACCATTGCTGCGGTGGAAGGGCCAGTTGAGCAGAAGCAGGTGCCGCTGAAGCGTCGCCATTGCTGGGGGCCAAGGGAGCTTGCGTCTGGCCCTGCGTGCTCCCTTGAGCTGACCTCGGAGTGTCTGCTGTATCAGACCAAACCAAATGAGACTATGAGAGGATAATTAGCTGCCTGGAAAGTGCTGGAGGACGCAGGACACCGACAATAAATGACACGTGCACCTCCATCACTGTTTCAGAATTCTTCATTATGTTGACAAAATTCTGTTTTTACTGAATTCAAAAGGGGTGAGGGACATGCATACCAGCAATTCTAAGTTCCTCTGGTGGTAATGCGGCCGTACTGATGTGAGCGGATGTCGATGCGCCGCCTAAGGCACCATTGCCTGACCAGAAGCAACTCTGGATCTCCGCATCATCTAAACCAGGTGTCACTGCAACAGGAAGAAGAGGGAAAGAGAAGCACAGTATGGTGAGCTGCTAGATAGGCAGCTATGTGCCAGATGTTGCCCAAGATAACTTCACACGAAATAGGCACACCGTAGCTGTTGGTGCCTGCTTGATGATGGAGAAACGCCAATTGGGCATCTTGGTTGGGGGCGAATTGATACGTATCACTCGCGCCTCCAAGGGGCAGGGCATTAAGGAGAGCTGAGAATTGATCTTGACCACCAAACTGAATCCCTTGCTCTGCCAAGTTTCAAGACCAAAAAATTATATGTTGTTCTGCAAGGTAGCTTCTGTAGAAATTATAGTAACAGTTTCAGGACTGAAATAGGTACCTTGGTAGTTATATGTGTGGAGGCGATTAGCAGTGGAGGAGCTGAGACCAGGACCATTATTGTTTGCATTTGCATACAGTGTCTCAGCATCACTCAGGCCCTGAAATGGTGGAAATGGAATACCTCCCACTGAAAGAAGATTCGCTGTATCAGGGTACTATAATGCATGCTTGCAAGACAAGCAGAGTAGCAGACAAAATCAAAACTTTCTGAGCAGTGTAGCAGACAAAATCAAAACTTCCTGCCGAGAATGCTTAATTTCTTACTAATATGCACGCCTTTGGATCACTCGCCATGGTGCGAAAAAGGAAGACTCTGAAGAAAAGGAAACAACTACAGGACTGAAGCAAGCACCTTGATAGTTATGCGTGCCATGGTGATCAGGAATGGAGGAGCTGGGGGCAGGGTCATTGTTCACGTTTGCACAGGATGACTGAACCCAAACACGGCTCAATCCTTCAGCTGCTGGCGTACCTTCGACTGAAAGAAAAACTCAGTATGAGGGAACATCAGCTGCTGTATGTCTGCAGAATAAGAAGAGTAACTAGTATCGCCTAACCTTGAACAGCCGTGGGGCGAACAGAACAACTTGGCTGATCACTTGACATGTAGGATGGGCCAGCACCAATACCGGTATAGTTATCCATATGAATTGGGTTAGGGGAGTTGTCTGTCATTACATGATCCTCAGGGAGGGCATCCAGTCCTGCGTATGCGACCTCTTTCAGTCGATCCACTAACGCCTGCAGCGAAACACACATTATATACTCACTTCGATAGAGTATACATTCACAAAGTCTGATATATTGACATGAAAACATGTACCTGTTGAGCGAGAGTAAACTTGTCAGATAAAGTGTATTGGCCATCGGCAAATTCTGCCCCAACAAGACAGTGCACACAATTGAAGAAAAGCTTCACATTTTTCTCTGTGCAAATAAATGACTTCAGCTTGTGCCTGCCTTCGAGAGAGCACTCTCTAGCGTGCTTTGTCATCTTGTTCCAGGGCTTGTGTTCCATGTTTAACTTGAGGATCTACATACCAGGAAATGGCAATGAAATGACATAAAAAAAACTGATGGAGGGTTGTGAAAGAAAATGTTTGAGATTAATCGGAAAAATTGTTTTTAGTTTACATTGGCGAGGATACAAGGGTCCTTATTGAAAGCCTTCAAAAAGTCTTCAACGGTAATGATGTTCGCCATCTCCAGCCTCTTGTAGAGCTCTCCATCTTTGGAAATCCCCTCCAAACGATGCACGACATCCTTTAAGTTTGGAGGATGACTCTTTTCATTTGCTGCGACAAAAGAAGGAAAATGAGAAACCTTGCTGTTAGCCTGACTGTCACACATCAACCGAAGAACAATTGAATGCATGCTTCAAATCTTGGACCACAGTTCCACATCATAAATTCTCTATCAACTTTACCAAGCAACAAGATGAGATGATAAGGATGCAACAAACCCACATTTGTTTCTGCGATCCTGCACAACCACAGGGTTCATGACAGCCTCTTGAACCCGGAGACCAGGCACCTCACCCTCACAAACTCTAGCCCCGATGATGAACTTGCCGCCGCGAGCCTTGCACGACCCTTCTGTGAATTTGATGCTGCCAAGATCGCACTTCCCATTCTTCAGCTGGGCTTTTGTTCCTTCACCTGCCAACACACTTCCGTTTCCATCCCGGGCATTGGCTCTGTGTTTACTGAACTTCTTAGCAGTCCAACTCTTTGGGGAAGCATGAGGGAAGTCGCCCTCAAGGGCAAAGATTTCAATTTGCACATTTGAAAGCCCGCCTGATTGGATCGGCTTGTCTCCATTGAATATGCCAATCTTAATGGCTGTGTCGCTCTCAGATTTTATCTCATCGTCATGGTAAACATGAGTCTTCATTCTATTAAGAAAGCATAGCCAGTGGCGGAACCAGGATTGGCCTAAACCCCGGACCAAATTTTGACAACAAAATCATACCAAAAAAATAGTAAATGTACATAAAAAAATAGAAAACATACAAAAACCATCATTGTGAGGCGGCATCTTCTTCATCAATTGTTGCAAGTCCAGGAGTAGAACCTACTGCAAGAGAGAGAAAAAACATGTTTTAAATACTTGAAACGGCCAATAAAGATAATGTAAAACAAAAATTAGAACAAAGATTTTGTAGAATGTAAATACCACTAGAACGAAGTAGATTAATCCTGCGATTTCTCATATCTTGATAGTGCCTTAATATCTTTTCATCTTCAATGTTGGTAAATATGTCTCTCTCAATATAGCATACCATACGGTGATTTAACCAATCATCAGCCATCTTATTCCGTAACTCTGTTTTGATGATATTCATAGCTGAAAAGGCCCTTTCCACAGATGCAGTTGTCACCGGCAATATCAAAACCAATTCAATGAGACGATATACTAAATCCAAATCTACATGTTTTCCACTCTTAACCATCAGCTCTGCAATCTTACCAAGGTCATTACAACTTGACCATTCGGGGTCACCTCTCACTTCACCAATAAATGTCTCAAGCTGCTCCTCCAAACATACCAGATTATATGGGAAAAAATCTGCGGTATATATTCTGGCAAGGTCAACTAACTTATTTATGTCAAAGTTTGCAAAGGAATTCCTAGGATCAAGACATGCCATGCATCTCAACAGATGTGTAGATCTTTCACCAAAACGATTATTTAACTCCACAATAAGCTGGTCCAGTACCACATTATAGATTTCATGATGAAAATGATGTTGGTAAGTTACTAACTGGCCTCCACGACCCCTCGAACGACCCCTAGCAACGGTTGTTTCCAACATATCTGGCACTATAATATTATGCTTGACACAAAATTGTTTTGTAGCTTCAAAAACCCCTTCCCAGCCATGTTCTCTAAGGTCATTCACCTTCTGTAATGTGACCCCAATCAATGATACAGCACGGACTATGTTTGTGTCCTTCTTTTGCAAGCATTGTGATAAATCATTGGTCTTACCCAATAATTTTATCATAAGATGCATAATGAGCACAAATTCAAAACTCTCCATTTGTTTTAGCAAACCTGTTGCACATGTTTTTGTTGCTGATGTAGGGCCATCATCACATATATTCTCTAACACTTCCAATACTGCTTGCCACATGAGTTGCAGACGGCACAAAGTTTTATAATGTGACCCCCAACGAGTATCCCCAGGTCTTGCAAGATTGGTTTCTTGGTTTTTGCCTCTTCCAGAAAAAATTTCATCATTTTCTAATCCTCTCACTATATTATCATGGTGTTCTTGGGCTAATTGGTCATGTCTCTTACAAGATGCATTGACAGTATTAACAATCAAAGTGGTGTAGTTGAAAAAATCAGTGACAGAAGAACAACACTTAGCAACTGAAACAACTACTAACTGTAACTGATGTGCAAAGCAGTGTATATAGAAAGCATAGGGATTTTCATCTAGTACCAATCTTTGTAGCCCATGGAATTCACCTCTCATATTTGATGCCCCATCGTACCCTTGTCCTCGAATGTTATGTATAGATAAACCATGACTAAGTAGTATAGCATCCAAAGCTGCTTTTAGTGCCGCTGATGTTGTGTCGGGAACATGTTCAACACCAAGAAATCTCTCAATCGCATGCCCTTTGCTGTTCACATACCTAAAACAACAAAAAAACGGCAACAATAAATGGCTATCCATTATCAAAAAGAAAAAAAACAGATCTCATACGTAAAGGAGTAAAGTAGAGTCAATAACTAACCTTAAAACAACAGCCATTTGCTCTTTGATAGATGCATCACGAGACTCATCGACGAGAATAGAGAACTTTTTATCTCCAATGTCATCTAAGATGGCTTTAGTTGTCTGCTTAGCACAAGCCTCACACATATCTTTTTGTACATATGGTGAAGTAAGTAAATTATTTCCAGGAGCATTGTCAAGAAGGTTTTTGACACCTTCATCTCTCATTTTCAACCAATCAGTCAATTCAAGAAAGTTTCCTTTATTGGAAGAGGTATGAGACTCATCATGGCCACGAAATGCAAGAGCTTGCAATAAAAGAAATCTCACAATAGCCAATATCACAGTGAGGCGACCCAAATATTCCGCTTCATTTTGTTCAGTTATAGTTGACATCACATGTTCCACACTTTGCCTTTGATTCCTAAAATCCTCACAATGCTGTCTAGCTTTATTATGCAAGCTGTCCACTTTTCCCACATGCTCTCTAAATATTTGTCTTGCATTTTTCCAATTAGAAACCCCCTCGCTTGTGAAAGCATCAACACCATAATTTTCAGGTCTTGGTTGCTTAAAAAGGTAACAATAGAAACAGAAAGCTGCATCTTTGCTAACACTATATTCTAACCAAACATGTTTTTTGAACCATGATTCAACAAAGCACCTTTTTCTACCACTTTGTATCTTTTTTGGATACACATGACCAATTGGTTGACATGGACCCATTATCAAATATTCTCTTCTAACAGCATCTCTGATGTTTATGTCATACTCCTCAATTGGTTTTCTAAGTCCAGGATCAGCAACTATTTCTAAGGAATTAAACCCTAACTCTTCATTGGTAGCATGAGTTCCACTAGGAGTGTCAACATTATTTTCAGTAGGGGCATCAACAATAGGGGCATCAACATTAGGAGCATCAACAATAGGGACATCAACAGTAGGAACATCAACCATAGAGGCATCATTATGAGTATCAATACTAGCACCTGTTTCTACTGATTGTTGAAGATTTATGTTGACATTTTCTGGTGCTTCTGTTGGAATGACAGGTGTTATCGCCGGAGCAAAAAAGGATCTCAATGTCAATGTCCTATGTCTTTTCATTGTCTACCTCTAATCTGCAGCCATAAATCAAATAAACTTGCTCAGGATCCATCATAGATTCATACATTCATACAATTCACGTACGGTAGTACACAAACACAACATAAGCTGATAAGCACCATTTGCTGTTAATCTACCTCGTTATTCCTTGCTTATCGAGGTGAGGGCGTGAGGCAGTCCGGCACTCAGGGTCTCAGGCACAGCCACACAGGCAGTCACGGGGAGCGGCCGAGCGGCGGAGGCAGAGCCGCAGTCCGGGCAGGGCCGCCGCCCGCCGGGGCAGAGCTCCACCGGACCACCGCGGTCCACGCCTCCACGGGTGCCGACGGGCGCAGCTGCGGAGGGCCAGAGGCGCCAGGCGCCAGCCGCCACGCACGGACGGCGGGGAGCCGGGGAGGCGGCCAGGCGGGGACCGGCGTTCGGTGAGCGAGCCGAGGAGGGCCGGAGGCGCGGAGCGGCGGACGGCGCCACAGCGGGTCGGGGTCGGGTTCCCCGGAGGCCGGAGCCGGAGACGAAGACGCCTAGGCGGAGCCGCGGCCCGCGGACGGCGCGGCGAAGAGCCGCGGTCGCACTGGAGGCGGCGTGCGGCGAGGCGCGGAAGGCGGGGGACGGGGGGCGGGGGCGACTGCGGCACGGGGCTAGGCGAGCGAGGGGCGACCGGCGAGCGAGCCGAGCAGGGCCGGAGGCTGGAGCCGAGGCGGAGGCGCGGAGGCGGAGCGGCGGACAGCGGGTCGGGCCGTCGGGGTCAAGATCCAGATCCCCGGAGCCGGAGACGGAGGCCGCGGAGGCTCGGAGCCGTGGCCCGCGGATGGCGCGGCGGAGAGCCGCGGACGCACTGGAGGCGGCGTGCGGCGAGGCGCGGAAGGCGGGGGCCAGGGGCGACGGCGGCGCGGGGCCAGGCGGGCGAGGGGCGAGGCCGCGACGGCGATGGCTGCGCGGGGCCAGGCGGCCGAGGGCCGACGGCGACGACGGCGCGGGGCCAGGCGGGCGAGGGCGCGAGGCCGAGGGGCGAGGGCGACGGCCGGCGGCGGCGCGGGGCCAGGCGGGGCGGGCGAGGGCAACGACGGCGCGGGGCCAGGCAGGCGAGGGCGACGGGCTAAGCGGCCGGCGACGGTAGTGGTGTAGTTGGGCTGTTGGGCCAAAAAATTTTGGGGGGGGAGGATAAAAAAATTTTTGGGCCAAGCCCCGGGCCACGGCCCGGGTGGCCCGGGGCCTGTTTCCGCCCCTGCATAGCCGAATGCTCGTGTTTTCAGGTTGACCCTTGCCTAAAGCAGTAGCCAACCTTTGAGCTTCAGCGCTGGTGCCTTCCTGCTGGTCTGCCTCTTGACTGAAAGAAAAACAGTACAGCATAATAAACTGGTGTTTAGTTATATATTTTTTAAAGAAACTGTTGCATGGTCCAGCAGGACAAGAAGAAGATCCCTTACGTGGACTGCTCATGGTTGTGGCGACTTGGAGAGGGCCGTTTCATATTGTCCTGTATTTGGTGCAAGTAATATTTATCAAAAATAAGAAGAAAACAAACAATCAAATATCTTATGTAACCCATACAAGCAAAATCATGATGCTCGAGTTCCGTTCGACAAAGTGAACCCTTGGCAAGCAACAGTAACTAGAGGATTTCATCAGACGCAGTGAAATGTAAATAAGGCCTGACCACTTTGACGGTGAGATCGTCAATGCGCCCGTCGATTCTCTCCAGTTTACTTTCCAGAGTTTCCAGTTTCCTGCATCCAAAGTCATGCCAAAGGAGGAATTAGTGCTATCAGATTTGTTCCACGTCGACCGTGGCCCCACAACTAGAGGACTTTTGTTGTCAGAACTAACACTGAAGGAAATAAATAGTAACAGCTGGGAAGGGACGGGATGCATTACCTGTACATTGGATTAATGAGACGACGAATCTGATCCCTTATCTGTCCAATCAAAGATCAAAGACAAGTCTCAGTCAATAAGCAACCAAACATGGCATGAAGAACACAGCGGCGGCCGGCAGGGAAAAGAAATAGCAACCATAATTAACAAATAAAAAGTGCCCACACTGCAGCAGAAGTTTTCATGGATCAGATTGAATTGGTACGGTACGGTAAACAGCAAAACGTGAACTTGAGCCTTCTTAAATTAAATTATTAAGGATAGCTCAGATAACTAAGGGCATATCGATGAGTACAGCAAAACGGAAGCAAAAATGGGCTAATGTAATGGTCTCACCATGCGACCAAACTGAGAGAGCGAGGCGGCCTTCCTGCACGAGCACGAGCGCTGCACGGCGTCAGTGGCAGAGAGAGAGAGATGGGGGAGGGAGATGGAGGTAGCAAGGGAGGAGAGAGAGAAATGGCGTACGGTCGTTTCAAGAAGAGGACGACGAGCACGATCGCCAGAAAGTGCTTGGGCGACGACGGCGGCTCGGGGACGCTGCTGCTGCTGCTGCCGGGAGCCGCCGCTTCCGCCCGCGGGCGCTTCCCCTGAGGCGGCGCAACGCCGTCTCCGGCCGACACGAACAGCTCCCTCTTGGGAGCCATTGGATGGATCGGTCCCTCCCTCTTGGGTTGCTTGTAATTAATGGCGCAGACGGCCTGATGCTACTGCTATTGGTCTCTCCCCCTTCCCTTTCTGCTCCTCGTGGCTGTGGAGTCCTGGTCGCCGCCGCGTCGCGTCGGAGGGAAGGCGAGGTGGCGAGGAGAGGAGGAAGAAGCGAAGAACTGAGGCGTGCTGCGACTGCGATTAGTATCTCTTTATTTATCGTATTCGGCTAAAAAACAACCAAGCGGGAGTTCACTAGTGAGTGCGACGTTAGCTAGATGGGACGCTAGCAGAAGATTTCTTAGATAAATAACGTAGCGAAATAAGCCCGGCTTCCGTGCTCATATTTCAGACTAAATGAAAACAAAATTTAAAATCTAATCCGAAATACAAAAGACCATCCAAGCAAAGAAAATAGCTCCATAGCTGAACACTCTAAAATCTTGCATGCCTGTACAACCTCTTCTTTCTTATCATCGGTACGCTACAACTGAATCTACCGACAAAACCAGTGGGTTCCACATGGATAGAGGCTGCAAAATATATTTCGGCTTGCCACCGCTAAACAAAATATCATTTCTAGTGAGCTATAAAACCCATGGTAAATGGTAGAACATAGGAAAACTAAGATCTATAAACTAGAGCTAACAAGGTGATGCTGAACTCAAGAGCCTATCACCAAGTATTACAAGAATTTATTCGCACTGCATGATTCTAACCATATTTGTTTATAGTAATCACACGCGGGGACGGCATTATTCAAGTCTCAGAATGAAGCTGAAAAATGAGATCTTAGTTTCTCCTTTTACCGAAGAGGATGTGAGAAGGCCGATATTCGATAGGAAACAAAACACGGCGCCAGATATTATCCGAATATGGTTGGTGTTCTGGAACACCATTAAAGGTGATCTAATAATGGCGATGTCCACTGAGTTTCATAAAGGGTCATCGCCCCTGCACGGTCTTAATTTTGGGACTATTGTGCTCCTTCTTAAAAGTAACGATGTTAAGCAAATTTGACGATACAGGCCTATTTGTTTACTAAATGTTAGCTTTATAATTTTTTACCAAGGTTACCACTAACTTAAGATTGCAACACGAATTATATTATTAAGCCAACTCAAACGGCTTTCCTACTCGGAAGGAACGTTACAACGCATGCAGTCACAGCCTCACAGGTCACACTCACGAGAATATGGCGGGAAAACTCCACTTCCGTGTGTCAAGAGGGTGTGGTTGGTGACAAATGAAGACGACGCGTGGGCCTGTGGGTAGCTAGCAGCAGTACTGCTACTGCTACATGGAGTCAATCGTCGTCTTCCCCGCCTCAGTCGGCAGCACACAGACCATTGGCTACCTACTGTCTCTCTCACGTCCCAACGCATAATCCTTTATATGTCCGCATGCTATCTAGGGCAAAGGACCCACACGGCGAAACCAAGCTAGCTATAGAGGCGGCCTTGCCGATTGGCCGGTGAGGAGAACCCCACCTTCGTCGTACGTATATGTGGTCGTCGATCGATTGCCGATTAATAAAGCGCTGAGAACAGATGAAGTTTTCTTTTCTTTTCTTTTCTTTTCTGTTTTGAAAAGCTTTCCCTTCGCCATGTCTTCTTTTCTGCATATTCCCATGGATTATTATTCCTGTCCTTGTTTTGAATGTTTTAGCTCCAAAATTCACTTTCATAGTTAATTTAGTAGCATCCTAACAATTTAGGCTCGTGTAAATTAAGTATCCATTCACCACTTAAAATCAAATGTGGGGGCAGTTGCTCTCTTTCCGATCCGCTATTTGAAATCTCAGTATCCATCATTTTGCATTGTTGTTTAGATATATATATATATATAATGTAGCTACATGCGCATGTAGAAAGGAATTTTCCTATATATATATATATATATATATATGTCCCTCACTGCATATATGCAGTTGCACGCCCTTCTGAATGGATTGCTACAGACAATAAGCTTCAATAAATCAATAATAAATGTTCAAAAAAAAAAAGAGGCACGTGAACCATATAGATGCCGCATCAAGCACCGTTCTTTTTTCAGATAACACGCGCAACACCATAGTATGAACCTAGCACATGCATGGTCCGTCGGATTGCAGCCGTGATGCGTCGGGGAACCTTCACCGGGAACCTTCACGAATCATGCAGGATTTAGAAAACGGGGCTACTGCCGCCCAGACGTCCGACGGGGTGGGCTTCCCGTCGGACGCATTCATCACCGTACGATAAAAACAGAAAAACTGGACCACCGTCCGATCTAATGAGTAGAAAGTTCTACCGCAACATGAAAATTTTAGAAAAAACTCCCACCACAACATTCATCCTGAGACAAAAATCTAGACGGTGTTTGCAACATAAAAAACAAGTATCTTTAACATTGAAAAATAGTGCTCACAACATTGAAAAACACCTTTTGCAACATCGAATACGTGGATTAAAAAATCACCACGTCCATCCGATTCAAGGAAAAATCCCACCACAACGTCGTCTTATGTTTCACACAACATGGAAAAACAACGGCAAGATCCGTGTAACATTGGAAATGTATATGTTCAACATCGAAAAAATATGTACGCAACACTCGGATTCGACTGTTGAACACTAAAATTCATCCGATGAAAACGTATAATCTCATGCAACATCTCAAATCACAAACCACAACATCTAAAATCACAAGGTGCAACATGACTCACGGCAGCAGTGACTACCTGTGTAGCCGGCGCAGGGGGAGGAGATGGCGAGGCACCAGCGTTGGCGATGGTGCCGGGAGAGAGGAGCCGGCGGCGGCCCGGGGTGCCCGTTGGGTTGGGCGACACCGGCGCGGCGGATTCGGCGCACCAAGAGGAGACGGAGGCCGTGCAACACTGGAAATGAATATCTTCAACATCAAAAAACAGTGTACGCAACACTTGAATTTAACTATTACAACATCAATATTTGAATTAAAAATCCATTGCGTTCATCCGACTCGAGACAAAAAAATCCCATCATAACATCGTGGTGTGTTTTACGAAACATCCATTTAACTACCGTAACCTGTCATAATATAAACCATGTAGCAAAAAAATCACTTAATAAAATATTTTGGATCACCTCATGCAACGTATAAAAAATTAACTTGCAACATTGTTGAGAGGATCAACGCAGGCAGGTTGACTTATAGAACGTGGGATGAATGGAAAATCGTAGCAGATGGGCCTAGCTGCGACGGCCCTGCGTGGTTGGTCAGCCCAAGACTCGACAATGGATGCTACGGGGGAAGCGTCGAGCCACAGCCTTCTCGTTTTAAAAACTAGTTCAGTGTTGTAAGGAAAACGCAGTAAATGGAAAAATATCTAGGTTGGGAGATTATGAGGGTGCAGAAGATCCAGTCACACAAGCCATGCACAACCCTCACAAAAAGTACGGCGGGGATACTCCACTTCCGGTACAGTGTAGGGTCACTTGTCTCCTCCCTTCAAGTGAGTTTCCTACTATTCCACAAACTTGTCATTTTGTTTATTCGTTTGCTTTTGTTATGACGACGTGTTGAGTTTTCAACACTTTTCGAATTAATAATGCTGCCGCGACACATGCAGCAATATTTGGTGTGGACAAATCTGTGATCGATGGATCAAGCCAAGAGAGGTCAGTGGCCCCGAGCATGAGAGGTAGCAGTGGATGGAGCGAAAATGCCGCGTGAGCGGAGGTACGTGCAGACATGCAGTCAGTCGTCGTCTTCTTCCCCGCCGGCCGGATCGCCGGCCAACAGGGGCCATTGGATTTTCTCCGACCCGACCCGACCGCAAGGGCAAGGACTCCACACGGAAAATTCAAGCTAGCAGAGAGACCTAGGGCTCCCTAGCTAGCTATTTATATTCAGCTACAGTAGCATAGGGGCTTCCTCGTCGGTGTTGCTGATTGGCCGGAGGGAGTTGAACGATCGAGCTGAGATCAGGATCCACTTCGTCAGTCAGTGGTCATCATCTAGTATCTATCAGGCGTCTCAGATTGCCGATTATGAGAACGCTCGATCATAATCCATAACAGAAGAAACAATATGCTAGCCCACTCATATAGTACTGTCCTTGCCTCTGATCACAAATGTATGATGCGGTGGAATCACTCATGGCTACCATGTCAAAGGATTCCTTCATTAGCATGGAAAAAAAATATGTGTGTAAGCATTACTTGCAAA
Organism: Paspalum vaginatum; assembly: GCA_030272315.1. Lineage (NCBI taxonomy): Eukaryota > Viridiplantae > Streptophyta > Magnoliopsida > Poales > Poaceae > Paspalum > Paspalum vaginatum. The sequence continues at coordinate 34,274,435 of CM059019.1, read as the reverse complement.
AACAGTTTTCATATATTCGAGCATGAAATAGAAGGACATCATTTGCAAACACGCTCAATTAACAAACATTTTCAGCAAATCTGTTTGAGATATATAAATTTCTTTTTGATGCTAAACATTTTCAGCAACGGCGGCTGACAAATTCCGTAGGCGGAATTCCGTAGGCGGAGTAGACCGGGAACAACGCTCAACGGGTGCCTCCGAACAGAGAGGAACCGGGGAGACTAGCAGTGGTCTACAACTGGATTTATTCCACATTGCGAGATGACAGAGGAACAGACCCAGTCCACTTCACTTAATTGGCGTGAGGTTTTGAGCCTTCTTCGGCTTCGGTTTGGATATATAGCTGCATTTTTCCAACGGAAAAGGAGCAAAGGACACACTACAACCGATTGCCTTTGAGATGGAAAGCTTTCAAGTGGCACAGATTCGGTCAGGAAAAGGAAGAAACACAAGCTAAGGAACGACAAAGTCTATTACTCCCTTTGCCTTTTTTTTCCTTCTTACAATTAACGCCAGGCAGCTTAAATCTCCACTGGCCGACGTCATAGTACAAACAAATACAAAGCAAGTACTGCTACTGCAATAGTAGTATTACCCAGCGCCCACTGCCTTTGAGACAGGGATCAAGAGAACAAATAAAGAAAATGGCCCGTGTATATATAAGCGCGTTGCGTTTGAAATTGATCTATCGAATTGCATTTGAATATGTTGAACTGGCAGCAGGGCAGAATGTTCGTAGAAAGATAACTTGCCGCTTGCTTTCGGCTGTAGCCAAAGGAAGGCGACGACCGAGGGCGATGACTCTTCAAAGAATCAACGGTAGCGACCCATGGACGCGTAGAGATTTTATCTTATCCTTCCTGCCCCGTCTTGCTACCCGGTGATCTCAACGCGTGAAGATCGAGGAAGGGTTCTGATGAACCACGCACGCGCAAATGACAAATGATTATGAACCGAGTTTAATCCCTCGTCGTAGGATGGGAAAAATCTGAGAAGATGTAGTAGGGACAATGCCAGGAAAAAGTGGGGGGCTTTTCGCAGTAGTTTCATGCTGTGATCCTTGCAGCTTCCCTGCAAAAACAGAGGAGGATTATTCAGGCTTCTCCCTAGCTTCATTTGACGTTTTTTTTCTATATGTTCCGGCGCTGCCAGCATGTGAATTTCTGACTACGCTGAAATTTCTTTCCTTTTCCCTAAAGAAAAGGGGCAAACTTCGTGCTGCATTTCGTGCCACACTGCGTGCAACTCCTGGCGCATCTTCTTGGGCTCCATTTCTGACCTTTCTCATCAGAACTGTTCCTTTGCAGTTTGCACTCGGTATATATATACCTGAGAATGGCGGCTAACGTTCCTTGGAGGATGGTTTGTCCTCCCTCCTAGAACGAGTGATTGATTATTTCAACCCTAGAAGGGTAGTAGATATAGTTAGAAGTACATGGGCCTCATATATGGACCTGATACATGGGTCCAATACACATACTCCAACACCTCCCACAGTCTAAACTTCCGGTGCAGCGGAGTTTAAGACTAAACAAAAAAGAAAACACACACTAGGGCCAATACCCCCCGCAATCTCAGCACTAGCCACGGCTGATGTTGAGGCTGGAACGGAGCTCGGAGAAAGTCGAGGAGGGTAAACCCTTGGTGAAGATATCGGCAAACTGGGAGGTGGTCGGGACTGTGCAGAACCCGAATATCGCCGATGGCGACCCGGTCAGCGAATGAAGTGCAGGTCGACCTCCACATGCTTGGTCCTGCTGGTGCTGAACCGGGTTGGTGGAGAGGTACACCGCGCTGGATGTTGTCGCAGTAGACGAGAGTGCTCCTAGCGAGAGGGCTATGAAGCTCAGCTAGGAGCTATCGGAGCCAGGAAGCCTCCGCCACACCGTTGGCGACAGCTCGGTACTCCGCCTCTACACTGGAGAGGGAGACAACTGGCTGCCGCTTGGACGACCAGGAGAAAAGGTGGCCACCCAAGAAGATGGTGTAGACGGAGGTGGACCGGTGGGTGTCTGGACAACCCACCCAGTCAATGTCGGTGTACACAACGAGCTCAGCGGAGGAAGACCGGTGGAGAAGCAGGCCGTGGTCAACTGTGCCACGGAGGTAGCGAAGGATCCGCTTCAGAGCAGTGAGATGTGGCTCTCGGGGATCATGCATATGAAGGCAGACCTGCTGAACCGCATAAGTGATGTCTGGCCTGGAGAAAGTGAGGTACTACAGGGCACCAGCAAGGCTCCTGTAGGCAGTGGGATTGGCAACTAGGGTGCCCTCAGCCTCGGACAGCTTGGTCTGGGTGTCAACAGGGGTGGAACAGGGGTTGCAATCAGTCATCTCTGCCCACTCTAGAATATCGAGAGCATACTGCCGCAGGTGGAGGAGAAGCCCGGAAGAGTGACACCCAAGAAATGATGGAGCACACCAAGGTCCTTCATAGCAAACTCCTGCTGTCAGGGATGTGATGATGCACATAAGCAAGGTGCTGACCGGAGGCTGTGAGAACAATATCATCAACATAGAGCAACAGATACGCAAGTCTCATCCCCACAGCTGGTAGATGAACAGAGAAGTGTCTGACTTGGCCTCAGTGAAACCCAAAGACACCAGGAACGAAGCAAACCGAGAGTACCAAGCACGAGGAGCTTGCTTCAGGCCGTAGAGGGACTTGTTGAGCCGACACACCATCTTCAGGACGAGTAGGATCCACAAACCCCGCCGGCTGACTGTAGTAGACCGTCTCAGTCAGAGTGCCGTGAAGAAACGCATTCTTCACGTCGAGCTGATGCACAGCCCATGAGCGTGAAAGAGCAAGTAAGAGGACTGTGCGCACTGTAGCAGGCTTCACCACTGGGCTGAAAGTCTCATCATAGTCCACGCCGGGGCGCTGGGTGAAGCCCCAGAGAACCCAGCGAGCCTTGCAGTGATCTAGGGTACCATCAGCTCGGTGCTTATGCGTCCAGATCCACTTGCCTAGTGACCACATTGCAACCAGACGGACGCGGCACCAAGTCCCACGTCTGGTTGGCAAGAAGAGCCGCGTACTCCTCTTCCATTGCATGACGCCAATGAGGGTCCGCTAGGGCGTCATAGATGGAAGAGGGTATAGGCAGAGATCCTGCGGCTCGGTGACGGCAGCGGAGAGGATCACGGGCCGAAGAACACCAGCTGCCCACCGCTTCACCATGGGATGAATATGACGAGGATCCCAATGGAGAACGGGCGGGTGGTACACCGACGGCTCGTCGCTAGAGCGGGTATGGGCACCACGAGGTGGCTCCTATGGAGGCAGCGCCACCGGAGGTGTCGGTGTCGAGGGCGGAACCAGACGGTGGTGCTAGATGCGCATGGGTTGAGCGTAGCACGCGGGAGGCGCCGGAGACGGCAATGAAGGTGCCGGAGGCGGCGGTGCCGGGGACAGCGCCGGACGGCACTGGTAGATGCGCATGGGTTGCGCGTAGCACGCGAAAGGCGCCGGAGACGGGGCCACCGGGCCGTGCATGGCAGGAGCGGGGGGCGACAGCACTGCGCGTGGCGCGACAGGCGCGGGAGACGGTGCCACTAGGACCGCGCATGGCCCAGCGGGGGGTGGCGACGCCAAGCGCGTCGCAGCAAGGAATTCCAAGACCGCGCATGACGCAGCAGAGACCGCAGGAAGCGGTGTCAGAGCATCAGGGAAACGTGCTAGTGAAGGACCTGCAGGACATTGAGACAAGGGTGGCTGAACCACTGGGTCAGCCGTAAACAAGGACTCTAGCTCGAGGTCGGAGCTGGGGGTGGAGGTGGTGGAAAAAGGAAAATCTGACTCGTCAAACACAACGTGGCGGGAGATAGGGATCTGGCGAGAAGTGAGATCAAAGCAACGGTACCCCTTGTGGTCCGGGGAGTAACCGAGAAACACACAATGAGTCGAACGGGGCGCCAGCTTGTGGGGAGTAGTGGCGGAGGTGTTTAGGGTAACACGCACACCCGAAGACACGGAGGTGATCATAGCGAGGAGGGGTACCGAAAAGAGCATGGTGTGGAGTTGGAGCTAGGGAAGAAGTGGAGGGTAGGCGGTTGAGCAAGTAGGTGGCAGTGTAGAGACTCTCTGCCTAGAAGCGAGCAGAAACAGAGGCTTGGAACAGAAGGGTGCGCATGACATCAGTTAGTGGTGCGAATCATACACTCAGCCTTGCTGTTCTGAGGGGAGGTATAGGGACATGACTTGCGTAGCTGGACATCGCGAAAGAGGAAGAAAGAGCGGGAGGCGTTGTGATCGAACTCATGACCGTTGTCACACTGGACATCCTTAATGGTGAGGCCGAACTTAGTGGACACCCAAGCGAAGAAGTGAGAGATCGTGGAGAACTGCCTCAGACTTGGAGCGCAAAGGAAAAGTCCAAGAATAATGAGAGAAATCATTCACCACCACTAGATAATACTTATAACTAGAAATGTTGAGTACAGGAGAGGTCCACAGGTCACAGTGAACAAGATCAAAGATATGAGCTGCATGTGAAGAAGAAGTAGGAAAAGGAAGTCTAACATGGCGGCCCAACTTAGCACGCATGACAAAGATGCTCATCAAGAGCCCTAGTACAAGGAACATCTGCACTACGACTAAGCTAAGCCAAAACGTCGCGGCCGGGGTGACCAAGGCGGCGTTGCCAAGTAGTAGAAGAAGGAGTGGCGGCGAAGGCAGCTGATGAAGAAAGCGAAGAAGAAGTCGAGGGCGGTGCAGCGGAAGTGGGAAGCCGAAGGGTGTAAAGGGGCTCCGTGCTGTCACATCGGAGAAGTGGACGCCAGGAAGCCGAATCCTTCACAGTAAGACCAGAGGAGTCAAATTCGACAGAACAGGAATTGTCAACTACGAATTGGTGAATGGAAAGAAGATTATGAACCATGTTGGGTGCAATAAGAACATTGGGAAGACGAAAAGAACCATGAGTACCCGCATTACCCACGGAGGTGACAGGAAGACAAGAATCATTTCCGACCATGATGGAAGAAGGGCAAGAAGGATGGGGAGGTTGGACAGAAGAAAGAATACCAGCATCTGGCGTGGCATGGAGCGAGGCGCCCGAGTCAGCGATCCAGTCGGTATTGACTGGCGGTGTCAGCCCCATGGTGCTGAAGGACTGAGCCAGCGCAGCCTGGTCCTATCCAGCAGGCTAGGTCAGAGGAGGACGAGGCTGTGTGGGTGAAGCCTAGGTCGGCGTAAGTGGAGGAGGAGCAGCGCCAGTGAACATGGCCGTCGGCTGGTGCTGAGGGCGAGAACCCCTCCTGTGGCCTGGAATGGCCACATCAAGATGCGCCCGGACCATGGGTTGCTGAAGGATGGCCAGGGCGCACCAGCGGTAGCAGGGGGAGGTGGCGTCAGCGTACACCCACGACCGGGACCACCACCCCCCACGCGCGACGACGTCCGCCGTGGCCCCCTCCACCACCTCTTGGCCGGGGGGAGGAGCGCCGAGTAGAAAGGCGGCAGGCGGGGCGGAGGAGCTTGGTGGAGTGGCGACGAGGGCTGTAGAGGAGGAGGACCCTGGCGTGTGGCCCTTAGTGATCTCCTATAGGACAAGGTTGTCCCGAACCTGCAGGAAGGAGGGGAAGGGCCGCTGCCGGGTGATCCATGTCCGCAGGTGGCCATAGTTGTCGTTGAGACCCCACAGGACATTGAGAACCAAGATCCGGTCCTCCACCAACCAGCCGAGGTCATGAAGAGCATCGGCCATGCCCTTCATCCGCCGGCATTACTCGCTGACGGAGAGGTCCCCCTGCTCGAAGTTGCGAAAGGTCGCATCGAGCTAGAGAGCGCGGGCCTCGGCGTTGCCAAGGAACTAGGCCTTGAGCGCCAGCCAGGCCTGATGCGCGGTGCCACCGGGAGTCCAGACAATGTCCTGGAGATCTAGGGAGAGGGTCCCAAAGATCCAGGACACGCTGATGCTTGTCAAGGCGCCGCCACACCGAGGTCTGAGCCGCGATCGGCGTGTCGAGGAGGACGTGATCGTCAAGGGCGTAGCGGCGGAGGGTGAGGAGGACCAAGTCCCGCCAGTGCCTGTAGGAGGACGGCGTGGGATCGAGGATGACGGGAACCAGGGCCTAAATGTTCTGGACACCAGCGGCCTGGAGGTGGAGCTGGGCGACCATCGGATCGGCCAGATCAGGCCGGGAGCACGTCAGAGCGGACGGGGCCCGGTGAGAGGAGGTGGCAGCAGTCTTGGTGGAGTCGATGAGGGGCTGCCAGTCAGGGGGAGACGAAGAGGTGGTGCTCCGCCTCTGCGACGTGGCGAGCAAGAGCATCAGCCACAGTGCGCTCAGGCTCCCAAGCGAGGGCAGACATGCAGAGACGGTCCTGAGCCGACGCAGCTTCAGTCTTGGCCGAGAGGAGGGCTGCAGCAAGGGCTGCACCGCGCGTACTATTGGGAGACGGTGTGGCCGCCGGGAAGGAGGAAAGGGCCACCGAACCCCCTCAGGAAAACCATCGCTGGCGTAGGGCACCACGTGAGCAGCGGCATCGACAGTGACAGGGGCCAGAGCTGCCCCACCCACGGCTGCTGCAGCACCAGCGGGCAGAGCCAAGCCGGGGGCGCACCGGCTGCTGACGGGTCGGCCAAGGGCGGAGCTAGGCCAGGGGGCGCGGCCACGGGCACGGCCAGGGGCGGGGCTAGGTCGGGAAGCGCGGCCAGGGGCGGGTCCTAGGCCGGGAGGCACGCCAGTGGCTGGTGGGGCGGCTGGGGGCGACGGATCGGCATCCAGGGCGGCGAGGGCGACGACAGGGGAGAGCCCCGGCGGCGACGAGGGCCGTAGGGGAGGAGACGGCGGCATCGGCTGCAGGGGAAGGCACGCCCCTAGCTGCCAGCGGCGGGTAGCCCGCGGCCAGCGGTGGCGGCCGCAGGGGCAGGCAGTGCCCTAGGCCGGGCGGCGCCCGCCCACGCCAGTGGCGGCGGCGGCGGCCGAGGGAGGAGGAGGTAAGCGGAGGGAAGGAGGGGGAGGGGGGAGGCAGCGGCCAGCCAGCCATGGTGGCCTGGCGGAGGCAAAGAGAGGAGAGAGAAGATGGAGAGGGAAAAAAACCTGAAGCCTTATCTGATACCACGCTAGAATGAGTGATTGATTATTCCAATTCTAAAAGGGTGGTAGATATAGTTAGAATACATGGGTCTCATACATAGGCCTGATACATAGGCCAACACACATGCTCCAACACTCCCTTTCTCCATCCTCTTCGCTCTTTGGATGGAGACAATTTGCTTATGTTCTGCCCAATGCTGTTTACCGATATTTCACATGGGGTAACCAGAGCATGTAAAACCCCGTGCAGAAGTCCCTTATAGCTCAGTCCATCAGTGGAATTCCAACACTGGTCGTTAAACCCATTAGCCATGTTAATTGGGGAGTGTAGTGTCGTTGAAGGTTAAACATGTATCCAGGAAGCATAGATGCCTCTGTCAAATACTCAAATCATGAACACTGTGGACTGTGATTCAGATGAGGGTAGCAGAGCTGGATAAAAGAGTTACAAGGATGTGGGGGCAGTTTTCTTTTCCCTCGAAGAATGGCTGATCAAAAGCAGAGAGAAACTGGGCATTTTATGGTGCTGTTTTTTGTGTCGAACCTCAAATAATTTTTTCAGTTATAATTTATAAGGTGCTAGCTTTTACATTTACTTTTCACACACACAAACGCATGATCTCTGTGTCCCTTTTGAATAGATGTCAATACTTTCAATTCATCTCCAGTTCAGAGTTCTACATCACATTTCAGAATGACAGCAATTGTTCCTTTTTACAGACATCCAGGTACTGCTAACATTACAGGTAGCAGGTTTATGGTAAGTTACAGAAATCACGCCAAATAGTTACGCCACACGTACTAACTAATTCCCTATGCACAGTAACGATATAAATACAGATTATGCAATTAATAAAATTGAATCACTATACAGAATTTACACTAGTGCAGGAACAAGATATCAATGGCAGTTTCGTTTGTTTTAACCGCTCAGGGACTTCAGTAATCTTGCCCAAACATAAGCCTTGCTCTCTTTGAAGCCCTTACCATAGCCTTCCACTTCACAAGTGCACTCAATTTAACCCACCTACGGGAGGAAGGCAGCTTCGTCATGCTGCTGCCAACATGCGGCAGTGTGCTCACAGAGGGTGAGTAAAAATGAGGTTTGTCGAGCAGAGGGTCTTTGAGAAACTCATAAATGTTGAAAATGCTTTGTGTCGATAAAACAGGAATATCAGCTTGCATGTTCGGTGGGAAAGGAGATGCATACTGAGAAACCATTACTTCCTCTGGGTACCAGTCACCAAGGGAAGGACCTGGAAAAAATATTTTTGAGTGTACTGCTTTCAACTTCAATTTATTACAGACAAAATAGCAGTAGTTGCATGAATTTTGAGGACAGTAGGTACCGTCGTTTGTGAGTGACGTCTGATAATCCTCCTGATGGATTGTCAAGGCTGTTTGGTCCAGTGCTACTGATGCTATAATTTCATTTGATGCAGTAGTTGGGCAATGAAGTGTCACTGAACCTGCAGTGTAATTTGCATCCGGAGTTCCATACTGAACTTGAACTTCAGCACCAGAGTTCAGCTGGACATCAATGTCAAAGGACACATCCTGGGAGAGTGCAATTCAGTCAGTAATAATATAAAAAAAAATGTTTCAATGCTTTCTTAAAAGAAAATTATAAATAAATGTGGGGGGTAATTTGCAGGTGATCCTTTATCATGGCGGCTGATTTTGGGAAGCATGAACATTTCATCTGCCATAACAGTTAAAATTTGGGACATTCATACTGATTTACAAAATCCAAAAAAAATAAATAAATTACCAACCATTTTGTTGTTCTGAATTGTGAACCATATCTATCCCAGATCCCAGTCAAAGTAAAAGAAAATTGCAGCGATTGACCTGGAGTTTATTTTCATGTCACAGATAAACATTAGGCATTACTTACAGTTCCATTGTTTTCTTGTACAGACGGTAAAGGTCGTCACTCTCGGATGGATCCAAGCCTTTCAAATGAACATTGCTGGGATCGAATACCAGAAAATCCATTGCCCTCTGAAGTACCTTACCTTGCTCATCTGCTTCTTGAATATGATATGGAAAAACTAAAGCTTTCATGTCAATAAACCATTCTGACTGAAATAAAGAAAATATATAGAATATAACAAGCCTTCACCATTGGGTTCAGTAGACTCAGGCCCAGGAACGATAGATTCCTGTAGAGTACTGCAGCTAAGTGGTCTTGGTTGGTTATTATACATTTCATAATCAGGTTGATTATAGGTCATCCTTACTCCATTCTTCCACTTGAGCCTGCAAAGGTATAAGCATCACGTCTTATTACTCGCTTGGTGGCCGCTTAGCGAGTAAGGTGGTAGTGAGTCGCGATATGGTGGTCCATTGCAGTGCTGATTCTTTTCTAATTACTAAATTTGTCCTTTTGTCGTATATGCCAGGTTTACATTCTTCATGTTGTAAAGCATTGCCTTTTTGGGCCATGATTTGTTTTATTCAAATCATCTGAGTTCTGAGGAATACAGCAAATCCTTGATGCGACATAATAGGGGAAAAGGCCAAAAAGGGAAAGCTGAACGAAACGACGAGAAACTAGTCGTCCTCTGCGCGATTCTGCCCGGCGAACTCTCGTCTCAGCTTCGATTTCACCGTACCAGTGGAATTGGGGGTTGCGATGGAGGAGCAGTTCATCCTCCGCGTGCCGCCGTCCGTGGCGGAGCGGATCGAGCGCCTCATGAACGAATCCGCCGCCAGCTCGTCCGCCAACCCCGACGAGGCCTCCCTCGACCTCTCTTTCTCAGGTTAGGCTCGCCACCTCCCTGTCTCACTCTCCCTTGAATCCTACTGCGTCTCCTGTGTCTGTGCGAAAACCTAGCGTCTACTAGGCCTGCAGCTACGTTGGAAGCCGCGATTCATGAATTTACTGATGACCGATGGGGGATTACGTGCCTGAAGGCTGTTCGACGGAACGCGCAGGTCAGGTCAGGTCAGGTGTGGTGTGGAATTCCAAGGCGCAGGGAACGCGTGATTGTGGTAATCGATGGCAGACTAGATTGGCTTGAGCATGCCAGTGTCCTGCCCTTGGAATTCTTAGCACCGTTAACTGTTTGTTTCTTCACAGTAATTTTTAAGTGATGTTGGGACAGACAATTAGGAGCCAGAGATCACACACCACCTTATGCTGTACTGCTATGTGGCTTAGGTTATGACGAAGGCTGTTGTTCTTGCTCCGGATTGTGGTGATAGGTTTAAGTGTGATATTAGTCGATTGCGGTGTTGGGATTGTTGATGTTGATTTAGCATAGATCAGCTTACTCCTGCTACCCATTTAATAGGTTGTTCATTTGGAAACTTATTAAAGATCTTTAGTGTGTATGTTAGTATGTAGTATAACTTTTTTTAGTCCATCAGGATAGTAGGGTTGTCTTAAAATCAATAGTCAAAGCAAAACAAAATATTCCACATTTGTCATTCTGGCGTGAGCCCATCATTTCTGAAGTCTGATTGCTTAACCTTTGGATAAACCTTGAGGTTAATCATGTATGGAAGATCTATTTACTGTCGGATGAGCTGCTCAACATTTAGCAGTGGATATAATAACTGAATGGTGCATAATTAAAACTTAGGAATACAAATGATGCTGTTCATGCTTTTGTTAATCAGAATTTTGCAAGCTGTAACTATTCTTTTTCTCTTTATGTAAGATTAATGTTTGGGTGCATTACTTGGCCAAACATGGTTCATGCAGCACAATATCTGACCAAGATGAAATCGTGAAATAACTAGACTGCTTTTGGTAAACTCAGAAATAACTCGAGTTCAACGACTGTACAGCTCCAAAGAGTTGGGCCTATCTCATAGTGGGCATGCTATTATGCTAAGTCCTTATTATGAAGCTTTTACATTGAGAATTGAGACAGACAATGTGATTCATCTGATATGACATCCATGCATTAGTCCTCATTGTTATATTTTCTCTCTTCTAGCGGTAGCAAAACACTATGACCCCTCTTATTTCTGAGCATACAACTTGAACTATATTACACTGGAAACTGGTTATATCTTCAAGAACTAAATTTTGGAACCCTTGCTACCTTTCTACAGAGGATGGAAGAAATGGCACATTTATGATCGGTAATGAGAGCTTTCCTGCATCTCTCTTGGATCTGCCTGCAGTGGTGGAGTCATACAAGACATATGATGATTCTGTACTAATTAAAACTGCTGATATTGGTCAGGTAAAAATGCAAGTTTATTGTATCACTGCATGCCACCTATTTAATTAAAATTCATATCTTAAAACCATCTGTTGAAACAAAAACTGATACAGATGATTATGGTTAGAGAAGAAAATGATCCTGCTCCAGAAGGAGTTGAATACAAGCATGGGCTTACTCCTCCAATGAGGGATGCACGCAGGCGTCGTTTCCGCAGAGAACCAGGACTTGAATGTATTAAATAAAATATATTGTCCTCTAGCTCTGTTCATTGTCCAAATTTATGTTCATGGAAACACTTTTAGGCAGAACCCTGATTCTTTCTTACACAACTTTGCAGGCAGAGCTGGTTAGCCAAGTTGAGAAGCATCTCATCAATATTATGCATGGAGTATCTGTCAGTATCCTTTTGGTTGGTTTGATTTGCTAAATCCTAGCATATGTTTTATTCTAGCAGCTGAATAAAATGGTATATAGTATTTTTTTACCATTCTGTTAGGTTTTCTCAATATTTTTTGGCTACTAATGTTAGTTGACCAATGGTTCATCTACACGGGAGTTTCCTCCCTTGTTGAAAAGGGTCATATTATGATTTTTTGAATCCTCCCTTATTATGCTTCTGAATTGGATGTTTAACACTGAGGTCCATTACTTATATTGTTTTATAATGTAAATAAATATATATTTCTTACCAATTAACATAACTGCATTTGGTTCCTTGGTTTAAGGATTCTGTCATGTGAGTTCCATGTCTTTTAGTTAATATATATTTCTTATTATTGTTCCTTGACTACCCATAGATCAGAACGCCAGTGTGATAGGAGGTGAGGAAGGTGGTGATCGGAAGAAGCCTCCAGTGGCTCGCGCAGCTAAGCAGCCTAATGTTCAAGAGCCAGCTGCGAATGGAGAGGAAGCAGAACCTGAAAGGAGCGACTCTGATGAATCAGGTAGCTAAAGCTGACCTGAAGCGAGTCGGCCTCAGTGGCCCAAGCGAGCCAGGTCGAACTTTGCAATTTAGGAAGGATTGTGTATCTGTAACAAACAAATGTTTGTTCGCTCTGCATGTTGTTGACTGTTACGGTAAACAAGATGCCAGATGCTAATGCCCTGAGCATGAATTCCTTCGTTTTCACTGATCATATTGCCCTGAGTTTACACTCACGTTCATTTTGACGAATGGATGTAACAGTCAGATTAACATTGCCTCCTGATCTGTTTTCCCCTTCGTCGATCTGAGATGGCCAACATTTTTTTCCCTTTCGGGGTTGATGCCTCCGAGGTTTTCATTCCAATGTGCTTCAGTGGATGTGTTTGACAATTATAAGTAGGCTTAGTGAGATATCGTCGTGCAATGTGGTATTATTTGGTACTATTTATGTATCACTCTATCTTTGGCTGGAGCCATATCTTCTCTTGGGCCGTCCAACATCAAAGAGACTTTTGTGGCATATTCGTTTCTTGTGATACCTCTCCTCTTGGGCCGTCCAACATCAATGAAATTTTTGTAGCATGTTTGTTTCCACGCACAGCACAGTTGGCTGCTTGCTTGGGAATCGGCTTTCTTGTGCTGGCAAAGAGGTCCTGTACTCCTGTCCTCTGCAGCCTCTCACGGCATTTGGGACTAGACCTGTAATCAGGGCCGTGCCGAACAAAGAGGCCCTGTACGAACTATAGAATAGGGGTTTTGGTCAAAAAAAAAAAAACTATAGAATAGGGGTCTATATCACCAGAAAAACAAAACTATAGTAATGTAAATGTTGTAATGTATTATATAACAATGTTATATATCAAAAGGTGTATCTATTCAACTCTTGGTTGTTTAAATTTTACTTGAACAACTTCATTCTTGTGTTTCTCGAAATGAATTTGTCAAAGATGTGCTTATATTCAGTCTTGTCCAATAATCCATTCTCAAGTGTATTGGATCTTCAAAGACATGATGTTGATAGTTGGATCTTAAATACTAGACCAATCAATACACAGGCATAAAAAAGATGAATACAATAAAAATATTTAATTAACAAAGTTGGCACATAATCATTAAAGGAGACTAGTCAACTCAAACTATATTTCATCATACGAACATGAGCTTACAGAGGATATTGGGTATTGATTAAGAAAGGATTAAATCATCAAAAAATCACCTTGACTTAGTCATGACAAACGAATACTAGATCACTTGTTACTAGCGTGGCTGACTGGCTAGATGTGCCGTCGGCCGGCCTCTACTTCTCTGCGTTATCGCGGCGAGCTAGCAATGGTGGTGTTGTGGTGAGTTGCGTCTTGCAATGAGGTGTTGTTTGGTTTGAGAATGGTAACACAAACTGACAATGGTAACACAAAGCGAGGGGAATAGAATAGGATTAAGCGACACGGGATTTGTTTGGATCATCTCTGTAATAGCTTCTGGTTCCATCGGAAGAGAGCATATGGCTCTTCACTCAAGTGGTTGTGCCATCGGAGTGCCTTTTCACGTAGGAGAACGTGTGATGCCATACGAGGTCGCGGCCATTTAGGGGATCGAGCACGGCCTTGCCTCCCACTTCGATGCACCCCCACCCCGCGCCTCCCGCAATGGTGCGAAGGATACACGGACCAACGAAGCCCTTGGCGCGCAGGGGTGAGAGGAAGTACTAGACGAGGGCTCCATCCTTGGACACCGCAACTTGGAATGTCCGCACCAGTACGGCGGGCTCGACGCCGTACACGTTCAGTTGAGCGAACGAATGCGCTCGCCAAAGCGACGTGCGTGCTCGCCCAAGGCTGAAGATATGACGTGATGAGCTCAACGTTAGTGGATTGCGCGTGCAACGCCGTCGCTAGTGCTGACGTGTGCGATTCTCCCACCGCGCTATCCTTGGTCGTTGTCTTGTCCGTGTGCCCCGCACCCGCCTCATCCTCGACGGCCTCCTTACTGGCGTGGCATCCCGTCATTGTCGCCAACCTACTGACGTCGTTGACCAACACCGCGGCAGGCACAAATGGTGGGGGATGAGGCCCTCGACCTAGTCCCTAGACTCGGTGTCTACAACCCTCATGCTCGGCCTCTAGTCTTCTTCCCCGTCCTTGGCGGCCGTAGGATGGTGGGGGACGAGGTGACGAGGTCCTCAACCTAGTCCCTGGGCTCGGCGTCGGCCACCCTCGTGCTCCTGTCACGGGAGCTCCTCCTCACTCTGGTTCTTGTGGCACAGGCTGTACATATTGTACACGACGAGGCTGTGGGTGTCGTCGTCATCGAGGTAGAACTCGACAAGGATCCGTCTGTGGGTGTCGTCGTCGTCGAGGTAAAACTCGACAAGGATCCACCCGATCTGCGTAGCTGCATCGTCCCTTGTTGTCAAGAACGAGAAGGTCTGTCGGTATCCGACGACCCAACTGCTGTCACAGACCTTCTTGGGCACCTTCTCGCTCTTCCACGTCCCGGCGCCCTCTGAGACGGCGCATGCCTTGCACCGTCCACGGCGGTTCTTGGTGCGTACTGGGCTCACAAAGTACCAGGCATGCTCGCCGGTCTAGGAAGCTGCAACACAAAATCAACGCGCTAGGTCAGACGGCTCAACGGCATACATGTCGACAGCGTGGACGAAGCCGTTTGCATCCTAGGCGCCACCTGTGGCAGCACAGGGGAGGAGGTACTGCTCGATGAGCTCGATGGTCGGTGGGGTGGGAGTCGAAGTCGGCAGCCGGTGAGGCGCTATCGCGAGAGGGGGAGACGCCTAGGTGTGTGTGTGCGGTGGCGACGCATGATGAACGATTGGAATGGAATTTGGGGGGGAGTTAGGATTAGGGTCAGTGCGACGGTTATATATAGGGGCCCAACAGAATCTATTGTGGGGCCTACCATGCCTTAGGACGCACCGGCAGCGAGAGGGATGAGAGTTGGGTGCGTTAGTTTTAGTATGCATAGCTGAGTTTTCCACCATATCCAAATTTGGTTTAAGATGTTACCTAAGTTCAAACATTGGAACTATTTTTTGCTTTGTTATATATGTTTGTGATATTGCATATCGAATGTATGTTTTGCCCCTAGCTTCAAATAAATATATTGCTTGTGTTGTTATAGAAACGCAATACGGAGAAGGCCTTTTGTAGGGGACCTTCGGGAGAACATATCTCGGGAGGAGAAGTGGTGCAAAGAGAACATATCTTGGGAGGAGAAGGCTCTACGATTGTTTATATAGCGAGGGAGGTGGCTATTTTTACATGTTCCATTAGTCTCTCGAATTATTATAGACAGGTCCCTATTTCTTACAAAGAGGCCCCTGCTAGGCCTATTTCTCCAACAATAGCCCATCAGCTACTTTTGGCTATGTACAAGAAAGCGAAGTAGCTTAAGTATGGAAAAGGCCTAGCTCCTACTAAGTCCTCGGCAGTGAAAAACGCTCTCACTATTGCACCCATGCGTATGTTTTGCTAAAAAAATCCACCCCAAAAACCCTATGGCAAAAAGATGGAGAAAAAAGCATGGACGCCTATCAAGCCTATACAAGTATGAAGTATACAATCTGAGTGTTCATTGTCGCTTTCAACATCGAAGGAGGGGGTCACCGATGATGATGATCGGCAAGGGCTTCAATGATTGCTCTTCTCAGTGAGGCGGAAGATGCCAAATGTGTCGGTGAGCCTCTCCAGCCGAAGTGTATTGATAGAGGTGAAGAGGTCGACGGGGATGCTCTCGGCATGTTGTAGATGCCAAAGGTGCAGGTGAGCCCCTCAAGCCTGCAGGTGAGCCCCTCAAGCCAAAGCGTGTCAGCAAAGGCAAAGAGGTCAACTAGGCATACCCCTATGGCTGATTTCTATTACACGCTTGGAGACCTTAAACTTCACTCTAGTGTTGAGACAAATTTGAGATCCTCTAAGTCATCATAGTGCTTAGTGCCACATAATGCCATATGTTAGTGCTTGGGACTGCAATCCTTTAGGCCTTAAGCCTTTGCTCCGTTGGTTACGACCAAGTTTATCTAGTTAGATACGTGTCTCTTGAAAATCTGTGCTTCCATGCATAAAAACTTGTAAGTGGGACTTTTAGTCTCGTGAGACTTTCAACGTGTGGAGTGTCTGCCACCTTACTTGTTCATGTTCAAGGGAGGGAGGCTCCCAACTATTTGTCCGAAGCTCACCATAGTAGAGACGATCCGGGAAGCATCCGGCAAGAGGTCCTTGCTTGTTTTAAAATATAGCATCAACAAATAGCACAATATCATAATATTAAAGTGATTTTGAATACGAATCCAAATATAGAACATGCATACACTAAAAATATACAGTTTTTGACTAAATTATTAGTCAAAGATTTTTAAAATTTGATTTTTTTCATATACATGCACGCTTTGTTTTATGGGATGGTGGGCGTATTACTGAACAAACACGTGAAAATATGCCATATTGCCACCATGGACACATCGCACTTACTTAGTAAGGCTCTTAATCAGCTAATATTCCCCCCAGTATATATTCCACTGAGGAACACTTCATGGTGGCGAGCGTAGTAGCGGCGGCGAAATCCGCGTTCGGAGAGGATGGCGTGCCATGACTTGCAGACGAGGGCCGGGCGCCCAGGCGGCCTCCACGCGCCATGGATGCGCAGGCGCGCAGACGACGATTCCGGCGAGACCCGGAGGAGAATCTCCGCGACAAGGTTATCAGTAAGGTCGGACAGCGCCGTGCCATCATGAGCAACGACGCCACCGTCGTCCTCGTCTCGCGCTTGCTTGTCACCGACGACAGCAGCACGACCGCCGGCCGGCTCCTCGTCGTCGTTGGCGGTAGTGCCGGCGACGGTCCTCGTGGAGGTGGTGGTCTTACCGCTACCGGCCGCCGGCGTGGGCGTCCTTGTTGGCGTCGTCGGCGTCATCGTGGACGCTCGTGAGGCACAGGAATCGCGAGAGAACGGAGAGGAGCGTGCGCCCGCCATCGGCGGCAACTGCGGAAGGCGGCCTGCGACGGTTGGTGTCGCCCATGGAGGATCGATGGGATCGGAGATACATGGAAGATACCCGTTTAAGGAGACAGGGCAAGCTAATTAATCTGGTGATACCCGTTTGATTTCCCTTATTAATGGATAGGAATTAATCATCACCATTGATTTTGATAAATTAATCAGTTACTCCTTTGTTTATATCTATTCAATTAAATTAATCAGTTAGTCCTTGTTTATTTCTATTTAATTATTAGCATTTCGAAAAAGAAACTGATAAACACAATTCAATGTGGTAAATACGTAGACAGATGAGGGTTGAGGATAGAGATAGAAAATAGAGCGTGGGATAAAGATATTATGTATCCCTGTCCCACTACCAAAATATGGGATAAACTCTGTCCCCGTGTTCCATTCTATCTTTTATATTTCTATCCCATTACAAAGCCCTGTATAACAGCATTAGCACCGTATCAAAAACAGAAAGCATATATTGCATTGGGACCTAGCTCGTTGTTCTCGCAAACATTGGCTACTGAATGAGCTTGTGTTTTCAAGCATGGCCTCATAGCAAGCCCGCAACTCAACCAACCCACCCCCACGGCCCACCTCACTGGACCCCACTCTCCACTCCCGCATGGCCGGTAACATTGCTGCCCATCGTCCCTTGGATGGTTCGCTTGCAATTCAGTTAGGATCGTTATAAAAAAAAATCAGTCAGGATCGGAACCAAACCAAATGAACCAAGAATGAAATTCTCGATACTATCTTTTCTATATGCTTGTTCAGTTCTCATTTTTATCTAACTAAAATTTTCAATGAATCGAGGCACAGACTAGACCGGACCAAAGATCCGAATGCCTAGTCCTAAACACAGCATATGAATTGATACTAAAGGATTAACCTTTAGGCTTGCGTTGGTAATGCAACTTGAGTTTCATCATTACACATGTTTGAATTAATGCTATCCGCACATGTTTAAATTAAGGCTATCCGCACTCATCGTACTGCAAATTCCTAATTAAAAGGAATATTCTGTTCTGGTCGTCACCCATTTTGAAATATAGTAGCAGATTCTCCGCGTTTACCCTATACCAACTACCACACATTTTATACACACTCTCTCCTTCCCATCCCTTCCCTACATGTCCTCTCTCTCCCTGTTCACTCCGCCTCCCGCACCAACGCCTCCTAGCGCCGCCTGCCGCCGCTCTCCTCGTCCTCCGGCCAGCGCGGGCTCGGTGACCTCTCCCCTCTGGCGCCGCTGTAAGGAATGTGATGAGGTATCCTACCCAAGTGGGGGAGGTGGTGATTTGATTCGCTAATCGCTCTTCTAAAACTTAGGGCTTTCTAGTTAGTGCATAAGATAAACCTATCGCATCCTACACATACCAGTTAAGTCTAAGGTTTATCTATACGCTCTCTAACTTATCCAAAAGACTTGCAACCTAAAGCCAAACATAATCAAACTAGCTAGGAAAGATAGAGACACACAAGGAAGTAAAAGCGGAAATGTAAATGAGGTAAGTAAAGAGGTAAGGGCAAGCGGATGCAAACTCCCGAGAAGTCATGAGGATTCAACGTGGTCCACCACTAAGGGCTACGTCTATAGACTCATCACCGAAGGCAATATCCAAACTGGACACGAAGACTCTTCCGATCGCCATCTTGCGCCTGCCACCGAGTGGCTCCCAGCAAGCAAAGGCTAAGTTCCACCAAGGTACCAAGGCCTAGCCACCGCTACCACCACCGTCTCTCTCGATCACAAGACATCGGATTACACTACGGAGTTTGTAGGGTCTCCTCGTCCCCGCACAAGGTATCACCGCCGCTCCACACCAATGAAGGAGGGTCTAACAACAATATGGCTTGACTGCAGTCAAGGCTTCTCTCTAGCTCACACAAGACCTACACTCAAAAAGAGTTTGCAAGCTCACTCTACCTAAGCTCTAACCTAGCTTGGATTAGTACTAGCTCTCATATGGTGGTTGGAGATGGTAGATATGCTTAGAATACTCCTCTACGCTTGCTTTGATCTTCAGTGGCTCCACCTCGCTCAAAATGACTGGGTGGAACGCTCAAAATTACTGGGTGGGGTGGTTTGTATAGTCCCCAAACACGAATTAGCCGTTGGTTGAAAAGCTTCTAGAAAGTGCCTAGATCAGTCAGTCCGGTCTGTTCACTTTGGCATACTTCAGACTATCCGGTCCGTAGTACTTGCCAATATGTCTGATGTATTATCCAGTCTCACGGACCGTACCACACGGTCCGTTGATTTCCTCAACTACTCCAAACTTCACACCTTTGGTCAATACTGTCCGACTCTTAGTCTGGTCTTCTAGACTGTACTGTCCGATCTGTGTAAACTAGGTCGCTTCCACTTCTTCACTGCTGAAGTTGTTCGGTTCTGTTGTCTTCTTTGGGGTTTAGACCATCCGGTCTTCACATCTTCCAAGTCTTTCAAATCTTCACTCCTTCGGCCAGAATGGTCCAATGGTTTGTCCGGTCAAACAAACCATACCATCCAGTCCATTGATTCTTGAACGCTTCAACTGCTCAGCCCCTTCAGGAAAACTTGTCCGGAGGTTTGTCCGGTCAAGTAGACCGTATTGTCCCGTGCACACAAACCCCATTGGGGCGGCCCTTCGTGCCATGCCTTCGGCTTTTCTTATTTTTCATCCTATGGAAATATGGCATAAGAGGCTATTTTCCTTATAGCTTCCCACCCAGCCATGGACGACATCATCTCCACACTGCCGCTGCGCCTCCTCTGACTGCTGCCTCAACCGCCTCCTCCTCGCCTAGGGAGGCAGCACCTTCTCTGCACTCGGTGGCCACACTCTGCCCCGTCCGGTGGCGCTCCGCACCACGCCACTAGCCTGTGTCCTACGTAGAGGCCGTCGGATCTACTGCCACCACCGGCTCCTAGATCCAGCATCATCTCCTTTGTGGTGGCAGGAAACGCTGTGGTCCGGGCGTCCGGAGCGTCGGACGCTCGGCACCCGGCCACTTTTTTCTATTTTTTCATTCTATCTATTTTAATTACGTTTTGTTAATTAATATTTTTTTGCCACAATGTCTATATTATGATATGTTGTGGTAGTTAAATAAATAAGTTATTGAAGTTGCAAAAGTTGATTTTTAGTGTTGAGTACACTATTTTCTCGATGTTCAGAATATCAATTTACAATGTTCCAACCAAAGGACGATGATTTATACTAGTATTACGAAATGTTGCTGTAGTAAATAGTTGTTTTGCGAAGCAAACCAAAATATTTGTTGTGGGAATCTTTTTGATGAACATGAATTTTGAGTTATTGATGTTGCGAAAGTTGAAATCTAGCGTTGCGTACATTATTTTTCAATGTTGAGAATATGCATTTTCAATGTTGTTGTAGTGGGGATTTTCTTATTGATGTTGCAAAAGTTGAATTTTATTGTTACGCGCGCTATTTTTCAGTGTTGAAGATATACATTTCTAATGTTGCACCGAATCTCTCGAAAATGGATTGATGAATTTTTTATTCGATTTATGGATGTTGCGATAGTTGGATTGCAGTGTTGTATGCACTATTTTTCGATGTTGAATATATGCATTTTCAGCATTGCGCAAATTTTGCTTATTTTTCATGTTGTGTGAAACATAAGGTAGGATTTTTTCTCTTGAATCGTATGGACATGGTGATTTTTTAGTTTAAGTATTGATGTTGCAATAGTTAATTTTCAGTGTTGTGTATACTATATTTCAATGTTGAGGATATACATTTTTTATGTTGTAAACACCCTGACACACACCAGATTTAGATGTTGCATGCAACATGGTTAGAATGTTGTGGTGGGAGTTTTCCTGCTTTAAATCCAACGGCCGGTATCTGTGGATCGAACGGTGCTGCCTGCGTCCGCCGCGGGGCCGTCCGCCTGGACGTCCGGGCGCCGGCAGGCCCGTTGTGGTGGACACCGGCGACGCGGATCCACCACCTCCTCATCTTCTGTACCACGCCGTAAGGCTTAAAGTGAGGCACCGCCGCCACTCGCCCCCATGCGGGTCGGCGCCTTGCGGCTCTCGTGAATTGAAGAGAGGGAGACGCTCACGGACGCCGGTGACACTAGATCCACCGCATCTCCCGGATCTGACAATGATGGACCCTTTCCCACTGGCCCCATCTTGCGGTCCGTGGAGGCCGCTGGCCTGCCACCTCCTTCTACATCAATGGTGACGAGCAGCGAGGCCTAGTCTCCAGTGCTACCACCTCCATGGGATCTGGCCCCAATCTCCTCTCTCGATCTCTCGGGTCGTCACTGCCGGCAGATCTCGCGTTCCTCTGCCGCTTCGCTCGCCATGGAGGTAGCGCCGGGCATGGAGGAGTTTCAAGCATGGAGGATGGCCACCGCCACGGCCCACAGGTTCCTCTACCACCGCCTCCTCCATCCTTGTTCGTCCCTTCTCTGCCTCAAGCAACATTTACAGGGGCACGAAGACGAGGCTGTTGGAGTGTGTGGAAGAGAGAGAAGGCGACTAGGTTGGATCCCTACAGCGCTTGAAATGGGGGTAGGATGGGGTGCGCTATGGTAGGGTGGCTCTTGTAGTCCCCCGCTGTAGCTCTCCCTTACCCGATATTTGGGGTAGGGTAACGTTTAGAGTCTGCCAGTGTGGAAAGCCTAATTTAGTACTCCCTCCATACATATAAAACTTGACGTTTAGGACAGGATTGTGGTAACCAAGGAGTCATTAATTAGGAGGTAATCTTCCATGCTTTTCCATGTTTGTCCTTATTAAATACGGCTATGAGTACCACCTAGACATGAAAGAATCGCAGGTGGACTGGTTAGGTGGGTGGGACTTGAGCCCAGAGGGGGCAGGGTTCGAATCCCCTAGCTGTCATTTTTTTTTGTTTACACATTTTTGCATGGAGTACGTTGATTTTGCATGGCACTGTGATCGTGCGGGAAGGGACGTGTTTGGGCGCTAAGGCCGGCTTCGTGGCTGCTCTTTTTTTTTGCTTTTTCATTCGATTGGACTTCTTGGCGCGCTTGCGGCTCAATTTTTTTTTCGCTCGTGCTCAGTTTCAAATGGAATGGCGCGTGTAGGTGGACAACTGCGTCGTCTGTCCGTGTGCTATTCCTATTTAACCAGCGCTGCACCCTTTCCATCTCAATCTCTTTTATTTCCATCTTTGCCGTCCGTGCTGCACTCTTTCCTTCTCCAGTCATTCTCTTTCCATGTACGTTTAGCAATGGCTCATCCATTCGATTTGAACGTTCGTTTAGAAGAAGACACCGCGTATGGTAATGTACTCGTACTCATTTTTTATATGTTAGCTAACTTGTTCTTTTTTTATACAGCGTGTATCTCATTTTCTTTCTTTACTTTTTGGACAGGGTTTGATTTGAACCTGCCTCTAGACGAGTTTGGTGCGGTTGATTTAGATTTTCTACAAAACATGCCCGGTTAGATTTATGGATGTGCTTTTTTTTTCTATACTTAGATCATACCGTGACTTTAGCTCACTATGAAAATGCGCTTGTTTAATTCCTTTTGCTAGAACAGGAAGTTGAGGCTCCTGTTCAAGGAAACCAGCCGACGCGTGACTATCCTGATCATGTTAGACAACAAGTCTACCAAGCTTTGCTAAAAAGAAGCAAGAACGGGAAGCTTGGGAAGAAGGACACAACAATTGTTGCCGAGCAATTTGGAGTAAAGATCCGAACAGTTCAGCGCATATGGAGGCAAGGTAAAAACCAACTTGCTCAAAACCAATCCCTTTTGATTTGGCAAAATTGAGTGAGATTCCTCTCAAAAAAAGAATGACCATAGAAGATGTTTCTAGAGAACTTGGTATTAGCAAATCTAGGATACAAAGGTATTTGGCAAAGGGTATGATTAGGCGCCACTCTAGTAGCATAAAACCTTACCTCACCGATGATAACATAAAGGCTAGGTTGAAGTGGTGCATTGACATGATTGAGCAAGGATTGCTTGATGATCCAAAGTTCAAGGATTTGTTTGACTTTGTGTTTATTGATGAGAAATGGTTCTATCTCCATAAAAAATCTGAGAGATACTACTTGCTACCCTGTGAAGATGAACCACACCGCACTTGCAAGAACAAGAACTACATCCCTAGGATCATGTTTTTGTGTGTTGTTGCTCGTCCAAGGTTTAGAGATGGAGAATGTGTGTTTGATGGCAAAATAGGTTGCTTTCCACTAGTCACAATTGAGCAAGCTATTAGACGAAGTCACAATCGGCTGCGTGGTGCGCAAGTAATCAAGCCAATCCAATCCATCACAAGGGATGTCATAAGAGATTTCATGATAAATAGAGTGTTGCCAGCAATTAGAGCGAAGTGGCCAAGAGAAGATGTGCACAAGCCAATTTTCATACAACAAGATAATGCTCCTACTCATTTAAAAGTGGATGATCCTCAGTTTTGTGAGGTTGCAAAGCAAGATGGGTTTGACATTAGGCTTATATGTCAGCCGGCCAATTCTCCAGATTTTAACATTCTAGATTTGGGTTTTTTTTGAGCAATTCAAGCTATTCAGTACAAGAAAGGTGCAAAGACATTGAACGATCTAATTCCAGCAGTCGAACAGGTAAAATATCATCCATTCATTGTTTCAATACATGACAAAATGATTAAATCATGCTAATTTCTTCAACACATGTTTTTGTAGGCATTCTTGGAGTACTGCCCAAAGAGAGCAAATAGGATATTTGTAACACTACAAAATGTTTTGAAGGAAGCAATGAAGATTAAAGGGAGCAACAAGATCAAAATTCCTCACATGCAAAAGCAAAGACCAGAGAGGGAAGATATGTTGCCATTGCAAATTCCTTGTGAACCTTCATTGCTAGCTGAAGCCATCAGTAGTCTCCCTGCAAATTAGAAGATGCAATTTAGTTTATGCAAAGTAAAAGATGTGCTGAATGCTCATGTATCTTTGTTGGCCTGGGGACTGCTCTTTGCTTGCTTGATCTTCTCCAACTTCTTTTCCATCTTCTCGTCCAACTTCTTCACAACTTGTTCAGGCAGAATGATGGTCTGACCACTCATTCTTAGTTTGTCCACGTCAGGAATGAAGAACTCACAATCAAACTTGTCCATGTCATGAAGGAACCTTGCTGGGATGTCGTAGTCTTCATGCAAAAGGCCACAACGGGCACACCTCCGAGCGTTGCGGCGAGCTTGGTAACAGGCTTCTCCGAAGACGCCGCCAGCGTGGAACGTGCCGCAGCGAGGACAGTCGACCACCTTGTCGACGTCCGGCACCTCCTCGACGGAGTCTGGCACCTCCTCGACGGTGTCCAGCGGGTCGACAGTGTCCAGCGCGACGGAGTCCGCGATGAGCACATCCGCCGAATCCGGCGCCACCACTGAGTCCGCGAACACCTCGTTCGAGCCCGCGATCACCTCCTCCGACCTACTTTCCATGGCGAACTCTAAACGATGGCGGCAGCGAGCTCTAAGCGATGGCGGCAGTGAGCTCTAAACAGAGAAGAGTGGATGAAGGGCGTCGGGCGAGCGATGAAGACGCCGCGAGCCATGGAGCGTCGCTGGGAGGCACGCACGCGCGCGTTGAATGCGAGCGAGTTTACGAGGGGGCACGCGCGCGTTGAATGCGGCGGCAGCGCAACGGACGGACGCGCAACAGGCGAGGCTGGCAAGGGCATTCGGGTCCAGTAGGTGTCGCGCTGAGCCAGGACGTCAACTAAAACGAAACCGGCGGTAGCGCCCAGAACGTCAAGTTTTATAGGTATGGAGGGAGTATACTACTGCATCAACCCATGCTCTAGTGTGGCCTGAAGTGTTATAATATACATGTGTTAAACATTGGTATGTAAATTAATACCAGTGTAAGTTGATAATTTAGAAACATACTATTTTCTTTATCTAATTTTTCTCATGATAGCATGTCTTGGTAAATAGACAGATTTTATTGTTCTTGTTTATTTTTCATAACCATAGTGATGTGCAACTTATTTTTAAATTTGAGATGTTATCGCCTTTAGATGACCTATAATGATGATGATGATGATGATGATAATAATAATAATAATAATAATAATAATAATAATAATAAGAAGAAGAAGAAGAAGAAGAAGAAGAAGAAGAAGAAGAAGAAGAAGAAGAAGAAGAAGAAGAAGAAGAAGAAGAAGAAGAAGAAGAAGAAGAAGAAGAAGAAGAAGCATAATTTATATGTAAATTAAGGGGTTGATTTAAGTTATATTTTATAATGGCTTGATGGGTAATTTTATATGAGAATTTAGAGAGTTATTTTGAGTTCTATTTTATAATGGTGTTGTGAGTAATTTATATGTAAATTTAGGTATTATTTTAAGTTATAGAATGCTGGGTAAATTTTTAGAACACATACTATATCTAATGGTTGTCGGATGTTTCTAATTTTTGTCGGAATTTATTTGGGGCTCTGGCGTTTATACCCCCACTTTAGAGTCTAATAGTGATTTTGCCCTCACTTTTTTAACTTTGTGAATTTATCCTTATATTTTTCAAATCGAAGATAGAGTTTACCCCTATTCAGTTAGTTTTTCTTAAAAGTATCAATTCCGGTGCCAAAAGATCATCATGCCGATAGATTTTGCCCATATTTTTTTTGCAATGGGTTGTGATAATACCCCTATTCATGCTGCCGGCAGGTCGCGCCTAGACAACTCTGCCACAGCCGCCAGGTCTCCCAATGCCACGTCGCAGCCAGGCCACGTGGCACCCAAGTTTACACCAATGACACTACAGTGGGTCATGGGCGGAAGAATAAGAGGCATTCTACTCTATTCCTCTATTTCGAAAGGTTTTTCTATTTGTTTTAAATGATTTAGTCTAGTTGTAGCTAACAAGGTTAGAAATACGGGTAAACGGAGTCTTCGTTTTGAAAACGTGGAGTAAAATCACAACGTTTTTTAAAATGAGGATAAAAACACAATTGGAGTTGCTAGCAAGGGTATGAACCCCAATTTCCCAATTTATTTTGTTTAATTGCTAGAGTGTCACATGAGGGTTTAACATTGAGTCACCATGATTAACACGCCATGATTAGTGACCTTAGATGACTTTTAGTAGAATTTTGGTAATCTTTATAAAGGCTAAATCTTTTTAAAGCAAGGTATAAATATAGCAAAACGGGACAACCCTTTCTCTTTTAGAACATCAGCCATGAGATTAAATAAACAAAAATGGATTTTTCATGAATTCTATAATCAAAAGAAAAAATGTTGAAGTTTTTGGAGTCTTGGTGGATCATCTTTCGGTGAAATTCCTCAATCAGCCAAGCTTGCTCCTGTTTTTTTTATTGTGGCTCTATTTTCTTTTCTAAAATCAGAACATTTTTCAAGTCTTCTTAGCGGCTGGAAAGGTAATTTCTTTCAATTAGAGGAAGAGTGACAGTATTAAGTAACCTTCCAATACACATGATGTTCCTTTTCATTATCCCAAAACGTGTTCCTAGAAAAAATTTATTACTTCCGGTCTCGTTTCTATTGGCAAGGAGCTGAGAGTAATAGAAAGTATTGTCAAATGGGAGATTCTATGTCAATCAAAAGATCAGGGAGGCCTTGGGACCCATGATCTAATGGTAAGAACATCGATCTCTCTAGTAACCAAATGGTTAAGTAAGTTGTTAACATCAAATAGTACTTGTTAGCAATTGATGTGTCCCAGGAACAAATACTTATCATCAAAAGTCAAAACCATTAGTACAGAGACCAGGTCATTC
This sequence comes from Paspalum vaginatum, assembly GCA_030272315.1. Taxonomy (NCBI): domain Eukaryota; kingdom Viridiplantae; phylum Streptophyta; class Magnoliopsida; order Poales; family Poaceae; genus Paspalum; species Paspalum vaginatum. The sequence goes on along the minus strand of CM059019.1, from coordinate 34,247,552 downwards.
AATTTTTTTTGGCTATTGTGATGAAGGTAAAGAATGAGTTTTTTCCTACTTCGGCACTTTTAAAATCAGGTGAGGTTCTAGGATGACACATGGCTTGGGAACTGTGCACAAAAACAACAGTACCCAGAGTTATATAGCATGGAATTAATTATTTTCACTAATCATAACTGCCCAATTGGAACAGGATGATGATGAAATTTATTGGAATTTGAGCCAATATAGACAATTCTTAGTGAAATCTCATTATCAGGTATTGATAAAAAATTCATGTCCCAATTTAAACAAACAGTTATGGAAGCTCAAAGACCCACTAAAATTTGTATTCTTATGGTATCTAAGGAGAGGATTCAATTCTAACTAAATATAACTTGGCCAAACATAAGTGGAAGGTAAGATAGTACAACGTGCTGCTTTTGTCACAAGATAGAGACAACTAGGATTCTGTTCTTCAGCTGTGGTTTTGCTCATATGGTTTAGAGTTTAATACACTTAGATTTGGTATTTCTACGCCATCCGGCATTTCTAATATGTTTGGGAGTTAGCTCGGTGGTTTTAGAAAAGATTTTAGAGATATTGATTTATCAGGAGCAGCAACTATTTGTTGGGCTCTATTGTTAAGCAAGAATGATTTAGCTTTTGAAAAAAAAATCAATTTATTCCCCTTACAGGTTATCTATACTATCTCCCATTTGTTTAGGGCTGTGTTCTCCCGTTAGCAGCAGAGGCAAACTTGTATCAACTCGATGTAAAACTCTTGAAATTAATATTATCTTCCTTCGTCAAATAAATTCTTCTCCTCCCATATTCTCTCATTGTGCCTGAATTATAGTTTGTTTAACAAAATGTCACAAAATCGGAGAGATGTGGCCTAGATCAGTTTGCAACGAAAAAATTCAAAATTCAGAACACGAGCCTAGAATATTCCTTCAGGTAGTTCATAAGTGAATATTACTGTATTACTTGCCACATTAAACATCACCATCTCTATATCATCAAACAGTTTTGATGCCCCATTAGGTGGCAATGCATGAACAATATTTACAATTAAACACCAATAGCAAAGCCAAAAGTTGAATAAAAAAATATCTCCACTATACACATATCATCAACATTGACTCGAGGAATGCTGTCAGTTAACTTGTCCTTGCTGTTCTTGTTTTATTTATTAATTTGTTTGTTTTTCATTCAGCCATTGTTCACACAGCTGGCTCTGCTCCCAGTTCCAGCATCTCATGACAGCCGGACTCTTTGAAGCTGCCATGCCTTGAGTACATTGGATAGTCAGCCATAACTCTGGCAGCACAAATAGATGCGCCAAAGTTAGCTTCCTCTGGTTGCTTCTCTTCACAGATCTGCGGGGCCGAAGCATCTGCAAAGTACATAGTAATTAGTATCAGCAAGTTTATGACTTTCTCCCTGAGACTTCTTGTGGCTTTCATCGCACAAAGATGAAACTGTAATTACCATTTTCTTTCAAAGGTATGTTGTAAACCTCATCATCCATCGTCAGGGATGCTTGTGTCAAAACCACAGGCCCTGTAATTTCATTTGTCACGGTTGCTGCTGGGCAACAAAGTGTGACTGAACCTGTGATGTCATTTGCAGAGGTGTTTGCATAATGTTCATAGCTACAGTCCAGGAAGAAACTGAAGCCAAATGATTCATCCTGTGAGAATATTACTCAGTTAGGGACCTGCGTTGGCAGCACCAACAAACAAGGAAAAATGCTTCTATGTTCTCTTAAATTGAGAATTTCACTCATTCTAAAGATCCTGAAGATTAATCATTGCAGCTGCTTTAGGATCTGATACTATGGCAGTTCTCTTTGTGTAGGTGGTGTGTGTGAGAAAATCTAAAAAAAAAATATTGGGACGGAAAATTTCATCTGTGTGTGGAATAACTCGACAGATATATACCAAATACTTTAAAAAACTTCTTGCCTAAAATTTTTAAATGGTAATACTAACAGTTATAAGAATCGTGCTGAACTACACATATTTTCTTCTCTACTAACAATATCGTGAAACATATAGAATTTGATCAGAAGAATAAGAAAGGTAGCTGCATTTTGAATGCAGATTTTTTTTTTGTTATTCTACAGGTGCTAAACATGCATTGCTTACTTCTTCATTTTGTGTAAGTCGAATGGACCCCAGCCTTTCTAACGGACACTGCTTGGAATGACCACTAGAAGTCCCTTGATGAACAGCTTGAGGAACATTTTTGTCTGCAAAATAAGTTTTAGCCTCACTAATCATTTTACGACGAGTCAAAATACCATTGTGGAAAAGCTTAAGCAAGTATGCAGGTTATTAATATGTTCACCAATGTGCCCTTGCATAAGGTCAGTAAATTTATCCTCCAGCATGCTCAACCCTTGGAATATGTCCTGGTTGATTGGTCTTGGTTGACCATCATCATCCATTTTATAATCCGGTTGATTGTAGGTCATATTGTCATATGCAACTTTGCTCAATTGTATGACCAGGTCCTGCAAATATTCGATTAGATAAGAATACATTTATTTGAAAATGGATATTAATTTGTAGCATTTGCCTTAGGCCCCTTACTATATGTGCATATTGTTCATTACATTGATACAAGTTATGTCTTGGATTTTCAATACCCAATAACATCTATCAACTGATTTGTGTTATAATTAAATGACTTCAAGCAATTTTGTGCTTTCTTGTTAAGAACAAATATACACTGCACTGTCTATTTCTCCTGAATTCTGTGACAATCGGTCCTATGAACTGCCCTGTTGTGCCAAAAAAAGATTTGAGAATCAACAGCCAGCAATTCGCAAACTTTATGTAAAGTATCACTATTAGCTAGTATCAACTGGGACTGGGAGTGTTGCAAGGTCTTTGTAACATCTTGCTGTAATGACTTTAGAGTTTATAAAAAATCCCAACTCGATAAAAAAGTAGTATCAGAGTTACACCTCTGTAGGATTTTCAATATCATCGAAAGAGGAGTAATTGTCACCAAACTTTACTCCAACAATCTGATACACTGAATTGAAGAACAGCATAACATTATTGCCTTCGACAAGAAAAGAATATAGCTCTCGCCCAGGATCACATTTCATAGCATGCTCGACAATAGCTTGTCCAAACTAATTCTGTGGCCTTGTTGAGAATCTAAACACAGGGAGGTAGGAGAAGCCAGTTATATTAAGAAGTATGAAATTCTGATTAACAGGTACACAAAGGAATTCTTTCCTTACTTTGCGCAGAGCTTTCTCATCCTTATGATACAACCTCAAGAAGTCCTTCACAAACAGAATGCCAGAACGTCTCAAAGCATCATAGAAAGCTCCATCCTTTGAGATCTTCTTTAGGCGCCACACATCGTCATTCAACGATGGTATATCATGCTTTTTGGATCCTATAAGCACAAGATGACTACAAACATGTAAGACCATATCCGTAGGGATAAAATTATAATTAGACACTGCAATTCTGAAGGTAACATAATTTCAACATTCAGACTCAGGATTACCTTCGCCACGGCGTTCCTTGACAATAAAAGGTTCCGTGATTCCTTCTTGGACTCGTTCTCCAATATTGTCAATAATCATTACCCCAAGCCTGAACTTGCCACTCCTCACAAACTTGGAATTATCAATAAAAGTAGCACCACAGAGAAAAGCCTCACCATTTGTCAGACAAAGTTCAAGATCTCCAGTCAGGACTGCCCCAATCCTGTCTCGTGGCCGTACTATGGAGTTGCAGAACTCCTCCCTCGTCCAGCATTCTTGATTGTGTCTATCGAAGTCACCGTCAAGGACAACAACTCTGATTTTAGCAGAAAGAATACGAGGATCGGCTCCATTCTGGCTGTTCGTTGTGACACATATCTTGAGAGGTTCCCCATTTGTGCCACTGATGACCTTCTTTGTGAAAACTTCAGTGTCCAAGCCATTCATGAAGGTGAGCTTGTATCTTGGAGGCTGGCTCGGATCAACCAGTGTTCTGCACAAACTGTCCAATAAAGGTCATGGTAAGGTGATGTAGCTTTCTCATTCAGACTTGAAGCTCGAGAAGTCAAGAATTCATGATCAGCAATCTGAAAAAAAAAGTGATACTGGTGATGCAAAATGCAGTGCAGATGTTACCTAGGAGCACGGCTTAAGAAGCTTGTAAGTGCTTTGGCAGCTTCTTCTGGTATCTGTCAGAAAGGAAGAAAGAGGGCCACTTTACTAAAAGATGGATTAAGCAGAAATGCTCAAGACAATAACAAACGAGAGGATTGCCACAATATAACAAACGCTAAACATCCCAGGATTGCCACAAGATTTGATAGAGACTCATATTCTTTATGGGCTGAAAAATGTCAAATTAAATAACGAAAGGATGCGCCCAGTTGAAGGGACCCTATGATTATGGATCCGGTGCCCGGCCGGTAGGGTGGTGGTTACATACCCGGGCGACTGCAGACTCGAGTGCGGCCTCAAGGCTTGTCTTCACGGCGGCGGCGAGCTCCTGCAGGTGCCGGCATCCTCTGATCTCCCTGCACGTAAGTCAAAGCTTCGATCTTTCACCAATATCCTTCACATATCTAACTAACAAGAGGAGAGGACGGAGGAGAGAGAGACACGGGGAAGACAACTAGCAGCTAGCGAGAGACGACGCTCACAGGTCGAAGGAGCGGCAGCGCTTCTTCAGCGCCGGCGCTCCGCCGCCGGAGCCAGCGCCGCCTGCTCCTCCTCCTCCTTCACCCTTATCTTCCAGCTCCCGCTTCTTGGGCGCCATGGCTATCTACTTGTAGCTACTACTAGTGCGTGCCTGCTCTTCAACGACCTTGATTGCCCGAATCCCGATTGCTTTGATGCCCTTCTCCACCTCTGCAGAGGCTGCAGGACTTTAATCTGAAATCTCGTCGACTATCTAGCAAGGGGACGTACTGGAGGAGGGTCGGAGTGAGTGGATGATTGATTGATTGAGCGAGTAGGTCGAGAGAGCACGACGAGCATATATATATAAGCATCCATGGACGATGTCCGGGAAGAGTACCGGACTTTTCCACACCTTACCCAGCTCTCTACTGGACTGGAGCAGCGCGAGGTTTCCGTGAAATAACGGAGAGGGAGGAGAGGGGGGTTGTCGTGCGATGACGAGCACGAACGCGGGAGTCGCTGTCTCTCTGTCTCTGTCTGCGTTGGATCCGTGGCGGCGTGGCGTGGCGTGGCGCGGCTCTCTTGCTCTCTTCGTCGCCTCTCGAGCTTGGACCTATAGGTTGGTGTGCACGGCCGTGGCGTCGGAGAGAGATTTCAAAACGTAACATTAAAATTCGCATACCTTAAAAGATTTAACACCGCATCACAATGACACGTGGGGTTACTATAGATCATTGACATGTGGGTCAGGGTGTCAAATCTTAAAAGTCATGCGAATTAGGTGTCAATCTTTGAAATTTTTCGGCGTCCGATTGATTAATCACTTCATCGACTTCCTCCTATCAAATGTTATTAGGGTCCGTTTGGTACAACTCTACTCCCAAATTCTCTAATTCTGAGAGCTAATTTATTGGTGAAGGAATTCTCTTATAGGATTGAATATGTTTGACGAAGTATTTGGTTTTTTGTCTGTGAAATGATTTTAGATGTGCATTTATAGCGTGGAGCATGTTTTTAGCTGCCACCGTAGTTGGACAATAGATTCATTCCGCTCTTTGCCGTTTAACTATGCGGGAGTGATTTTCGCTGAGGACAGAGCTGCGAAAACTCGGCCAAACGCCCCTAGAGTTCTCAAACGTTTAATCTTTGGCTACAAACTACTCCCTCCATAGTAAAAAATATATATAATTCTAACATTCAAAATTTATTTAAAAAATATACCATTTTCAATGTGTCCAAAGTTGAATTGCTTGTTTTTCCCTTTCCAGATACTCTCTTCGTTCCAAATCAATAAAAACTTTGACCCATTTGTCGTATTCAAAAAAATTCAGAATTATTATTTATTTTTACTATAATTTATTTTACCACAAAATATATTGAAATACTTTAAATATGACATGATTTTTTATATATTGTTGTAATTTTTTTGATTAAAATATACAAAAAGTCAAACGGCTTGTATTTTGAAACACATGTAGTACGTGTGATGTTAGTTATTTTCCTTTTCTGCATGTACATGATTAAATAATGACTCTGATCTTTTTCTAGGACTTCAAATTTATCTAAAAAATTCTAGTGTCATATTTCTTTTAGGATGGATGGAAGTCCGTGCTAAAGTTGGATATTCTATAAAAGGTACAATTACTCCTCTAAGCGAGACTGGATAACCACTTAGGCATGTTTTAATGCACCAACTAATTATTGGTTGTTGGAAATTACTGAAAAGTAACTAATTTGGATAAAAATGCCTAGCTAATAAATCAGATAATAGATGTGCAATCTATTAGCACACATTAGCTCATTAGATGTAACTAATGCTAGTTAATATTTATCAGCTAATTTTTAGTTGATCCAAACATAACTTATACATACTCATTTTTGGCTGGAAGAAGTCCACTTTTTACGACCAAACTGCCGTCCAAGTTTGATTGATCCCAGGTGTTTTTTAATAAATTTTTTATGTAATGTCTAAACATTCATAACTAATTCATTTGCAATTAGAAAAATATAAAACTAACAACAATTTTTTTCTTTAAATGTAGTATATCCATTAGTACTCGACTTAAAGTTATTTGGATCTTATTTATTGTTTTTCCTAGTCGTATCCATTATTTGTAATGATTATGATTTTGCACTGTATTAGATCCAGATATCATCTAGAAGAATTCAATACACTGTGAGTACATAGAAAATAAGGAAGGCAACACATATTACATATCATCTTATTTAAACTTAGCATGACTAGAACTTTGCTTTCGATTGCATGATTAAGTAATATGTTTTAAATTAACCAAAGGTAAATCATGCAACTAATCATGCAATGAACATAACGTAAAAGTATAAATTGATGACTTATATAAACAATAGACATGGCTATGAACAATAAAACACTAGGAGGGGTGCATACACATTACATTTCAGTATTGGTTCCGTGTTTTTCTATTTTTAAATGAAATAGCTATGAATGTTGAGAGTTTAAATAAATTTTGTTATTTTCAAAAATTAAAAACCGCCTTTGCACTACTTGGTGGACCAAATATACCCAATTTCAATATTTTGATGGTAAAAAATACCTAGTTTTGAAGATTGATGGTCAAATTTAGACTCACACGATAGTCCGATGGTAAAAAATGAATTTCTTCCTTTTTGGGTTAATGTTCACCTTCATGATCTAACCCAACTAAGATGAAGGTGGTTTTTGCTCACTTTTAGACAATGGAAAATATCGGACTTCACTCATCTTAAAGAGACATCAAAACAAAAAATTTTACCACCAAACCACACCAAAAAAACAAGTATAAAACTAATATCCAATCCAAAAACATATAAGACCATCCATAGGAAGTAGCCATAGTCGTCGACTCTAGAAACTTGCAAGCTTGCACATTAACTTTTGTTTTGTCATGAGCACTTTTATGATTAGTCCCTTAAAAATCAATACCTTTTGTTTTGGATAGGTTTTGCTATAAATGTGCTTCAAACCCATATCATATCTCAAAATGAAGAAAGGACAAGAAAATTGAACAAGGAAAAGGTGCAAGGTGGCGATAGCTATTATTTTATCCCAATGATGGCTTGCTTATATGACAATAGAGAAGTGGCAATGAATTGGTATTGTAAAGATTGAAATATCCATAGATGGTGGAAAAGAGAGAATGGCAAGTAAAGGTTGAAGAAGCCTAGTGAGCTCTCCCTGACCCCTCTTTATCAAATATGCGTGACTTGTGAGATTTGTAGGGTTGACAAACCCTCTTTGGCAAAATGCGTGACTTGAGAGATATTTAGTGAGTTGGGTTGATATATTGGGTAATTGATAGCAATGGTGAGAAATCCAATCCTTGAGCTTGCATGAGAGCAATGGTGAGAAATCCAATCCTTGAGCCCATGTGGGATTTATCAGGGAATTGAAATGCTGTATCTCTTGTGTGTGTGGGTGGTGGTAGGGAGGGGAGCCTTCTAGCTAGAGACATCGCCCAATGAGCTCCCATCCCTTTGGGGGTATGTGGGGATAAAAAAAGAGTTTATTTTTCCGTCAATTACTCTTCAATCTCTAGGAGAAATGAGGTTATCAAACTAGCTTTAGATGACATTTCGATCCTTTGAAACGGTTTTCATTTGTCTCTAGACTTGCTTAAGAACCAAGTTACGACCATGTACTCTATATAAATTGCCCCGGGGATTGAGTGCAAATCATCCAATATTTGTATTATTCGTACAAAAGATAGCATAAGTCATGTTAATATGATCATCCCTTCCGGTAGGATTAGACTCACAAATTCAGTTAAAGACTTGAACTGGAATTCTTCTACTTTGCGAGAGGGTAATAGACTGAGGCTCCGTTCATTTCTGTGGTATCTGTATCATATCGCAAAATAGCAGTGCCCACCCCGCGGGCCCCCTGGCTGCACATGCCATTCGATTTGATGGATCAAGCGTCGAGTCCTCGCCCACTATGTGCGATGCTATATCAATCAAGCATGTTTTACCGTTTATACCTTCGTTTTGAAATATAATGGTAATTTTATTTTATTTCTTAACTTTGTAGATTTACTTCTGCATTTTCAAATAGAAAGCAAAATTTACCCTTGCTCAATTAATATCTCTTAGACCTTGTTCGGTTAGAAGAAAATCTAAAGGGATTGGACCCTTCAAAACCAAAACAACAGAACGAGACCGGTGTCTATTCTCATGAAAAAGACCATGCTGCCCATGCAATTTTGCCCTCTGTTACTTTCCTCCCCCTCGCTGTCGCCGCAGCAGCAACAGCCGGCGGCAGCATCGTGGAAGCTCCATCGCCTACCCGCCTCGTCCTTCTTGCTGACCTGCGCCGAGGAAGCGCTCCGCATGGCCAAGGCTGCCACTGACGGCAAGCTCGCCACCCCCGGCTCTGGCTTCCTCCCCGCCCTCGGCGCCGCGGCCGCCTGCACCTTGCTCATCGCGTGGTCCCACTGTCCCACCGCCTCCCGCTCTCCCTCGCAGCATCAGAACTCCTGTGCAGATCGAGATGACCGTGGTGTGAAGTCCTTCCGCCGTCCAAGGTGAAGATTGAGACGCAGCCATTCTCCCCCATCGTGCAGTTCGAGCAGGACCCTGTGCAGATCCTGGACGCCCTGCTCCCACTCTGCCGTGCCCTCGCCGGGGTGGGGGGGGGGCGTGCCCGCTAGGCCGCGCCCGCCGGGCTGCGCGACGTCGCCGGGGGCAGACGCACCGGCTGGGCCGCGCTCCCTCGTCGGGGTGCGGGGCAGGGGAGGCACGCCGGCAACTCGCGAGGAAGCTGGAGCCACGCCGCCGAGGGGGAGCCGAGGGAGGGGCGCGCGGCGAGCTCCGCCGCCGCCGCGCCAGCTGCTGCGCCAGCGCGTGAGAGAGATGGTTGGGTTGGGTGGATAAAGGATAGGAGTGTCTTTTCTCCTATTTTTCTTTGGTTTTTGTTTTTTCTTAACTCAGTTAATACGGACACCGTGGACGGACGTTACAAGGAGTAAATGGCGGATTCATTTTAAAATTACGAGGATAAAATCACAAAGTTTAAAAAATAAAAGTAAAATCACAATTAAACTTTAGAATAGAGACATAAACACCGATCTTTAATCGATCAATATCACTGGACCGAACCCTACTCCCTGAGATCAGTTCAATTGGTGGGTGGTTTGAAGGTTTGGATCTCATCTCATCGATTACGGTTCTTTCACTTAGCCTTGAGCCTTCTCTAACTTCTATTAATTGGGATACATGTTTTCTCACAGCTTTTTTTTTTTGGGAAAAACACAAAAAAGGAAAGAATGTAAGGCCATTCATAGTGGGAGTTTCATTTTCATTGACATATCAGTATATTTGGTGACATGGCAATATATTTATGAGGAGAGAGATAAGAGAAAATTTTATGGGAAGAGAGTGATTTCATCTAGATAAAACTCAGGATGCACATATATCTAGATAAAATTTAATGTGGCACTCTTGATAACTATGAAATGAAAATTCCACTGGTAATGACCTAAGGGTGTATTTGATTTGAGGTATCGACTTATGAAGAATGGAATGTTCATATATAACTCATTAATTCCATAAAAATTTAGTGAGATGAACCTATTACTCATGACCATACTAATTATTATTTGCGAGGAATGATATGATGATAAATCAATCTTTTTTTTACCACAAACTCAAAAATAAAAGTTGAGAAGCGAGAAGACAATACACGAATTCATTTCCGAAACCAAACACCTTTTAGAGAGTATATAGCCAAACCTTTCAACTCACGGACACGGATAGATTAAACGATAAGAAGGAAGACATACGAGGAACGAGCAGGCTTACTACTACTACCTGTGCTAGCAGTCTAGAACCGTACTTATTGCCTTGAGATACAGAGCGAGAAACGAAATAGGATAGAGCATGTATATATAAGCGCGTTGCATTATTTGAACTTGTCGATCTTTTTCGAACGAATTGCATTGCATTTGAACTTGTGAACTGGCAACGACAGAATATAGCAAAGATAATAAGTTGCTACTTGTTCTTCGGTTGGAGCAAAAGGAGGTGACGACCGAGGGCGACGACTCCAAGAATCAACGGTGGTTACCCACGGACGCGTAAAGATTTATCTTATCCTGCCCGGTGATCTCGATGCGTCAAGAGGAAGGGCCGGGCTCAGCACCCAAGACCTGAGGTCTACTGTCATTGGACACACAGAAGAACGACGTGCACATGCCAATGATACAAGTACTATATATAAAACTTGTTTAATCCCTGGCTGAGAAAAATCTGAGAAGATGGTAGGGATGATGCCGGGAAAACACAGGGGCTTCTTATTGCATTTTCAGGCAGTTATCCTTGCAGTTTGTCTGAAAAAAAAACGAGGACTATTCAGGCTTCTTTCGTGGATGTGTTCAGAGTTCAGACGCTGTCTGCATGGTTAATTCCTGATACCTGCTGATTCTTTTTCCTCCCATCACACTGCGTGCAATTCCTCACGCATATTCCTTTGCTACATTCTATCCTGTCTCGGAACTGTTTCTCTGCACCTGCACCTGTATCTTACTATTGCTAATTATTATTACTAATTAGAGATTTTTAAAACCTCCACGTTAATTCTTATCTGATATGATAGGAAAAAATATAATTCAAAAAATTCTTATAAAAATAAAAAACATCTAGCCGTCCATCTGTAACTCTAATAGTAGCAAACCAATAGATCTATTCTTTTCTTAAAAAATTACTAATCATGCCATTATAAAATATAAATTAAAATAACCTCCTAAATTTGCATATAAAATACCCATTACACTATTACGAAAGGTTAACTAAAATAACCACCTAAATATGCATATAACTACCCACCATACCACTATGAAAATATGAATTAAATAATCCAAAATTTTCATATAAATTACCCACCGGCCATATAAAAGATGAATTAAAATAACGCTTAAATTTGCATATAAATTAACCATCATGCCATTATGAAAATAAACTAAAATAATCCCTAAATTTGCGTGTAAATTGCACACCATAGCTTTATTAAAGGAGGTTTGTTACGGTACTTGGAATTAATTATAACCATTCATTTGCTCCAATGTAATGGCTAAAATTTAGGAGGAACCTATTTAAAGAAACCAAAGTTGTGGACCGAAACTTAAATCTTATGGATCCGGAACCAAAGTTGTGGACCGAAACTTAAATCTTATGGGCTTGGAGCCAAAGATTCCTCCGGTTGTCTCACTAAACTTATAGGCCGGAACAAAAAACATATAGGCCCGAAACTGGGTTCCTCTGGAGCACCGTAAAAAATCACTTATTAAAGATGAATAAAATAATAAACTATAACATCACTAAATATAAAAAAAATAACATCTAAACTAAACTACAAACATATGTTGTTATAAAAAAATAACAAAAATATATCTATATATAGATATTTCTAAATTATTAATTGCTACTACTATTAAGGTTGCCAATTAATTTTCAATATGTATATCTCTTAAAACTCTAATCCGTGCGATGTCTGTGAGAGCACAAGGTTAATGGACTACGATGACTCACATTCCATGGAGCATGATCTTTTTCCCGTTCTCCAATCTCCCCCTCCCCTTGGTTCCTTTGCTCTATCTCCAGCAGATAGTGCAATGGACATGCATATGTAGTTTGTATAGTCCTATAGATATTGCAGTAAATTGTAGAAATAAATTTGCAGACATGATGCAGATATAGATGTGCAAATAGAGCTACGAAAAATTAGTATGTACAAACTTCATCATAAAAAAATGCAACGGTACCAAGGTCAAAACAGTTTGCTTATGTGCTGCTCACATTTCTGACACTACTGCATTCAATGGAGGCACGGCAAACTAGCTGAAAAACAGCGATGCGAGGAATCAAAGGAATGGGAGGTGAAAAACAAGGAAGGAAGAAACAGAAGCTGGTTCATTCACGGATGCCTATCCGTACACATAGTGGCTGAGGTCTCTTTTGCAACAAAAGAAATTTTTTGAGTTCCTGCGTTTTTTTAACTGATTTCTGTGAAATTCTTACGTCAATTATGTGAAATTCCTGTATTCCAAAATGACCCTAAATGGGCTCAGCCCAACACCAAAACACGCTTGCAGCCCAATTGCAAACCCCACTTCCTGGTACGGGGTTTATAAATTGTTCTGATGTGAAGCTCTTGTTGGGACTTTGTTTCCTTTGAGAGGAAAAATGAACCCAACAGATAACAACTTAGATATTAAATGAATACTTCGTACTCATGAGTAACTCAGAGTGGTTAAATTAATAAATTAAAGAATAGTGGAAAACATACACGGAAGACCATACGGTCCTTGCAATTTGGATAGGAGGTCTTTGGAGCCTAAATCCAAAGTACTTAAGGCTAGTTTGGCAATCCCCATTTCTATAGGTTTTGGTGGAAATTTCAGCATTTTCCACCAAAACCAATGCAAGTATCATTTTGCACCATTTCCCATCAAACCTATGAAAATGGGGTTGCCAAACTAGTCCTTAAGAGAAAAAAAATAGCAGAGAATTAGATCATATAAAATATAATGGACTTTCCTGTTAGATTATATGGGTTTGGCCAAGCCAAAAGATAATTCAATTAAATCTAATAAATCTCAAAGGTCCATTATCGTGTTCTCTAATAGGCTCTAAGCTCTTGAAGCCCATTAGTAGAGGAGGGAGACATATAATCAATTAGTCTCACATTGCTAATTGATGAGGAGATACGGAGATTTTCTTCTAGTATATTGGACCGACCACTATTGGAAAAGGCACAAAAAAAAAATTTATAGACTATCATACGGGGAGGCCCCTAGGTTTGGGAACTCCTAAGGTAGTCTATAAGAGTTAGGGTTTTGCCACCTCGTTGCTGTGCCGCCATCGTAGTCTTCTCCATCCCGAGCGCCGATGTGCATCTGCGATCGGGAGAGTAGGTCTTCGGAACCCTTCGCTTTCGAGATCCTACACCAAGAGTGTGCTCGCCGTTTTCACCACAGTTCGCCCATCTGCTTCCTCTGCCAGAGGCCATCGCCGGCGACTTCTTCACGGTCTTCTTCATCGCACTGTCTACATCACCAGCGTCGTCCACGACACGATCATCGTCGACACTGTCAGTACGAAATCAGCTCTAGCTGCCGATAGGTATAATCAGATCGATCTAATCTTTCTGTCAATAATGACCCACGAGATCGTTGTGCTGTTAGTTCTATCTAGAATAGTTAGATGAGTATATACTAGTTTGCGCCGTGTTTTGCATGATTTACTTTCAAAAATTAATACGGATATTGTCTAATTTCTCAACAATCCAAAAATCTTATTGTAGACAATTTCCTAAATTTACCATAGCTGGATTTGCTGATGCGCTGAGGCCACAGAAGCTCTCTGGTCTGCACTTTAAGAGATGGCAGATCAAGTGCACCCTCTGGCTTGAGGTCATGAATGTGTTCTGGGTGAGTAACAGCAAGCCTGAAGGTAACCTATCAGATGCAGATCTGAAGAGGTTCACTGATGCTAATACTCTCTTCGTGGGATGCATTCTGAGTGTCCTTACCGACCGTGTGTGTGATGTGTATATGCATAGCAAAGACGTGAAGCAGCTGTGGGATGCGCTGGACGCTAAGTTTGGTGCATCTGATGCTGGTTGCTGAACTGTACATTATGGAGAGCTTTCATGACTTTAAGATGGTCAATGACAAATCAATTGTCCAGCAAGCTCATGACATATGACATATAGTGTATTGCTAAGGAAGTCGAAATCCTTAAGTGTCCTCTTCCTGATCCGTTTGTGGCTGGGTGCATTATTGCAAAACTTACTTCCTTATGGAGGAGTTTCGCCATAGCTTTGAAGCATAAGAGGACCAAGATATTAATTGAAAAACTGATAGCGTCCCTTGATGTGGAAGAGAAGGCTCGGGCAAAGGACACTAAAGGAGGCGAGGGTCACTCCGTTGTCAACGCGGTTCAGAACCTAGAGAAACCAAGGCAAGGGCAAAAGGAAGTACAAGCCTAACAAGATTACCAACTTGAAGAAGAAGAAGAGCAAGGCTGAGTTGCACTGCTTCACGTATGGTGAACTTGGGCACTTTTCCAAGGACTATCCAGATCGTGCAGACCGTCGAGAGAAAAGAGGCAGCAATGGGTAATCGTCCAAGACTGTCAACACTGTGACCGCTGGCAATTCTGGAGATACAGGGTATGGTAATTTATCTACTGTCTTTTCAGTTTTTCAATCTTCCGATTGGTGGATTGATACGGGTGCTAATGTTCATGTGTGTTCTGACATATCTATGTTCTCTTCTTGCTAATGTTCATGTGTGTTCTGACATATCTATGTTCTCTTCTTACCAGGTCACAAGAGATTGCTCCGTGTTGATGGGGAACGGATCCGTTGCTTCTGTTCTTGGCACTGGTACGGTGGATCTGAAGTTTACTTTGGGAAAGATCGTGCAACTGAAGAATGTGCAGCATGTCTCCTCCATAAACAAGAATCTCGTTAGTGGCTCCTTTCTATGCAGAGATGGGTTTAAGGTAGTGTTAGAGTCCAATAAAGTTGTCGTGTCGAGACATGGTTTATTTATTCGTAAAAGGCTATGATTGCGGAGGCTTGTTTCGTTTATCTCTTTCAGATTGTAGCAATAAGTGTGAACCATATTTGTGATGGTGTTAATGATGATGCGAATACTTGGCACGCTCGTTTATGCCACGTTAACTTTGGTCTTACGAAAAATCTTTCCAGCATGTGTTTAATTTCGAATTTCACCTTTGCCAAAGGTTCTAAGTGCCATAGTTGTGTGCAATCTAAGCAACCCCGTAAGCCTCGTAAGCCTACTGAGGAGAGACACTTAGCACCTCTAGAACTCATACATTCGGATGTATGCGAGATGAATGATGTGTTGACAAAGGGTGGAAAAAGATACTTTATGACGTTGATTGATGATGCTACTAGATTCTGCTATGTTTATTTATTGAAATCTAAGGATGAGACACTAGACTACTTTGAAATCTATAAAGCTAAAGTTAAAAATCAACTAGAGAGGAAAATCAAACGTCTTAGGTCCGATCGTGGTGGCGAGTATTTTTCTAAGATCTTTGATGATTTCTGTGCGGAACATGGTATTATTCATGAGAGGACACCTCCCTAGTTCGCCCGAATCTAACAGGATTGCCGAGAGGAAAAATCGCACGTTGACTAACTTGGTGAACTCCACATTAGAAACTACTGGTTTATCAAAGGCATGGTGGGTCGAGGCTTTATGGACTTCATGTCATGTCCTGAATAGATTTCTTAACCGAAATAAAGACAAAACTCCCTATGAGGAGTGGATTGGGAGAAAACCATCACTTTCTTACTTGCGTTCATGGGGTTGCTTGGCGAAAGTTAATGTACCCATTAACAAGAAGCGCAAGCTAGGACCTAAGACAGTGGATTGTATTTTTCTGGGATATGCTCATCAGAGCATTGCTTATAGATTTTTAGTAGTGAAATCTGATGTGCCTGATATGTATGTTGATACTATTATGGAGTCTCATGATGCTACGTTCTTTGAGAATATATTTCCGATGAAAGATATGCATAGCACTTCTAGATTTTCTTCTAAGATAACTTCTGAACTTAATGCACCATCTGAACTTTTTAAACCACCACATGAGATAATCCTAGAGGATGACAATGAAGCTCCGAGAAATAGCAAGAGACAAAGGGTTGAAAAAAACTTTTGGTAATGATTTCATTGTGTACCTTGTGGATGATACTCCTACGTCTATAATTAAGGCGTATGCATCTCTAGATGCAGATAATTGGAAAGAAGCTGTTCCGAGTGAGCTGGACTCTATTCTCTCCAACGGGATTTGGGAGTTAACTGAATGGCCTTATGGTTGCAAACCAGTGGGATGTAAGTGGGTGTTCAAGAAAAATCTTAGGCCTGATGGTACTATTGAGAAGTACAAGGCTAGGCTTGTGGCCAAACGTTATACCCAAAGAGAGGGCGAAGATTTCTTTGATACTTATTCACCTGTTGCTAGAATGACTACTATTCGTGTACTGCTTTCCCTGGCTGTCTCATATGGTCTTATCATTCATCAATGGATGTAAAGACAGCTTTCCTTAATGGAGAGTTGGATGAGGAGATTTATATGAAACAACCTAATCGGTTTGTAGTAAAGCATCAAGAAAGCAAAGTGTGTAAGTTATTGAAATCTTGGTACGGCCTCGAGCAAGCACCTAAACAATGGCATGATAATTTCGACACCACCTTAACATCAGTGGGTTTTGCCATTAATGAAACGGATAGATGTGTGTACTATCGCTATGGTGGGGGCAACGGAGTTATACTGTGCTTGTATGTCGATGACATATTGATTTTTGGCACAAACATTGATGTGATCAATGAAGTCAAGTCTTTCTTATCAACAAATTGAAGTGCCCCTAAGTTCATGAGAGCTCAAATGTGATACAAATGCTAGTCCCAGGGTCTAGCAACACATTTATTTCAGATAGCATCGAGTCAAACTTAACGATTACAAACCATTACAAGATAATTGCATGAAAATAAGATACAGCGGAAGTAAATCCTCCAGGGCCCAATGCCCTAGGCTAGTTGGGAAGTAGGCATGACCTAGCCGAAGAGCGCTTCGAACAGTTCGTCGGAGCTATCTGTAAAATATCAACAAAGCAAGGATGAGTACTTCATGTACTCCGCAAGCCCACCTTCCACCTGTTGAGCAGGGAGATTACCTATCGCTAGATGCAAGGTTTTAACTAGGGCTTATGTTTGCGGAGAAAACAATGCATGGTTCGTTTTAGTGGTCAAATTATTAATTTGATGAAAACAACTTCATTATTGAAGGGGGGTGCCACTGGACTTGCCGGTCCGAGCGGCCCAAACTTATCCACAACCTGGACTCACCATTGTTCAAACCACCCGCTTTTAATAAAAACACACTAAATGAAGAACCAAGCCGTAACTCATCCATACCAGTGGACACGGACTATTCGAATAGATTTTTCTCTGATCAGAGGTCGTACTCATTCCCACAAGTTGGACTCAGTGACGCTTACGGCCAAATAAACATCCAAATTCCAAACCAAACCTTTTGCCTTTGTTTCATCACCTACCAGGACCTTAGTGGTTCGGGCATCCGAGCCACTCCAGTACCCCGCGGTACTCCCGTTGGCACACCACCCATCCCCTAATCCCTTGTGCGTCAGCACAGAAGCTACTAGGTTATCCACTCCAGCTTGAGCCTAGCCATTGGCTCATACAGAGTGAGTGGTTGTACTAAAGTAGAGTTAGGCAAGATGAAAATCATATCGGTCCTTAGGGAGAGCTCGGGTTGAACCCACCATCGTACCACCTTTCATTACTCGACACCGCGAGCATCCACCTACCCGGTATTCCCCTAGGAATCCCAGGACATGGGGTAAACGCAAGTAGCGAAGTTACCCATTCAACCCTACTCTTATGGCTGTTTCGGCGCATAGCCGGCTTCCGACCATGTCGGTTGCTGGGGTTCTTCCCCATTTTATTTCGAAAACCAACCTATTCAACCTCAACCTCATTCCACTATACTCCATCTCATTTGCATGTTTTAGTCCATATAGTCGAAGTGAGTGATCCCTCCTATGCACACTACTTCTAAATAGGTTGTGTTGGCTATCCTACCAGGGTTTTTCCTTAGCAAGCAAAATCATGCACGTTTTTACTTGGTTGCACTGGCCAAAATATTTGTTTTGCAAAACTTGGTATTTTATGCATCAAGAGAGGGTTCCAGTGGACTTGCCGTCGTCAAGGTCCTCAGTGCAGTGAAGGTCGGTCACTGGGGTCGTCGGCTTCCTGGTCCGCAACGGTCGGCTCCGGCTCCTGGAGATTCTCTGGTTCAGCTATCTATCGGGCACAAACAATAACCAAGCAATTAAAAGCAATCATTCAATCTCAAACTACCTTAGAAGGGGGTGGGTTGGGTAGAGGGAATTTCTAGGAGAATTTGGGCACCAGAATTGCCTACAACGGGGTTAGGGTGGAAGAGTTATGGATTTTTATTGAAAGCAAGGATTTAAATAATTGAAAAGGGGCTCAGTGCTTGATGGGCCGAGTCTGGGGACACAGCCCACGGCCTGCAAGGCGGGCGTGGCCTTGCCAGCGGTCCACGTTTGCAAGCTGGGCGCGGCCTGCCAGCGGCCCACGCTTACAAGCGGGCGTGGCGCGGCAACCGAGCCGGCCCACGCGCCCATGCGGGGGGAAGGGGGGGGTCTAACTGGTGCTTAGCGCCGGGACCCACCAGCAAGTGGCTGGGCAGCGAGCGGGGGCGTGGCGGTCCGTCACCGCTGTGCGCCGGTCGGGGCAGTGGAGAAAAGGAGGGAGGAGGGCAGCGGCGGACTAGCTGCGCCGGCCGGGCGGGGGGAGGCAGCCTCGCCGGGTTCTCCGCCACAGAGGAGGGGGTGCGGGGCGGGGGTGGGAGCTGTGACAGCGGGGGTCTGCTTCCCTGCACTGGGGGTGAGCTAGGCGGCGTGCCTGGGAAGCTTGGTGGGGTGAACGGGGTGGAGGGAGAGAGAGGCAGGGAGCGGGGTGCCAAGGGGGACGGGCGGTCACCTTGAGCGGAGCGGTTGACGGTGGCGGGGAGCTCGGCGGCGATGAGCGGGGGCTTTATAGGGGGCTGCGCGGCTTGGAGCCACAGCTCACTGGGGTGGGGCGGGGCGAGCTGTGCGCGGGGCCGGGCGCGGCGGGGTAGGGGCTGGGTGTGGCGGTGTAGGGGCTAGGCGCGGTGGTGTGGGGGCTGGTCGCGGTGCCGTTGTGGGGGGGGTAGGGGGCAGCACCGGGGCTGGGCCGGGCGCGATGCGGACGCACACAGCTCCGCCGAGGTAGGGGCACGGGCACGGCGGGAGGTTGGGGACGCCTCCACCTGTCAGGGAGCACGACAGGGAGGAGTGTGCGGGGGAACGGGGTGGGCTGGGCCGATTTGGCCCGAGTGGCCTAGGCGGGAGGGGGGTAGCGGGGAGAGCTGAAAGGGGAGGTCTGGTGGGCCAGGCCATGGGGGGTTTTAGGGTATTTAGCCTTTTTCTTTATATACAAACATATATCTTTCTCTTTTTCAGGGATGCATTTGGAATTGTAGAATTTTGTTGGAAATTGTGGGGGAGGGGGTTTAGGGTTTTTGGGCACCAAATTTTTTTGGGGTGTAACAAACGTACCCCACTTAGAAGGAATCTCGTCCTCGAGATTCGGTTGTTTCCGGAATAGGTGGGGGTATTCCTTGCGCAGGGCATCTTCTCGCTCCCAAGTGGATTCTTCCTCGCCATGACGGCTCCAAAGTACCAGGCATATCTTAATGGCCGAGTTACAGGTCTTTTTGACACTTGTATCCAAAATTTTTATTGGTTTTTCTTGGTGTACCAGGTCGGGCTTCAAATCTAAGGTTTCCAGATCAACTTGTTTTTCCGGCTCTTTTAGACACTTCTTGAGCTGTAATACATGGAATACGTCGTGGACATCAGACATTGACTCTGGTAGTTGCAACTTGTAGGCCACCTTTCCAATCCTTTCCTTGATCTTATAGGGTCCAATGTACCGGGGTGCTAATTTCCCTTTTACTTGGAATCGTCGGGTGCCCCTAATTGGAGACACCTTTAGATACACTGAGTCACCTATCTCGAAACTAAGTTCCCGCCTTCTCTTATCTGCATAGCTCTTTTGCCTGGTCTAGGCTATCTTAAGCTTTTTCCTTGATTTCTTCTACCTTCTCTTCTGCTTCCTTGAGAATGGCTGGTCCGGTGGGTGCTGGGTCTTTGTCTTCTGCCCAGATTAACGGGGTCCTACACTTTCTCCCATATAAGGCCTCAAATGGCGCCATACCCAGGCTAGCCTGATAACCGTTGTTGTAGGAGAACTCTGCATAAGGTAGGCTGGACTCCCAATCCTTGCCATAGGTGAGTACACATGCTCTCAACATATCCTCCATGATCTGGTTCACCCTCTCCGTCTGACCATCTGTCTGAGGGTGGTAGGCTGAGCTGAAGTCTAAGTTGGTGCCTAGGGCCTCATGCAGGCTTTTCCAGAACTTGGAGGTGAACTGGGTCCCCCCATCGGATACAATCCTGCTAGGTACCCCATGCAACTTCACTACATTCTCAATGTACAATTGAGCCAGCTTGGCTCCACCATAGGTGGTTCTGACTGGCAGAAAATGGGCGGTCTTGGTGAGCCTGTCCACTATGACCCAAATCGCATCATTGCCCTTCTTGGTTCTGGGCAGACCAGTTACAAAGTCCATCCCCATCTCATCTCATTTCCAAGTTGGAATAGGCAGGGGTTGCAGCAACCCAGCGGGTTTTTGATGTTCTGCTTTTACCCGTTGGCATACATCACACTGTGCCACGTGGGTGGCCACGTCTGCCTTCATTCCTCTCCACCAAAACCCTTGACTGAGATCCTTGAACATCTTATTGGCCCCGGGGTGGATGGAATAGGCTGAGTTGTGGGCTTCCCTCAGGATGGTTGCTCTAGCTCCTCCTTCCTTTGGTACGTACAACCAATCCTTGTACCGTAGGACGCCATCTTCCTGGACTCTGAAAGATGTGGTCTCATCTTTCCCGATATGTTGTATGATTTTCTGAGTTTCCTCATCAACCTTCTGCCCTTACTTGATTTCTTCGATTAGGGTTGGTTGTACGGTCAGGACTTTTTCCCTTGGCTTCTGCACGATATGTACCCTGAGTTCTGCAAGCTCTCTTCTTAGGTGCTTGTCGGTTGGAACCAGCTCTTCACTGTACGCCTTTCTGCTGAGGGCATCTGGTACCACATTGGCCTTGCCTGGGTGATAGTGGATTTACAAATCATAATCCTTGATTAACTCCATCCATCTGCGCTGCCTCATGTTTAGGTCTGGTTACTCTTGTGGTCTGAGTAAAGCTCACACTTGTTCCCTATTAGGTAGTACCTCCAAACCTTTAAGGAATGCACTACAGCAGCTAGTTCCAGATCATGAGTGGGATAGTTCCGCTCATGAGTCCGGAGCTGACGGGAAGCGTAGGCAATCACCTTGTTATCTTGCATGAGTACGCACCCCAATCCTTGCCGGGATGCGTCGCAGTACACGACGAAACCACGGTGGATATCCGAGAGTGTAAGCATCGGTGCAGGTGGTCAATCTCTGCTTCAACTCCTGAAAGCTCTTTTCACAAGCTTCCGTCCATTCAAACTTCTTATCCTTCTGAAGCAATGCAGACATGGGCCTGGCTATCTTGGTGAACCCTTCTATAAACCGGCGATAGTATCCTGCCAACCCAATGAAGCTTCTGACCTCACTTGTGTTAACGGGCTGCTGCCATTCCATTACCGCCCGTACTTTCTTCGGGTCTACTGCCACCCCTTTTGCTGTGATGATATGTCCTAGGAACACTATCTTCTCCAGCCAAAACTCACACTTGCTGAACTTTGCATATAACTTATGGTCCCTCAGCCTTTCTAGCACCGTCCGAAGGTGATTCTCGTGCTCTTCCTTGTCCTTGGAATAGATAAGTATATCATCGATGAAAACGACGACATAATTATCCAATCCGTCCATGAACACCTTGTTCATCAGGTTCATGAAGTATGCCGGTGCATTGGTTAACCCCGAAGGACATGACCGTAAACTCATACTGTCCATAACGGGTAACAAAGGCAGTTTTATATATGTCACTTTCCCTAATCTTGAGTTGATGGTACCCGGACCTTAAGTCTATCTTGGAGAAAAACTTGGCTCCTTTAAGCTGATCAAATAGATCATCGATCCGTGGAAGAGGGTACTTATTTTTTATTGTTACCTCATTCAGGGATCGATAATCCACACACATTCTTAGGCTACCATCCTTCTTGGTTACGAACAACACGGGTGCTCCCCAAGGGGATGAGCTGGGTCTGATGAAGCCTTTTTGCTGCAGTTCTCCGAGTTGCTCCTTTAGCTCTGCCAACTCTGCAGGGGCCATACGGTATGGTCTCTTAGCTATTGGGGCAGTTCCTGGGTATAGGTCGATGATGAATTCAATATCTCGATCTGGGGGCATGCCAGACAGCTCTTCCGGGAATACATCCAGATAGTCACATACTATGGGCACATCCCCTAGGGCTTTGGCCTCAATGTGAAAGTTCAGAGGGTCTTGGGAGGTCTTTTGGGCGCTACAGATCACCTTAGCGCCTTCTGGGCTGATTAGCTTGACGGTCTTGTTGGCACAGTGTATGACGCCTTTGTGACCGCTCAGCCAGTCCATACCCAGGATAACATCTATTCCTTGGGAGGTCAGTACTATTAGGTCTGCTCTGAAGGCTACCCCACTTAGAATGATTTGGACCCCTTTACAACCTAGTTGACAGGTGATGTCCGCACTCGGGGTGCGGGTTAGGAGGGGCTTTTGAAGTGGAGTGGTGGGAACCTTGTTTTTACTCACGAATGTGGCTGATATAAAGGAGTGTGATGCACCGGAGTCAAATAGCACAATTGCCATAACTGAGTTGACCAGAAACTCACCGAGTGCCACTCCCAGCGGCCTGTTGTGCCTCCTTCGTGTCAATGTGGTTGACGCGAGCCTTGTTAACTGACGGCTGGGTTTGCTTGCTTGACTGGGCGCTAGCCACTCGGGTGGTTACCAGTGGCAGTAAGCTGCCTGGGCCCATTCACAGAGTTGGAGAAGGTTGACGCAGCTTTCTTCCCGCGGTAGGGGTGAGGACAGCTGGCAATGAAATGACCAGCTTCCCCACAGTTGTAGCATGTCATCCCATTGCCACAGAAGGTGTTCTGCTGGGAGTTGCCTCGGGTTGGGCCAAAGCGTGATGGGGCTGAGCCAGTGCTTTTAAGAGGTGCACTAAATGAGCCTCAGGATGCTTGGCCCGTGAAGTGCTTCTGGCGGCGTTCCTGGCGCTGCGACTTGAACTCCATAAACTTCCTTCTTCAGCTGGCTTCTTTCATCCTGCTTAAGCTTCTCAGCCTTAATGGCATAGCTGATCAGTGAGGCAAAGTCTGGAGCCCGGTAGGTGTAGGCTAGGGTTGCTATTTTTGGGGTCAACCCTTTTATGAAGGACATGCACTTTTTGCTATCAGAGCTTACTTCTTCTAGGGCATAACGGGATAGCTCGGTGAACTTTTGGATATATTCTACCACGGTGGAGCTTCCCTGAGTGAGGTGCCTGAATTCATCTGCCTTGAGGTCCTTGGTTGCCTCGGGCATGTGGTGCTGGTGGAAAGCTTCAGTGAATTCCGCCCAGGTAATCCCATCTTTGTGGGCAGCCTTAACAATCTCCCACCATGCTAGAGCAGTGCCAGAGAGCTGGTGGGTGGTGAGAACAATCTTGGTTTGTTCATTGCAGGAGAGGAGATCAAGCTTCCTCTCGATGGTCCTCATTCAATCTTCTGCCTCCATGGGATCCTGGGATCCAGAGAAGGTGGGGGGCTTGAGCATGAAGAATTCTCCCATTCTCTCCAATGGCCTACCATGCTGGGGCCTCACGTACTGGGCATGGGTAGCCAGGGCTTGGACCAACTCCTAGGTAAGGATTCACTTCCGGCAGAGGTGGAGAAGGCGGGGGAGGTGGTGGAGAGAGTGGTGGGGGTGGTGGCGGAAAGTGTCCTCCCCTATGGCTGCTTTCACCGAGCCCTTCTCTTACGTCAGGGTTTCCATTGCCCAAGTTGCGAGAAGCCATCTGAGAGAGAGAGGAGGATACAATTTTAGGGTACAGTTGTTGTTTGGATGATCTTTGTTTAAACACACACATGAGCATTGAACATAAGATATTTTATTCAAACAACCGTCTACATGATACATAGGGGAGCTTTTGCTTGCTCTTACATCAAGGGTGACTGCTACACTGTCGGGCCCGCTAGATCAAACCAGCTAGCATGTCATCCAGAAGGCCAGTGTAGTCGGCCTCTGGAGGGAAGGCTAAAGGGGAGAGGAGGTATGGATCCTCTAGGGCGGTACAACTGAAAGCAGTCACTAATGGGTGGAAAGTTGTTCCAATCACATTCGTTGACTGCGTCTGTCTGGTAGTTTTGATTCCTCCGAGTTCCTTTCTCCTTCTTTATTGCTTCACGAGTCTTCTTAGCCTCCCGAGCGAACTTGGCCCTCGTACTCTTCACGGTGTTCCATGCCGCACGTTCCCGATCCTTGAGAGCTGCATGCTGCCTTCTAAGCACGGCAAGTTGCTTTTGTAGGGCTGTCTTCTCTTTCTTTAGTCTCTTCACCTAGGCCTGCTCCTGCAAGCATCTGGCGGTGGCTAAAGTATAGCTCTGAGTTGACTCGGGAGAAGTGGTTGTCTAAGGTGAGGATGTATTCAGTCATGCGGTGGATTATGGGGGTCCGTTTGAATTGCTTGGTTTCGGCCAGGTAGCGGAGTCGTTGCTGCCATATAGGTGAGGTTCTAGTCGTCAGGTGGGAAGAAGCAGAGGCATGATCTGTCTAACTCCCTTTCGTACACGGCGCACAGGCGGCGGAGAGGCGTTGTGGGCTGCTGTCTGTTGTGTGGTGGTGGTGATATGGCCGAGGGTAGTGGTGCTGAAGGCAGGGTGGTTTCTGCTAGCCCCTATGCGGATGGTCACCGTGCAGCCCAAGGTGTCTTCATTTCGATGCTCAACTATCTCAAAATGCAGCTCTTCCTGAATGCCTAGATACTTGGCTGCAATCACCGAGGAGCTTGACGAGCCCAGTCTTCACTAACCCGTTGTGCGTCCTAAAGGGTGCCATCTGGATCAAGAAAAGAGAGAGCGACGTGAGTGAGGAGGGAAAGCGGTAAGAAGATCTATGTAAAACTTAGACTCGTACAACCTAAAATCCTTAAGGTCACGTCCTACGGCCAACCTATGGCTCTGATACCACCTGAAGTACCCCCAAGTTCATGAGAGCTCAAATGTGATACAAATGCTAGTCCCAGGGTCTAGCAACACATTTATTTCAGATAGCATCGAGTCAAACTTAACGATTACAAACCATTACAAGATAATTGCATGAAAATAAGATACAGCGGAAGTAAATCCTCCAGGGCCCAATGCCATAGGCTAGTTGGGAAGTAGGGTCATGACCTAGCCGAAGAGCGCTTCGAACAGTTCGTCGGAGCTATCTGTAAAATATCAACAAAGCAAGGATGTGTACTTCATGTACTCCGCAAGCCCACCTTCCACCTGTTGAGCGGGGAGATTACCTATCGCTAGATGCAAGGTTTTAACTGGGGCTTATGTTTGCGGGGAAAACAATGCATGGTTCGTTTTAGTGGTCAAATTATTAATTTGATGAAAACAACTTCATTATTGAAGGGGGGTGCCACTGGACTTGCCGGTCCGAGCGGCCCAAACTTATCCACAACCTGGACTCACCATTGTTCAAACCACCCGCTTTTAATAAAAACACACTAGATGAAGAACCAAGCCGTAACTCATCCATACCAGTGGACACGGACTATTCGAATAGATTTTTCTCTGATCAGAGGTCGTACTAATTCCCACAAGTTGGACTCAGTGACGCTTACGGCCAAATAAACATCCAAATTCCAAACCAAACCTTTTGCCTTTGTTTCATCACCTACCAGGACCTTAGTGGTTCGGGCATCCGAGCCACTCCAGTACCCCGCGGTACTCCCGTTGGCACACCACCCATCCCCTAATCCCTTGTGCGTCAGCACAGAAGCTACTAGGTTATCCACTCCAGTTCGAGCATGGCCACTGCCTCATACAGAGCGAGTGGTTGTACTAAAGTAGAGTTAGGCAAGATGAAAATCATATTGGTCCTTAGAGAGAGCTCGGGTTGAACCCACCATTGTACCACCTTTCTTTTACTCGACACCGCGAGCATCCACCTACCCGGTCTTCCCCCAGGAATCCCGGGACATGGGGTAACCGCAAGTAGCGAAGTTACCCAGTTCAACCCTGCTCTTATGGCTGTTTCGGCGCGTAGCCAGGATTCCGACTATGTCGGTTGCCGGGGTTCTTCCCCATTTTATTTCGAAAACCAACCTATTCAACCTCAACCTCATTCCACTATACTCCATCTCACTTGCATGTTTTAGTCCATATAGTTGAAGTGAGCGATCCCTCATATGCGCACTACTTCTAAATAGGTTGTGTTGGCTATCCTACCAGGGTTTTTCCTTAGCAAGCAAAATCATGCACGTTTTTACTTGGTTGCACTGGCCAAAATATTTATTTTGCAAAACTTGGTATTTTATGCATCAAGCGAGGGTTCCAGTGGACTTGCCGTCATCTAGGTCCTCGTTGCAGTGAAGATCATCACTGGGGTCATCGGCTTCCTGGTCCGCAACGGCCGGCTCCGGCTCCTAGAGTTTCTCTGGTTCGGTATCTATCGGGCACAAACAATAAACAAGCAATTAAAACCAATCATTCAATCTCAAACTACCTTAGAAGGGGGTGGGTTGGGTAGAAGGAATTTCTAGGAGAATTTGGGCACCAGAATTGCCTACAACGGGGTTAGGGTGGAAGAGTTATGGATTTTTATTGAAAGCAAGGATTTAAATAATTCAAAAGGGGCTCAGTGCTTGATGGGCCTGAGTCTGGGGACACAGCCCACGGCCTGCAGGCTGGCGCGGCCTGCCAGCGGCCCACACTTGCAAGCGGGCGTGGCCTGCTAGCAGCCCACACTTACAAGCGGGCGTGGCGCGGCTACCGGGCCGGCCCAGGCACCCGTGCGGGGGGAAGGGGGGTCTAACAGCGCTTAGTGCCGGGCCCACCAGCTAGTGGCTAGGCGCTGGGCGCGGGGGTGGCAATCTGTCACCGTTGTGCGCCAGTCGGGTGGTTGAAAAAGGAGGAAGGAGGGCAGCGGCGGACCGACTGCTCCGGCTAGGCAGGGGGGTGGCAGCCTCGCCGGGGTTCTCCGCCGGCGAGGAGGTGGCGCGGCACAGGGGTGGGAGCTATAGCAGGGGGGGTCTGCTTCCCTGCACGGGGGGGGGTGAGCTAGGTGGCGTGCCCGTGAAGCTTGGTGGGGTGAACGGGGTGGAGGGAGAGAGGCAGGGAGCGGGGTGCCAAGGGGGGGCGATCACCTTGAGCGGAGCGGCTGACGTTGGCGGGGAGCTCGGCGACGATGGTTGGGGGCTTTATAGGGGGCTGCGCGGCTTGGAGCCACAGCTCACCGGGGGTAGGACTGGGCGAGCTGCACGCGGGGCCGGGAGCGGCGGGTTAGGGCCTGGGTGCGGCGGTGTAGGGGCTGGGCGCGGCGGTGTGGGGGCTGGTCGCGGTGCCGGTGTGGGGGTTAGGGGGCAGCACCTGGGCGGGGCCGGGTGCGATGCGGACGCACGCGCTCTGCCGAGGTGGGGGGCAGGGCGCGGTGGGAGGTTGGGGACGCCCCTGAGAGGTGGGGTCCACCTGTCAGAGGGAGGAGTGTGCGGGGGAATGGGGTGGGCTGGGCCGATTTGGCCCGAGTGGCCCTGGCGGGGGGGCGTAGCGGGGCGGGCTAAAAGGGGAGGTATGGTGGGCCAGGGCCAAGGGGTTTTAGGGTTTTAGCCTTTTTCTTTATATACAAACATATATTTTTTCTTTTTCAGGGATGCATTTGGAACTGTAGAATTTTGTTGGAAATTGTGGGTGGAGGGGGTTTAGAGTTTTTGGGCTCCAAATTTTTTTGGGGTGTTACACAAATTTTGATATGAAAGATCTGAGAGGAGCTGATACAATTTTAAAAATCAAGCTTATTAAGGATGAGAGTAGGATTACTCTTTCTCAAACCCACTATGTGGAGAGGATGAGAGTAGGATTACTCTTTCTCAAACCCACTATGTGGAGAAGGTCGTGAGCCGGTTTGGCTATATAGAGAGTAAAGCCTTCTCCCACTCCTTATGATCCCAGTGTGAAATTGAGAAAGAACATGGGAATTGGTGTCAACTAATTGAAATATTCTCAGATTGTTGGTTCAGCTCATGTATCTCTCTAGCGCTACGAGACCTGACATCTCATTTGCTGTGAGCAAATTGAGTAGGTTTATGTACAACCCGGGTTCAGGTCATTGGCATGCACTTGAAAAGGTTATGTGCTATTTGAAGAGAACGATGAACTATGGAATTCGCTATTTAGGAATCCTGCTGTGCTTGAGGGATACAGTGATTCGAATTGGATATGTGATATTGATGGGCTTTATGCCGCTAGTGGATATGTGTTCATATTTGGTGGTAGTGCCATGTCATGGAGGTCTTGGAAACATACCATTTTGATGAGGTCAACCATGGAGGCAGAGCTAATTGCTTTAGATACAGCTACTGCAGGAGCAGATTGGCTACGTGAGCTCTTGATGGACTTGCCATTGGTTGAGAAACTAATACCGGCTATTCTTATGAACTATGACAATCAGACTGCGATCGCTAAAGTGAACAGTGATAAGGATAATGCGAAGTCATCAAGAGACGTTAGAAGACGAGTTAAGTCTGTCAGGAAGATGAGAAACTCCGGAATAATAAGTGTGACTTATATTCAAACAGACAAAAACCTAGCAGATCCCTTACAAAAGGGCTATCACGTGAAGTGATAGAGATTGCATCGAGGGAGATGGGTATGAGACCCGTATGAGTTGCAATAGTGGTAACCCAGCCTTTGTGAGCGGAGATCCCGTGAACTAGGTCCTCGGTAATAACAAGTTATTGGTGAACTGAGGAGAGTAATAAATGGCCCTCTCTATGTGAAGATACAACACTCTCAAAAGCTGTATGGCTGGATGGTTTTATGTCTTAATGTATTTCTGTTGGCTTTTAACTAAGCAAAGATGCTGTTCTACATAGCATTCTTGAAAGAACA
The DNA here is from genome assembly GCA_030272315.1 of Paspalum vaginatum. Taxonomy (NCBI): domain Eukaryota; kingdom Viridiplantae; phylum Streptophyta; class Magnoliopsida; order Poales; family Poaceae; genus Paspalum; species Paspalum vaginatum. Next base: position 34,218,184 of record CM059019.1, on the reverse strand, counting down.
CACATATATGAGCCGGACTGTATAACGTCGCAGTCTATGGGTAATTTCTAGTAAACTCATGAAGAGACCAAGGAGTATGACGCATATGCTCCACCCGTGGAGAGGGCTACTCGTAGCTATTATGATTTTAAGTGAAACTTATATGAACAAAACTTGTAATTCAAGGCGTAGTCCATTGTTTAAGTTTTGAATGAGTGTAGCTTGAAGTTCTAGGCAGAAGTTCAACTTTACACTCTTTGCTGAAACACTAGTATATAAACCGCAGTGTGTATTGACAAAATCTCTAAAATGGGTATTTGAGATCTGGTGGGGGATTGTTGGATTATATAGGCTTGGCCAGCCAAGAGATAATTCAATGAAATCTAATAAATATCAAAGGTCTATTATCGTGTTCTCTGATGGGCTCTAAGCTTGAGGCCCATTAGTAGATGAGAGAGGCATATAATCAATTAGTCTCACACTGCTAATTGATGAGGAGATACGGAGATTTTCTCTCTATATATTGAACCGACCTCTATTGGAAAAGACATAAAAAAATTATAGACTATCATACGGGGAGGCCTCTAGGTTTGGGAATTCCTAAGGTAGTCTATAAGAGTTAGGGTTTTGCCACCTCGTTGCTGTGCCGCCATTATAGTCTTCTCCATCCCGAGCGCCGACGTGCATCTCCGATCAGGAGAGCATGTCTCCGGAACCCTTCACCTTCGAGATCCTGCACTGGGAGTGAGCAAATAAGGTTTTTGGGAAACGCTCTGCGCGACTGCTCGCCGTCTTCACCATGGGTCACCCATCTGCTTCCTCTGCCGGAGGCTATCGTTGGTGACTTCTTCACGGTTTTCTTCATTGCCCCGTCTACAGCACCTGCGTCATCCACGACACGATCATCGTCAACGCCGTCAGTACGGAATCGGTTCTAGGTGCCGAAAGGTATAATCAGATTGATCTAATCTTTCTGTTAATAATGATCTGCGAGATCGTTGTGCTGTTAGTTCTATGCTAGATGAGTACATGCCAGTTTGTGCTGTGTTTTGCGTAATTTACTTTCGAAAATTAATATGGATATTATTTAGTTTCTCAACAACTTGGAGCCTCAGCTGTTCCAATTCAATCGAAGTTTGCTTGTCAAGAATGTCCAATAGCCTGATCGCTGCAGTTGGAGCAAGCTAAAGAACTTCCCTCTGCCGGGATTTATCGTCTGCGAAAATCTCTGCGCCTGCAACGCTGCATGCACCTGCAGCAAGGTCAAACGATCAGAGCTCAAGATTCAGTAGGCAGCGACTGCTTGACTCCCCTATACTTATAGGAAGTTATACATAAATGCGCATTGGTACAAAAATGCCATTGGTACAAGCATTCAGTACACCCGTTGCGATGTAATACATAAATACCCATTGTACAAGTACTACACTAAGGAATAATCCTGAATATTCCTTGCCTTTGATTTTTTTGTGATTTCCTCAATAACAGGATCTTCTTCTTCGAAACCTGGTCTTCGGATGCCTTCAAGATCCATTTCCGTCATTGACACCATGTCAGCATCGAAGGGATCAAATAAGTTCGATGTCTTTTCCTTCTGGTGTGTGAAAAATTTGGGATGAACGTACGTAGATTTCTCCGTTTGTGATCTGATCAACTTCAGGTTCAGGTATGGCGGCTGCTTCTGTACATGCGCTGTTCGAAACACCGGCTCTGACTGCACTGCGCCAAAATTTGCTTGACCACATCTGCTAGCTGCACTTGATCATGTCAACTGATCAGTAGAACAGCATGCCCAGTGCCCCCGGCGCCGGTCCTGCTTCAGAATATAATATTTTATACTGTGCTGTGTTTATTTTCCTTACACTAGTTACTCCCTATGAGGTAAGACCTGAAATCAATCACAGCCTTTGAATTAGAAAAAAAATTACTAACAGAAAACGATAGGATTAATAATTAACGACCACTCGACTTTCGTGCGCGAGATAATAGGAGAGATTTTAGGAATCTAGTATTTGGGCATCGACCTCTTTACACAGTGCACGCGGCCATACACTTTGCTGATGCATGCATATACAATGTGAAAAGGAATATTGAAACAATAAAAGAGCAGTTCAGAGAAATCATGTAAAAACGTTACAAGCAAATGACACATTATGGACATTAACATATCTAGTTGTCTATGTACGAACTAGGGTTTTTTTTTTTGTAACGGCAAGGTCACCTCTAGTTTGTTCCCGTTACAAAAAAAAAAAAAAAAAAAAAAAAAAAAAAACTAGTTCGAGGTCACCTCTAGTTTGTTCCCGTTAAAAAAAACTAGTCGCACATAGACAGCTAAATATGTTAATGAGATCTTAATCATCATGTTGCACTTGATGTCACGTATATCAAATAAAACGGTAATTTATCAAGCATGTGGAATCAATCACACGGCATACACATTCTGTTAAAATTTAAAAACATTGTACTATACATTATAGGTTCAGAAAAAGATGACGCGGTAAACAAGGGTCACGCACAAATGTCACATCCACTGTAAAAAAGGTCACATACTAAATCTATGTCACGTCTTCACATTTAGGCAATAAACTATATCAAAAAGCTTAGTAGGGATAGCGTTTGTTAGATTTCTTTGGAAACATTATCCATGTTTTCCTATTTTCGGAATTAAATAAGATATATTTATTATTTTAATCTATTACTACCTAGAAGCACTACTATAGAACTGACCTTCGGATGAATTGCATATTTATATACGAATCGGTCAAAAATGCACTTGTTATTAATGGCCAGCATCAACACCGATTGCAACGCTGGGGAGCCTCGGGCACCATGGTCGCGAGCCTTGGGAGCACTTTAGTACCTGGGTCGTCCAATGAGGCGGTGCTTATGTTTGTGCATTAGAAGGGGTTCGTTAAACCACCCGGTGCTAGTACTATTTGCACCAGGTGGTGCAACAACTCGATACAATGTACTAAACATTAGCACCGTCTCTTTATTAGACTTGGTACTAAACTGGTGTCGGGGCTTCCAGTGGAAGTTCACGTGCCCGTTCGCCTTCCCGCCAATTCTCTGCTCTTCGCTCTAGAAGTTGTTCCATTGATGATGATCATATTTGATCGTTGGAATTAAACAATAGAAATTCTCACAATTAAAAAGTTTGGACAATTATTTACATCAGGAATTAAATACTAGAGGTTTTCGTAATTAAAAAGTTTGTACGATTATTTACATCTGGAATTCAACATTAGAGGTTCTTGCAATTAAAAAGTACGATTATTTACATCAAAACAAGCAGGTTTGTTCGATCGCCTGCTCTTACAAAATAAAACGAGAGCTAGGGAGGCTGTGCCTACACTTGCCTGCGCTTCGCCGGAGGCTCGTCGTCGTCACCGTCGTCACCGCCGCCTTTGCCGCTGTCCTTGCCACTGTCGTCGCTATCCTCGCTGCCTCAAAGTAGAGGTCCTCATACCCACCTTCGTCCTCGTCCTGATCATCATCTTCGTCATCGTCAGTGGATCCCCAATGAGGATGAGGTTCCTCTTCCTCATCAGAGGAGCTGATCAGCTCCTCCTCTTCCTCCTTGTCTATGCTGACCCAAGAGCTTAGGTCATCGACACTCGACTCGATCGGCTCCTCGTCTAGGAGGAAGGCGAGGTCCATCTCCGCTTCCTCCCCGCCAACAGCCGCACCGCTAGCATCATTGGCTTCATCGTTCGGAGTCGCTTTGGGTAAAATCATAGAGTCCTGCAGTCCACCAGCCGGGAAGAAAGGGTGGTGGGTTGAAGACAGGAGGCGCATGCAGGGGAGAAGCAGGGGGATCGGAGGAGGAAGAAGACAAGCTACTACTCGCCATTGGCAAACCAAAGGATTTTTTGGAGAGTTTTTAGTTTTGCGCGTGGGAGAATGGTTAAATATTAATTCAAGACGTGGGATTTGAACGTGGGGGAGTGGTTAAATTAATTCGAGACGTGGGAACGTGGGGAAGTTTTTAGTTCTTGTTAATTCAATTTTAGTTTAGAGTGAAATTAATCTGTGGAGAAAATTAAGGCTGCCGATCAGAGCCAACAGTAAGTGCTAGTCTCAAATCTTTAGTATCGGGTGTTCTACACACCCGGTACCATGTACACTTATTGGCACCGGGATCGAGGCGACCTGATGTTTTTGACCTTTTCTTTAGTATTGGGTGTGCTGTCTACCCGGTAGCAATGTGCATCAATTGCCACCGGTATCTAGGCGACCCGATATTATTGCCGTGTGGAAGCTCGCGCGCGCCCGTTCGCCTTCTCGCCAGATGCCTGCCGTACTGCGTCCCTTTGATGACGATTTGATCGTGGGAATGCCAATCATCGCTAAGGTGTAAATTTTTCTATATACTTCAATTTATCCACTTAGGTCTATAAAAAAGACGGTCCATAGTTATTTCAGTGTACTGTAGCAATTGCTATGATATAGACATGTTCATATCTGGACTCTGGTACAGCTGGTAGTAGTGCTGAATTTTAGTTGTGGTTCACTCTAAATGTCATGAGCCATTATACAATATATACCAGTGGTATGGAATCCGAAAATTCCTAATATAATTTCCAACAAAAACATTCTAGTTGTTAGTATCATTATTGGCATCCACGTGTGGATGCAAATTTACGCCTTCAAAGGTCGTACCACATCTCAATTCTATGTGCAAAGGAACGAACGAGTGCAGGATTCATAGGAGCCAGGCATGTTAATGTACCGTCAGTTTCATAGTGTTTCTATCTAAGTAAATCCTTTGCTTTCTTCACTTGACTTGGAAAAATCTAAGTAACCAACTATATTTGTCGATCGTGGTCAAGAGACTTGTGGATGCAAGGATAGTCCAAGTCGACTTCTTATTGAATCTAGTCGCGTATAATCACTCCAACCCAACCACTCATGCAAAATGTTGTCCTCACCAAAGGGGCAAAACGATGGCAACCTCAAACGTTGTGGTGGGGGAACTCAGGGGTTAACACTACTACACATGCAGTGACAGACATCACACTGTCGGTTCATATGGCTCGAACCGGCAGGTAACGATAGTATCGCTAATGGTTTGTGTTCGGTTCTTAACACAAATTGAGAGTGATATGCATCACATCATTGTGGAAGTTTGCTGGAGTTCAAGGCTCAGTGGTGACCGTATCCTGTCTTAATTAATTTCTACATGATCTCTGACAATTTATATTTACTAACAAGTATATAACTATATATAGCATATTTATTTATTTATTTATTCTAGCTTGGCTACTCTATCACGATCAAAACACTACTTACCGGTAAAAGTGTTAATAAGACCTTACCTATCTGACGTATGTAGTCAACCTTAATTACCTGTGTTGTAGTACTCTTACTGCAGTCTTTGTTGACTGTCACTTACTGCAGTCTTTACAAAAACTCGTTGTCATCGAGGTCCCAAATGACCCTATTGATTTTTTTTAGGGGTAAATGACCCTATTGATGATCAAGCCTGCCAAGCACGATGCCCCTGCATTCAGCGAAAGGTGAAGGGCTTTATGGGCTTTTTGCTCCTTCCCCCATAATCCCCCTCCCCCTTTGACGATAGAAAACATGGCTTAGTTGCCTTAACGCCCTTCCTTCATTCAGGTACCCGAGCTGCGTATCCAGTACCAGTATCACCATAGCTTCAGGCTTCATGCTGAAGGCCGCTTTATTTTCTGCAGCAGTAGCGCTATTCGTTGCTGCTACTTTTGCTCAGGCACAGCAGAGCGGTATGGATCTCTCTCTCTCTCTCTCTCTCTCTCTCTCTCTGTGTGTGTGTGTGTCTGTGTGTTCATGTACAGGTATTCTATCTGAACTTTTATCTCTAGTGATCTTATCTTTCTTAATGGAAATATATATATATATAACAGATTATAGATAGCTAGCTAGCTGAAAGGTCTTATAAAACGAACATGGTTAGTTTGCGTGCGTGATTGCGTCCATGGCTTCTTTGTTTTCTTTTTTTTTTTTGTGGACATGGTTCAAACTGTAGAATGAATATGTTTTTGCCTCCTTCCTTTCCTCCGTTCTTTTTTTAGATCACAGGCCCATGGCCCTGCTTCTATTGAAAGCAATAAACATTGTTCTGCTGGGGAGACCTGCTTACATCGGTTTGCAAAATCCAGCATAGATCCACACCTACTACCAGAAAGGAAACATCACCTAGCAGCAAAACACCTCACACAACCTGCACTTACAAAAAGTTTCACAGGATAGGCACCAGCATAATATGACTACACTCCGATAGCAACTAGACTAAACAGCGACTACAGCAAAGAAAAAAGATAACAGAAGACATCAAGCTAACAGCATCAGATTTTCAGCTTTAGTATCATCGTCAACAAGCAGCTTCTTTCACCATTTTGCTATCCCCTCCATCAAGGACGCGATGTCCACCTGCACGTCCTCCGGCGCCACCTGGAGGTTCAGCCACTGTTTCATACAACCAATTATTTGATAAGCTACATTTTTGAGATTAGTGGTCAACACATTATTAAAAACCTAGTTATTCCTAGTTTTCCAAAGAGACCAACACACACTAGCAATTAGGACGTGCCCAGAGGATTTCATCTTATTAGACGTACGGACCCATGGCATCTTTCAAGTTTCTAAATCCCGTTGGGATCTTTTCCCAATTCATCGCATCTCTAATCCAGCACCAAATCACCACCACCACTGGGCATCCAAAAATGATGTGTTCACTAGATCACACCTTTGTCTCCCAGATACTTAGTCCTGAGCAGGTTTAACAAATGTTCTTCTCATCACTATCCAGTCTAACCAGCCACTTAACCAACATTTCTCTGTTCATTGCTCTAGTATCCAGAAAGCCAAGTCCCCCAAAATCCTTAGGTCTAGCCAAATGCTCCCATTTGACCATATGATATTTCTTTTTACTCCCCACTTCCTGCCAAAAAAATCTGCTTCTAATTGCATCAAGCTATTGCTGGGTCCCTTCATATAATTGATAACATCCCATCATATACATAGGGATTTCCTCCATTTCTTATTTTCTACTCCTTCCTGCGATTAATATGTGACGTTTTTTGGTTTAAAATTGAACTAAAAAATTTGTCATATATGACGGGATGAGGAATTACTTTTACATGTTCTTCATTAAAATTGACTCGTCTTATAGATCCCAAACTTATGAGGAAATTCCAATCTCATCATCCAATGCTGTATTTATCACTAGTAGTTCAAATTCAATACATACACTAAATAGAAGTAGACAAGAATATTTCTGAATTTTGTTGATTTCATTTTTTGGGGCCATATTACATTATAAGAAAAACTTCTCATATGACAATTGACAACGCTATGTGCATTATTCACACGTTATTTCAGAGACATTAAATACTGTAAAGCTAATGAGATAAAGACCTCTTAAGAAAGGAGGAGAGAAACACGGAAGACTACTTCTTGAACACTTGGTGCTAATTAAAAGCCATTGTCACGCATGGGACATCGAGTTAAAGTATTTGGCAAGAATCCATCTGTATATTTAGGATTAATGAAACATTCCATTCGCTTGCCATCTTTTATGTTTCATTCAGGGGACTCAGCTGACCACAGGCCTATCTTTGCTCAATGGGCAAACCCTTGTTTCACCACAGAATTTTTTTGTGCTGGGTTTCTTTTCAAATGGGAACAACACATATTTAGGAGTATGGTATAATTTTTTTTTAGAAAAGGAAATTTTATTTCGGCCTCTGCAAGAGGTTTGCACACAACCAATTTATAAGACTGTTTGAATAAAGTGCTCTCAAAGAGCTAAATAGAGGAAAATAAATCGAAGCTAATCCGCTTAGAAGATGGCCACCCATGATTGGCAAAGATTTCCATCGCTAGAGACTCCAGCATGCGACAAGCCGACTTGATAAGCTGTCTTTTTGCCACATTTTGTAGGACGCTCCACTGTCTTGCTCAATAGGTGGCTCTGAAAATGACCTGCAAATAAGAATATAATCTTTTTTTGTCAAAAATTACTTCATTCCTGCATAACTAAATAGACCATAAAAGTGCACTTGCCCCTACACAAATTTGGGCATGCAAGTGCCGACCTATTTGTTGTACCCAAGGACCACAAAGCTCATCTAAATTCTTAGGAGACTCCAAGCCAAAAGCTATTGTAAAAACTCTCTAAATAAACCTTGACACATGGACAATCATAGAATAAATGTTGAATGGATTCGTTGGAGTCACAAAAACAACATCGACTATCCCTAGACCACTGTCTTTTTATTCAAATTATCCTTTGTTAAAATTACACCTTTAAATAAGAACCAAAGAAAGATCTTAATTTTAAGGGGTAATTTCAATTTCCATAAGCGTTTGTTCAAAGGCAAGGCAACTTGGTTCACCAAATTCTCATACATTGAATTTACCGTGAAATGACCCTATTTGGATATGTTCCACTTAAGAGAATCAGGCTAGTCATCTAATTGCACTAAAGCAATTTTTGCGACCAGTTCTTCCCATTTTTGAAGTTTCTCCCCAACCAGGGCTCTCCTAAAAGAAATGTTAAGAGGTATGGAGCTGAAAACAGTTGAAACCGTGACATTTTTCTTTCGAGCAATGTTATATAGCGATGGATATTGAATTTTAAGAGGAAGGCGACCGAACCACCTATCATCCCAAAATCTTATTTGAGAACCATCATGGAGAATAAAACTAGAAAGTTGTAGGAAACGCCTTTTGACCTTCGTAAGGCCTGACCAAAACTGAGAATCCCCAGGCTTCCATTGAACTTCCCCAATCGTTTTACCTCTCAAGTATTTTCTCTTGAGAATTGTTTGCCAAATACCCTCTTCATTTATCAATTTGAAAAGCCACTTGCTCAAAAGGCACACATTTTGGACTTCCAGATTTCTAATACCCATACCTCCCTGATCCTTTGGTAAACAAAGTATTTCCCACTTGGTTAATCTATATTTTTTCTTATGGTTATCACCTTGCAAAAAAAAAAAGATGACCTATAAAAGTCTAGTTTCTTAAGAATGCCTTTCGGTATTTCGAAAAACGACATCATAAACATAGCAAGGCTACTCAACACTGAGTTAATCAGTACTAGTCGACCACCATAAGACAAAAGTTTTGCTTTCCAACCACTTAACTTTTTTTTGGAAACGATCTTCCACTTGTTTCCAATCTTTATTATTCAGCCTTTTATGGTGCATTGGAATCCCCAAATATCTAACAGGGAGATTTCCCAAATCACAACCAAAAATCCGTGAATAATGTTCCACATAATCCTTTGCTTCTCCATAGCAAAAGAGTTCACTTTTATGAAAGTTAATCTTTAACCCAGATAGTTTTTCAAAAGCACAAAGGATAATTTTTAGGTTCTTTGCTTGCTCTAGATCATGCTCGATGAACAGAATGGTGTCGTCTGCATACCGTAGAATTGAGAGGCCTCCATCAACTAAATGAGGTATCAATCCACGAATTTGGCCATCCTCTTTTGCTCTTGTTATAAATATTGCTAACATATCTACAACCAAGTTAAAAAGGATAGGCGAGAGCGGATCCCCTTGACGTAGGCCTTTGTTGGTCTTGAAATACCGACCTACATCATTATTTACTTTCACAACAACACTTCCCTTAGATACAAAATCTTGGATCCATTGACACCACAAAGGTGAGAATCCTTTCATTCTAAGAGTTTGTTGCAAAAAGAGCCATTTGACTTTATCATAAGCCTTCTCAAAGTCTACCTTAAAAATGATGCCATTAAGTTTCTTCCTATGCAATTCATGAATTGTTTCATGCAGAATAGTCACCCCTTCAAGGATATAACGACCAGGGAGAAAAGCTGTTTGAGATGGTTGTATCACTTTATGTGCTATTGTATTTATTCTGTTTGTAGCTACCTTTGTGAAGATCTTAAAGCTTACATTCAACAGACATATTGGTCTAAACTGTTGAATCTTAACTGCTTCTTGACACTTGGGTAGCAAAGTTATGACCCCAAAATTCAAAGAAAAGAGGCAAAGATCACCTTTGTAGAAATCATAAAACATAGCCATCAAATCGGCATTTATGATTTCCCAAAAAACTTGATAAAATTCAGTAGGAAAGCCATCAGGGCTTGGTGCCTTATTGTGTTCCATGCTAAAAATAGCATCTTTAACCTCTTTTTCAGAGAAATGTGCTGTCAAAATAGTATTCTCAACCTCAGAAACTTGAGGGATATCCTCAACTCTAGATTCTAACATATTAAAATTATTTTCAACCAGAGGGCCAAACAAACTCTCGTAGTAAGAGGTTATATGTTCTTTCAACTCTGCCTCATCCTTTATTACTCCATTATCTCCTTCCAGCTGAAAAATTCTAGTTTTTCGATGCTTACCATTAGCTATAAGATGGAAGTACTGAGTGTTATTGTCACCTTCTAAAAGATCTTTAGTTTTCGATCTTTGATACCAGGCTATTTCCTCTTCTCTCAACAAATGAGAGATTCTATCTCGCAGGTATTGAAGTAAACATTGCTCATTAAGAGACAACTGCGAGCTTTCAGCCTTTTTATCTAAAGAATCGATCAAAGATTTTATCTTATTTTTTTCTTCTTTGTTTTTTCCTCTCAGGTTTTTGGCCCACCCTCTCAAATATTGCCGTGTACGCCTAATTTTATTCTGCCATCTTTGTAGCGAATTTGATCCTTTTTTTTCATTACTCCATATCTCCGCTACTTGCTCATAGAAACCATCCCTAATCAACCAGCAAAGTTCAAACTGAAAAAAATGTTGGTTGCCATGGGATGTCGGGGTTCCAGAGTCTAATAGTAGAGGAGTATGATCTGAGATGTCTCTGGTCAAAGCTTGTACAGTAGCTAAAGGGAACTTTTGTTCCCAATCTGTACTGACCAAGACTCTATCCAGCCTTTCAAAAGTTGGCGTGTCAAGAGAATTAGGCCATGTGAAACGGCGACCAGAAAGGTCTAGCTCTCTTAAGTCTAGGCTATCAATGCACGCATTAAAAAGGAAAGGCCATCTATCATTGTATCTATCATTGTTCTTTTCCATTGGGCTTCTAATGATATTAAAATCACCACCCAAAATAAAAGGTTTGTTTGTAGAAGTACAAATTTGTACCATCTCTGTGAGGAACGCTTCTTTTAATTCATCTTGTGCCGCTCCATAAGCAGCAATTATGGCCCACTCAAAGCCATCATCCTTATTTCTGACATTAAATTTTATATGAAACTCACCCAAGAGAATACTCCCAATATCAAACGCTAAGGTGTTAACCCCCATAAGAATACCACCTGACTGACCTCTAGGTGATGTCCATTGCCAAAAAAAGTCTCGACCTCCGCAAAAGTGGTTCAAATCAGCAGTAGAGTAGTCATCGCGACGTGTTTCTAAAACGGCCACGAAGTCTAGCTGAAGATCACATGATGAATCAAAAAGAAATTTATATTTAGCCAAGTCTCTAAGATCTCTGCTATTCCAAAAGAAACCTTTCATATTGAACTATATTTAGAAAGTTTAACTAGACGTGTACCCTTTTTCTTTTTCCTAGAAGAACCTTTTTTTCTGGACACCGTGTGCCACTCACCTCCAAGGTGATCAACACAATCGTCCTCATGTTCTTCATTTATACCACTGCATAAGTGGCCAAGAGTTATATAGTCTATCTCATTATTATCCTCCTCCTCGTCAGACAAGACTAAGCAAGTAGACTCAGATGGACCATTCGAAGGGTTTGCATGTATCCTATCATATTCTTCACATTTAATATCTGCTATGGAATTAAAAATCTCATTCTTATTTGCTCCCGCAGAGATGCCAATCGAAGTAAAATTAGAAGAAAAAACTGAATCGGGAACAGATAAAATTGATGTGCTAAGATATTTACCATTCGGAGGAACTTCCAAATTCTTGATGGCGACCATGCGCTCTGCTCTCTCCAAGGTGTCCTCATCAGCTGTGAACTCCCTCCTCTTGCTCCGACGAACTGGAGTGAGAGGCAAGGCTGTCTTGGAAGGAATAACATTTTCCTCTTCGGTATTCTCAGCCATCACCCGAGCAGCAATTTCCTCTAACTGACTATCTACTACTCTGTCCAAAATTTTATCAACAATCTGTCGTAACTCAGCATCTGATGGTACCGAGTTAAAAGCATCCAAATGAACATCAGCAAGTAAAGTCGAGAACCCAAAAGGAGTGGCCTGCCCTGCTGAAGGAGAGCCCTCATTAGGATACGTGATGGCAGGCTCGTTTGACAGATTTGTCCCACATGTTGAGACAAAATTAGGCTCAATAGAGGAGACCTGCTTTCCGTGGGAGTGTGCATCATTTGGAGTAGGAGCTTGCTTGCTGTTATCTTTAGTCAAACGTGAAGAATTTGAGTTATCATCTTTGTGCTTGGTCATATCTTTTTCTTCCTCTCCTAACAGGTCAGCATCGCCATCTTCATCCATTGGTTGTTTATCCAGATCACCAGTAGCTTGTCCCCCTGAACCATCCCCTTCCTCCACCATAAAGTAGATAGCATGCAGATATTTGCCAAAAGCTACCTGCAATGTTTCAGGGATTTTTTTGGGGTCAAGGACAGCCACTTTAATCCGATCAAGGTCCCCTGAGCGAGTGAAAACCATATCAACCATCTGTGTTGCGCCGACGAGAGTACCCACTGCCCACAAAATGAGATAGTGCTTCCTCAATTGTCGTGGAATTCCGCCAACTTGGACCCATACCTCAGGCAACTGGAACTTTACCTCATCATGAGACCCCCAAATTTTGCATTCAATAAAAAGACCGGGATTATTCTTGACTCTAGCTTCACCAAATTCATGTAACCTAGCTAATTCTAGAGCATTAGGAAAAACAGTGAGATATTCATTTTCCCCATGCTCTTTGATTTCCCACTGCCAGGTTATCGGCACCAGTCTCTCAAGCTCACCCTTTATCTGTTCAATTCTAAGAACACCACCTTTTACAGAAATTAAAGCCCAAGCCGAAGGCTCTTTTATGTCATCGTTGTATTCTTTGTCCGAAACAGGAATATAATGAAAACCAAGACCTGGTGCACCAAAACCAACGGTCTGAGCCACTGGTTTGGACTGCTTTCAAAAGAGAACATTTGTGTGTCACATGTGTCTAACTCTCACAAATTGCACAGAGAAGAGGTATTGTACAATCAGCTGTCACATGGCCCCTTCTCCCACATTGAATACACTGAACCTTAGCCTTCTTTGCCCCACCAGCAGGGGGTGCCATCTCACTATCTGCCAAGTTGTCCCCCTGTTTACCAGAAGACTGATGCTGCTATACATGGTCGCCGTGCTGTTGTTGAGGTAATTTCCGTGGACGATACTGCTTGCGAACGCGGTCACCTCCATATCCTGGGTGAAAACGTTGTACTGGCCAAATGCCGGTTGACCGAACCCACCCCTATCACAATCACCTTGGGAATTTCTAAACAATCGGCTCTCATCAGTAGACCCCCTTCCCTGCTGCTGAACATAATTCCTGCCTTGGTTATCTTGGAACTCACCACGGCCAAAAGCTCCCACGTGATGATCCCGCTGCCCATGCGATCCATAGCTACGACCATCGCGCCCACCATTGCCGAAGCGTGGCGCGACAAACGTCGACTGCCGAGCAGTTTCCTGTGGCGTGCCACGGCCATGAGGCCCCGTCGGTTGGTGCTGAGCCATCGACGATGATGCTCGGCCGCCTCGGCGAACCACGTCTGCGTAGGTGCTGCTGCGGATTAGGGTTTGGTCATTAGCCGAAGAGACTCTGGGTGTTGATTTTGTTCCTGCGTTAGCAAAAAGTTCCGCAAGGCCCAACGGCTGTTCATACCATAGCTGGTGTATCCCGTTGGATAGTAAAATACGTCTACAGGCCCGGGCCACATCTGTGTTGAAAACGGACCCTTCATATTGTTTTGCTTCCGTAATTAACGTGGACTCCAGGGACGGCGTCCGCTGCGCCACAGACTGATCCGAAAAAACCGGACAGCCAGGCGACTGCAACGTTCGGGAAGACAAATTTTGAAACTTGTTCTCTTTCTTCCTTCTTAGAACGTCCGCCATGCCTGGTCTTGAAGCACGAAAGCTTCCATCATGAGTCAAAGACCTCTGAACAGATCGAACCGAGCAGCACTTGGCCTTGGAACTTCTAAAGGTGACCTGAGCATCACCTAAAGTTCTCAGTGGCGAAATTCTGGGTCTAGGGAGAGGACCGCGCCAGGGTTTAGAACGCATATCTACCAAAGTATCAATAATTCTTGCTGCTAGGGGATGTCGTTTTCTATTCAAGGAATAGGTGCCGGAGGATGGTGAACTTAATTGCTTTTCAGCACATATCAACTCATCCATGGTAAATCCAGCCCGTAGCGCAGAATCAATAAACTCTGGAGTTGAGGGAGAAGAGAAGTCAGTCGAAACACCATCAGATAGAGAATGCATACCTCCATCGCTTGCATGTTCCGGATCCTGGACGCTGGATGAATGGTCAGGTGCAGGAGAGTCGATGGAGATCGCGTCGCCGCCGAGCGCATGCCGCAGAGTCACCGCCGGCGCCATGGTGAGATGGCGTCTCCTCATGCATAGTCTCTCGGAGATGGATTTGTCTACCACTGCTCTACCTTGCACCTAATGCTGATGTTATGACCGGCCAGGTATACGGCCGGCGGGCCAAGCAGCCTAAAGGGCCGGCTGGTCAGGTGCCCGATACAGAGGGCTAGAGTTAGATTAGTTGCCTTGTTAGAAAATATAGGAGATAAGTGTTAGTTTGTTGAGTTAGGAGTCAGCTACATATAGTCTTAAACTGTATCAACAAAACTTAAGCAGAGATTAATCTAAAGAAGGATTCATCGCCCTGTTTCCCTCTCACTCTTTCCTCGCCCACGCACAGCCACGGCGCCTCCAGCTCGCCGCCGCTCTGCCGACAAGCCCCGTCCCCCAGTCTCCTATCCCTACCATCTCCGGCCTAGGCGAGGTCGTACGATGCAACATCGATCTATTGTCTGGGTGGCAAACCGTCAGAATCCGATCACTGGAGGCAGTGGAAGTCTTACCCTCACAACAAGTTCTCTTGAGCTTCTGAACAGAACAGGAAATCCAGTCTGGTCCAATGCGTTTGAAACCCAGAATAGTCCACAAGCTTTCCTTATTGACTCGGGCAACCTGATCGTTAGCGACACCGTGTCGGGTAATCTTCTATGGCAAGGTTTTGATCATCCTTCCGACACATTGCTGCCTGGCATAAGAATTGGTTATGACACGTCCACTAATGACAACTCGTTCCTCACATCGTGAAAGAACTGCTCGGATCCATCTCTTGGAGAGTACTCCCTCAGGCTTTATCCAAAACGATTGCCTGATGTGCTCTTGTTCCATGGTTCTGTGCCCAAGTACAGGATGGGGACATGGAATGGTCAAGGGTTCAGCGGTGTTCCTGCTCTGAGAGCAACAAATCTGTTGACATTTAACATGATTGTTGATGAAGACAATGCATATTACTCGTACACAGCTTTGGACACATCGATCCTGTGGCGCTTTGTCATTAAGCCCAGACGGTCTTGCCCATCGCTGGCGTAGCAACCAGAGCAACCTCTGGAGTGAATACTGGCATCTGCCTCAGGATCAGTGTGACGTCTATGTGTACTGTGGCGCAAACGCTGCTTGCTACAATGGTGACTGCAAATGTCTACCGGAATTCACCCCCAAGTCACCAAGTGATTGGAGCCAGAGAAACTTTGCTGGTGGTTGTGTGAGGGATTCGGTGCTTCCGTGCTCATCGGGTAACGGCTTTGCCTATCTGTCAAAGGTCAAGGTTCCTGAAACTCTCAATGCCACAATGGTCCATGGCAAGGTCTGGGATGATTGCAAGAACTTATGCTTGAGAAACTGCTCGTGCAGTGCTTATATATACTGTTTTTCAGGAAAGCGATTGTGTGGTCTGGTTCGGCGATCTAGTGGATATTGTTCAGCTTTCTGAAGGGATCAATGATTTGTATACTCGAGTTTCCCATAGCTATCCATCTCATTCAGGTATGGATTATTCGTAGCAATAACGAAGAAATTGTTTTGTATTTAGTACAATAAGCTTCATTTATTTGGGACAGACATGTTACTATCCTACTCTCCTTAGCACAGAAATATGCTAGATATTTCAATCAGAAAAAATCAGTTATTATGTTGCCTACTTATTGTGATAATTTTTCCTTCAAACATAATAGACAGAAAATATTTTTTCTAATAGATAACAGTTTCTGTGGCAAGCTAACTAAAGTACAAATGGGTGCTTCATTGTTCTGTTTAGTCCTGTAGCTAGCAGCTAACTAAAGTAAGCAGCTTGAAAATTTTCTATGTTTACCTGATTAAAAGGATATTGAGAGATCAAAACACTGACATAAAACGGGGCATACAAAGTGGGTTCTCGGTTCTGCCATTTTATGAATAGTCCAAACATAGAGTTAAGTTTTTTTTTCCAAACTATTCTAGTATCGTCATATGTTATTTGATTAAAGCGACATTACATTTACTAAATGTTTATGATTGCATGTTGTATATATAGGCCCAAAAATTTCTATCATTGTTTCTGTATCTGTTGCTGGGGTGGTGCTGGTAATTTCTGCATTGTTAGGCTTTTGTTATTGTCGAAGTCAACAAAAACCTTTACCACTAGCGTGCGGTAAGCACTGAACTCGTCTTTAGTACATGTTTTATTATTCCTAAATTTTACTCCCTCCATCCCATGAAATATGGCATGCATGTAATTAGAAAAGTTAAACTTTGAAATCTTTGACTAACAATTTAGTAAAAAATATAAATTTTTGGTGTATGCATGTTATATATTTGAATTCGTATTCAAAAGTATTTGAAGATTATGATACTTTGGTATATATTGATGTCATATTTTGAAAGAAATAAATGGTCAAACTTTTATTTTAAAGACCGTACCAAATATATGCACACCTTATTTTATGTTATGGAGGGAGTATATGATTATGTTTATACCACTTTGTCCAAAAAATCTTCTGCGAGCAGAGGTTTTTGAAACAGAGCGTGAGCATGAACCTGGGTCTAAGCTTACAAAGTTTTTAGACTTGGGTGCTATTAGAGTTTCCACCAACAAATTTTCTGAACAAAATAGCATTGTTACGGCCTGATCCAGAACCATCTACAAGGTATGAGGTTTTCCTTTTGGTTATGAATCCTCAGTACCCATATAATAATTTTGGTCTGATGCCTTTCTAAAAGGACTGAAGCCGGATTCGTTCCATTATCTAAAAAAATGAACAATTTATCACTGGACGATTCGCTCAGGGAACACTGCCATCTTTTGGGGATTTCGCAATCAAAAGACTAAATACAGAAGCAGGACTTGAGGAGTTAAGAAATGAGGTGAAAATGCATCGCAAGGCTAGACCATCCAAACATTATAAGGATGCTGGAATCTTGCATGCAGAACAATGAGAAGGTGATATGCTATGAATATATTCCTGTTGGTAGCCTTGATGCCGTCCTTTTTGGTATGTATTCAGTGCAAGCAATTACAGATTTAAACAATAGTCAAACAGGATTATTTGTATAAGATAGATTCTTACCATCCTTAATCTGACGTCCGAGCTGTGCAGCTGAAGATGAGAGTGGAATCCCTGACTGACCTTCACGTTTTCACATCATGCAAGGGATCTATGAAGGACTGCTATATCTTCATGAACATTGCAGAATTGTTCATTGGGATATAGAGCCTAGTAATATCCTTCTTGGCGAGGGCTTCATCCCCAAAATTTCAGACTTTGGTCTTGCAATTCTGCTTGTTCAAGGCCAATATGAAGGGAAGGAAGGCTGATAACTTCAGGGGAACACCATGAGATCATTTTGTAGCCATTAAGATTTCCTTTGTTTCTTAGTTCATATTTTATTGTGACTTACAAATTAATGAATGGCACTCAGTGGATACCGCGCTCCTGAGTTGTTTTATGGCAAGTACTCTGTGAAGTCCGATGTCTACAGCTTTGGCATAATACTTCTGGAGATAGTAACAGGCTGCAATGCTACATCATTCTATAGAGAAGATACTGATGACCTCCTAACATATGTAAGTTAAACGCCATTCCTTGTATATCTAACTGTAACTGTATGTTACAGATTCATTGAGAATATTACACTCTAAATTTTGCATTTGACATGCCAAGTTTCATTTTTTTGGTAAAAGTTATTTGTTATTTATTTTTGGTGAAGGTTCGTCAGCATTGGACTCAGGGAACATCCGACCAGCTGAAGGATCCAAGAATGGGGGATGCTCCCAGAGGGGAGATAGAAAGATGCATCCATATAGGCATGCGTTGCGTCCAGGATGATCCGACCGTGAGGCCTACCATGTCCTACATCAGGAACACATTAGCAGCAATTCAGCCTTAGTTGCCATCGAATATGTTGTTCGTTGATGCTAAATTATTGCTTGCATGTGCACATAATAACCCAGATTCAGCATCTCTCAGACCCTCAAATGGTGGAACTGGAATACCTCCAGCTGAAAGAAGATTTTCTGTACCAGGGTATTGTATACTGCATGCTTGCAAGACAAGCAGAATAGCAGACAAGTAACCTGAAAAAAATTTAAACTTTCTGTGAAGAGCAGAGTTTTTCTTAATATATGGCCCTTTGATCTCTTGCCATGGAACGAAGAGGAAGATCCTGCAGAAAAGGAAACAATTACAGGACTGAAGAAAGCACTTGATGGTTATGCATGCTATGGTGATCGGGAATGGAGGAGCTGGGGACAGAGTCATTGTTTGCATTCATGCAAGATGACTCAATCCAAACATAATGCAGCAAACCTTCAGCTGCCACTGTACCTCCGATTGAAAGAAACATCTTCAGTATCAGGGCACATCAGATGCTGAATATCTGCAAGATAAGAAGGGAAGTAAACGGTATCCCATAACGAGACCCCTAACCAAATAAGCAATGTTATACTATTGATTATGATTTATTAAATATATTTCATAAATGTCTATTTGGTTTCATAAATATTGATCATCGTGTAAATAAACTTGGAAAAAAACTAAAAGATACACAAAATTCAATGCGGTGTTCAAACTCTAAAGAAAGAAAATAGAACATGCACCCCTATGATGAAGAAAAAAATTATTCGGTACCCCTATGCATCGCTATCTGGTCTTTATCCAACTTTTTAAAATAAAAATGTTATAAAATAAAATGTGGGATGTATTTTATCCATATGTATCCGATCTCATTTCATCCATATATCGTCGTCGACCCAAGTCATCCAGACTGTATCCATATCCGTACAGGGAGGGCGTGTCCCAAAATGACGATAGATACTAGGCCAAGTTGGATCCCCGGTTCTCAGATGTCGACGGCACGGACAACAGGCCGGTGCCGGTGGCCACGAGCACGGACCCCATTTCGTGGAGCTTGAATGCATTTTCACCGCTGGCGGCCATGAACACGACCTCCTCTTTTTGGAACTCCACCGGGTTGGCCGGCCTCTCCCTCACCTCATGCCTCACATTCCTGTGAACCACTGGACAAATTTAGCAAATGCCAAAGATAATGTGCAACGGGTCAATCAAGTTCACAACGAATTTACCTAAGACGACCAAAAGATGTAAAATTGTTTAGTGTTGTAGATGTTATGACTGTTTACTTTTAAAAAAATAGTCAAAGTTAGAGACATTTGTTTTAGGATAAAAATATATAACACTTTGTTTTTTTTTAATGCAAAGATTGCAACATTTGAGCTTGAGACAAATTATTGCTGATTTTATTTGGTTATCTGGTCCTTAGAGCATCATTGCTACTGGAACCCCAAGACGCCAATCGTCCCTCCGTACTGGAATAGAAAGGTTCAAATTGCCCCTGCGATTTTATTCGGCTAGAGTGTCAGCACGAGTTCATATGATATGCGAATTCTTTGAAAGGAAAGGGACTGTCTACCTACCACCTAGTGTTGGTTTTTTTTTCCAAGCCACATTTAAATTAAAATATACATGTAACTTTCATTTACAAAAGAATAAGTGTTTTCACGTGTTTAGCACCCGATCGACTAAAGGCACCACCAAATTCATGTATTGTGGAGGAATCTAACACGTCAACTTTTAGTACACAAATTGTACCTGCAAGCAAAAATGTCAAAGTGCAGTCATCTACGAACGAATGTGCGTTGTTGTGGTGCAATCTACTGTTCTCTAGAGAAAGATTGACACTGATCATCACGAAACAACCTATAAAAATAGATAAATCGTAGAAATTCACACAAATAATAAACATCTGGCTATCTTTTTTAGTAAACTTTAGTCATTAATAATATTTCTATTTCATAAAAATCATTTTAGTACTTTCCCACTAATTAATATTTTTTGGTTAGTACTTTCTATTTTTAAAACCATTAGATCTTAATGAATGGAGGGCTCACATTAATGCCAATCATTGTAAAACTTGTATAAATTTATATCTAAACTTCTCACTTTTTCTATTATGAAAAATAACCCTAATTAATATTCATCTAAACTACCTACATATCTCATTTCTAAAAATTAAAATAAAATAACTCACTAATTTTGTATCCATGGTAACCATTCTTTTAATTATTAAAAGTAACCAAATGTATCACCTAAACATGAGTCTAAGTTACTCACATATATAATTTAACAGTTTATAAAAAACCACAATTACTCCTATATGTACACCCCCAAATGTATCTATAAATTTGTAATGGCAATGTTTCTTAACATAGCACATGTTGATGGAATAGTGAAATAATAATGAGAGATTTTACAGCGCTTGGAATTAACTGTACACTTTCATTAGTCTAGATCTAACGGTAAAAATGAAAAATAAATCTATTGGGAGAAACTTTAGCTGTGGGCCGGAACTTAAAAATGGTGGACCAAGAACTTAAATTTCATAATTATAAAATAACTACAAAAGGGTTTATAAGTAATTTTACAATCTATCGGGAGGAACTTAAGTTGTAGACCAGAACTAAAAATATGGGACCAGGAACTTAAATTTAATGTACCCAACGATGTACCCACCCTTGGATAAATTAGATTAAATTTTTTTGGGTCCACAGTCTATTTTTTTGGTCCACGGCCTCTGTTAAATGTTGTATTTACTCAATTGCCATATGATTTTACGGTCCGATTTAATCTTTGGTTTGTTTTCTATGGCTAGATTTAATCTCCGTCCAAAGTATTACGCATTTCTGCCTATCGTATCCATCTTTTATTCACCTAAACCGTGCTATACCCGCCAGCGCCGCACACAACCTGACACGCTGACACCGATACGTCTCCAACTCTCAATTATTATGGTAGCCGCCCCACGAAGGACTCACCTTTCTTTGCCTGTCCATCACCGGACTCCTAGGGTCAAGGCCAGCCGTCAACTATGCCCTTCCTTGCGACCAAAGAGCTAGGTCCTACAAATAAGCCAACCGACTCGATGAATCGGATGGACAGATCCATTCCCTTGACAATGTACGCCGTAGAGACGGCAGCCGCCAGAGACGATCGGCCGTCCCGGCAGGGGCACAGATGAGCTTGCTGTCACGGCGGTGGAGGCAGTAAGACACCTCCGGCGTATGCTGCCTTGCGTCGACAGCGCGAGTTCTGCACTGCCAAGGCCAGCGAGCTGAACACCTTTGAAAACCTCGCGGACGTACTACTGCCGCCACCGTCGGAGCTGGGCACTCCGTATGGTCTCCTGCCGGAACTTCCCCACCGTGCACAGCTGGATCAGCTATGGGCTCCGGCACCACCCCGCCGCGTTCCACCTGTGTTGTGACAACAACGACAACGTCTTCAATGTCTTCTGCTGCGCGTCGAGGCCCCGGCTCAGGACACTGCACCTCTCTCCGCCCTGTCTCTGTCGTCCAACTTCGCCGAGGACGTAGCTGCCGAATACCCTGTCCTAGAAACCTGCACCTCGACAATCACAGGCACGATTTCACCTGGCTTGCCCTGCGCTCGCTTAGGGCTTGTTCGGTTAAGGGAAAAATCCAAATGGATTAGAGAAGGATTTAATTTTTACTAGTCAAATTTGAATAGAAAAGACCTCCTCCAATCCTTTCTAAAACCGACAAATCAACAAAGGCCGGCCTTGAGGAACTGTCCGTGGATTCTTCCCTGTGTTCCACAAGCTTAGGCCTTGCTCCTCCACAAGTGCAACGTCGGCGGGACGGCCAGGTGCTGCTTGTCAGGTGAGCAACGGCGCGTTGTCAGGTGATTCTTGTTCTAGGTGGAGCATGATGACGACGGTGTCGTCCTCCTCTGGCGGTGTACGAGTACATAACCTCAAGTTGATAGAGCTCGAGTTCTGGGGTCGCTGCGCCGTCTTGAGGATCGAGATAGCTGAAACTCGTGGTGGGTGGTATCTCAAAGCAAGCGTTCAGCCCATCCAAACATCTCTCGTGATGGGAAGAGCAGAGTCAAAATTTCCTTCGCATGCAGATTTAATTTGGTGTATGCGTAGAGTCAAAACTTCTATTTTTGCGGTGACACTTTGTTCACGAATCAATTTTAATGGCCAGTGTGTATGTGACTATATATGCGAAAGAGTCTGTTTTGGCTGCACACCTATATAAAAACAACAAAATTGTACAACTCAGAATTAAAAAAAATGCATATATATATATATATATATATATATATATATATATATATATATATATATATATATATATATATATATATATATATATATATATATATATAGTATGTATATGAAAGCCCCGCCCACTGACCGGACCACCCCACCCGACCGTCCGACTGGGTGGTCCACCCGACCCCTCCCCACCTGGTCGAACCGCACGCCCCTGAATCCACCCGGTCCACGTTCACCCACCCCCACCTGATCCCCATCCTCATCCGCACGCAAAAACCTAACCTCTCTAGTCCATCCCCATCCACCGTCGCCCCCCACCCCCCTCGCCGCCGTCTCCGCGCACCACCCAGCCTCCGCTGCAGTCCGTGCCTCCCCCGCCGCCTCATGCCTCTCCTCCATCCCCGCCCATCCTCCGCTACCCCTATGGCCGCTGCGGGCGAGCGCCCCCTACCCCCCGGGCAGCCGGACGCCCCTTTCCCGCCGCCTCCGGCCGCCTCGCGCTGCCCCGCGTCCCCGCTAGGCGTTCACTGCCCCCCGCTCCGGAGGCGCGACGCGGCAGCGGCAGGTGCGGCCGACCCCTGGCGGTGCTACGCGGCGACACGTGCAGCCGCCCCCTACCCCCAACAACGCAATGCAGCGGCAAGTGCAGCCGGCCCTTGCGGTGGTGAGCCCGGTCAGTCGCCCCTGGAGGCTCGACACAGCGGCGGGCGCGGCAGCAGCGGCGCAGCCACCGCCGTGCCTAACCCTCGTCCATTCGCGGCCACCCGACCCTCCCCCGCCTCCTTCGGCCGCCTCGCGCGGCCCCGCCGCCCCGCCAACCCTCACTGCACCCAGCCCTCAGCGGCAGGCGCGGCCGCTCGCACCCGTGTCGTGCGCCTCCAGCAGCTCGCGCTCCCACACAGACCGGACCGACGGCGCCACCGCGCCACGCGCCAGCTCAGCCACGGTCCCAGGAACTGCACCAGCCCCTGCGTGCCCGCCATCGTGTGGTGCAGACGCACCGCGAGGATGAAGCCCCCTCACGCCAGACACATCGTGTGCTTGTAGGTGCTCTCTCGAGTCCACCATGATCTTTGCAGGCAAGGCATTCGATGAGATGCTCACAAGGAATAGCACCAGGTGAGGGCAGCGGCTGCTCACACTTTCGATTTTTGTTCCCAAAAATTAATTCCTTGCTTTGTTTGATAACTGAACTACGTTACCTATCTGAGCATAGAAGTCATTTCCTCTAATTCTTGGTGGTGGACAGGAACAATTGTTGCTCTGGTGCTTGAGCTTTGCCAATGGATCTATATTCGTCAAATGAATTTTCAGGTTTTATGCTTGCCATCCTGTTTGCCCAATGCCGCGGCTGCCCCCCTCCCCGTCTTCGCCGGCGCAGGCGGACAGGGTACCCAAGCCGCCGCCCCCAACCCCCTTTCGGCGTCCGGCGTGGTGTGGCTGGCGGCGCGGATCTGACGTGGCCGGGCACTGCCGAACGCGGCCCCGCTGCACACACTAGGTCGACAGTCGATGCTCGTGGTTCACTCCCTCCCTCCCAGTCACTTTCCGTTCCCCCACGCACTACCGCGTCCGATCTCCGACCTCCTGGTGTAGAAGGTGGCCTCTCAGGTTTTTCCCAAATCCCAACTCTCGTGCCCCAAATTTTGTTTTAGTTTCTTCTCTTTGATCTGAATTTGTTCCCAATCTCACCTTCCACTGCATTCAGCCAAGTCACATTTGTTGGCCACGCAGGGGCTCGGGCGGCGTCCAGTGACATGGGTTCAGGTGGCGGCAGGCATCGGGGGTTCTCACCCACTCTGGTCTCTCTCCCTCGAGAAGATCAGGAAGAGGAGGCCTGCTGCGGATCCCCCAGTGCTGCGTCTCGGCATCATCAACTTGGATCTGGCACAGGCATGTGTGTTCTCTCTCACTCCCCTCCCCCTTTTCTAAAATCTGATGCAGAGGCACACATTGGAGATTGAAAGGCCTACGATGTGCAGAGCAGTGATTCTAGGTTCTAGAAATAGGTTATCCTACCGGTTGTGCCTGATTGATGGTGTAGAGCTGGCCGAGCAGGAGCAATATTTATGTCTTCATATGTCCCTCAGGCCACCATTTATGCACTCATTCCTAATTTTTATGCCTTCATATGTCACTAATTATGTCCATCAGACCTATCATTTATGCACATAGTTTCAATTTTTATGCCTTCATATGTGACTAATTATGCCCAGCGGGCCACCATTTATGCTCCACACTGGCTCTATTTCTGAACAAGGATCATGCATCGTTAATCTGCGTGTATCCTAATTTTTATGCCTTCATATGTGACTAATTATGCCCAGCAGGCCACCATTTATACGCACAGCTAGCTCTATTTCTGAACAGGATCATGCATCATTAATCTGCGTGTATCCAATATTTATCCCTCCATGATAGTTTTTATGCTTGATGGAAGATGTTTATATACAAGTTTGTGTAGTAGATTTATATATTGGTTATATGACTACTGCAACTTATTTCTATGGAGGCAGCGGCAATGGCGACTCTATTCTAGCATCGTTCTGCTGAGATGAAGTGGCTGGATGACTTGGAGGTCAACTACATTTAGTACATCATTTTTGTAAGCTATTTGGGGAGCCAAATTGTACAATCAGTGTGTGTTAAACATATTATCTGTTGTCCTCATTATTTTTAATTGCTCAATGAAAACTTTATGTAAATAAATATACGATCTGTTCTTCAAAACCTATGAGCATTGCAATGAAAAATTTATGGCTGCAAGCATATATTTTTATGCAATGCCAATGGAAGGCATTTGCCCCTAGCGGTGTAAAATCATTGTAGAATGAATAAATTTTAAAATCTTTTTCTATTATTTTTCACAAAATATCAGTTTATGCGGAAAATATTTGGGATCTAATGCTAAACTCCTGCGTCACTGAATACTTTTTACAATGTCGTTGTTTAGAGTTTTACGATTCTTTCAATCGCAGCATACGCTTGCGGACCACGCCATACATCATAAACCAACAACATCATTGTGATTTATGTCTTTATTCAGAAATGTACGATACATTTTACTACGCTTTACGCATTCCATTACGTTTTACGCTTATCTAGCTACACCCTACGCGCCGTTTCAAGCGTAAATTTATGAATTTAAAAAAATTCAAAAAAATATAGTCACAATGGATGTCAAAACGTGCACAAAAATGTCAATATTCTATTTGTGAAAACGGTTTGTGAATTAGGATGTTTGAATAAAAAGTTATTGTAGAAAAAATAGTGTAATGGATTGAACTGCGTGTATGCATGTGTGCGTCTGTTGGGCAGTGTGTCAGAGTTGGTTCATCCCATTGCAAGAGAAACCGAAATTTACGCTCATTTGTGCACGGTTTTACGCTACTTTTACTTACATTTTACGCTAAAACGGATCCCCTGACCCAACTCGCGCCTCATAGCTCGGTTCGACCACCTCGCGGGCCGACCCCCTGGCCTTATCCCCCTAGCTTGGGGGAGGCTAGGGCTTCCTGCAACTAATGGAAGCCCTGGGCTTCTTTTATACCGACTTTATATATATATATATTAGTAATTCTTATTATTACTACTTAATTGAGAGAGTAGAGTTATTTTTAAAGCCTCCACTTTTTAATAAAAATCATAATAAAAATAGAAACCTACCCTATAGAAATACAAGTTTAGGCTTGTGGGCGCTGTTTTTTTCCTTTTTCTTTTACTCTTAGTAAGGCTCTTAATCAGCTAATATTCCCCCCAGTATATACTAGCACTCCACTAAGCAACACTTTATGGTGGCGAGCGTAGTAGCGGCGGCGAAATCCGCGTTCGGAGAGGATGGCGTGCCATGACTTGGCCGGGCGCCCAGGCGGCCTCCACGCGCCATGGATGCGCAGGCGCGCAGACGACGATTCCGGCGAGACCCGGAGGAGGATCTCCGCGACAAGGTCATCAGTAAGGTCGGACAGCGCCGTGCCATCATGAGCAACGACGCCACCGTCGTCCTCGTCTCGCGCTTGCTTGTCACCGACGACAGCAGCACGACCGCCGGCCGGCTCCTCGTCGTCGTTGGCGGTAGTGCCGGCGACGGTCCTCGTGGAGGCGGCGGTCTTACCGCTACCACCGGCCGGCGTGGGGTCCTTTGTTGGCGTCGTCGTCTGCGTCGTGGACGCTCGTGAGGCATAGGAAGTGCGAGAGATCGAGCAGAGAGGAGTGTGCGCCCGGCCATCGGCGACAGCGGAAGGCGGCCTGCGACGGTTGATGTCGCCCGTGGCGGATCGATGGGATCGGAGAGACACATCGAATGGAAGAAAGAACACGTAGATAAATACAAGAGCGGGCGAGGCGTGCGCGTGCCTGCAGCCTGCATGCATGCTGGGGTGGGGCCAAGGGGATTACTTTCCATTTTTCGAATTTGTTACTAAATGGCAAGCTAATTAATCTGGTGATACCCGTTTGATTTCCCTTATTAATGGATTGCAATTAATCACCGCCTCCGATTTTGACAAATGACGACTCATACTCCGTGTTTATTTCTATTTAATTATTACTCATCGCTGTTACTCCTTGTTTATTTCTATTTAATTATTAGTATTGCTAAAGATAAAAAAACAGAAACTGACAAACACAATTCAGTGTGGCAAATATGATGGCGTTTGGATAGATGAGGGTTGAGGATAGGGCTAGGAAATGGAGTGTGGGAATAGACTACAAGCCCTAGTATGATAGTATTAGCACCGTACCCGAAACAGAATTTTAAATTCTAGAACAATTCCCACTAAATTTTGCATAAAAAACCAATTCGAAGGGCGAGGGCCCAATAATAATAATTTTTCAAATAAGACCGGGTGGTCAAAATTAGTATAAAAAGTGAAACGAGGTATAATTCGAACAGAGGGATCAATAGGATGAGAACATTTTTTTTTCCAGTTCGGTTTATATAATCCAATCAAGATAATACCGATCGCTGATTTGACCAAGCAAATTATTGATAAGTCATTGCTTAGCAGACCAAATAAAAAAAACAGCCTTTGAAGCATGAAGACGGCCGGGCACGGACTTAATTTCCCTATTCTCAGTGTTCACTGCCCCATGGTTGTCGTCGGGCCGCCGTGGCGCCTCCATGCGTATGCAGGCGGCCGAAAGCGGGGCCTCTCGGGAGACACGGCCGAGCAGGTGGCCGGAGCCCGGGAGACACGGCGGCCGAACAGGTGCATACTGTGCAAGGTCGCTGGCCGCCGCCGCGCACCGCGCGCTGCCCGTCCGTGCGGGTGGGTGTCAATGGTGTGAGTTCTGTCAATGGTGGAATGAAATAGGGGTTTGTCAATTACCATCACTTGTTTGATATGATTATTGGTGTGGGTACCGTTATGATTACAGCCCACCAGTAGGCATAAGCAGGCGCGGGTGTAAGAAAAATGAGTTCTAAGTTTTGTGCTTAGTTCCTTAATATGATTTTGGTGGTTAGAGTAACAACACGTATTATTTGAGATTAATCTATGCAGGTGTTTTTGTTTGAGTCTCAATGCAAATGATAGATTTAGGATACAAACACCTCAAAGAGGACTAAAAGGCACTGAGAAAAGACCAAATATTCTATCCCGTTAGAAACAGCTGCCCTGACACGGCAGTCAGAGAAGCCCCATCGAAAAATCTAAAAAGAAGAAAAAAGTCAAGATCAAAGATTCATGACTCAGCGCAAATTGCACGCATCGGACGGTTCGATGGTGCCACCATCGGACAGTCCGATGGTTCATCGGACGATCTGAACAGAACGTTCCATGAACTCAAGACCACCGCGGGCATAACACGCATCGGACGGGACGGTCTGATGGTCTTGACGGTTATATGAAGTTCCAACGATCGACTTCAAAGGCTAGTTGGAAGCACGCATCGGACGGTCCGATGGTCACACAGAAATGTGTAGAAAGCTCCCAACGGCTAGCTTTGAGGTGTGACCTATATATACCCTTTTGGCCGGCCTCCACATTATGGTTTGTGACTCCTGAGCTCATTGTAGTGTTGAGACACATTCTTTATACCCATTTGAAGTGTAGAAACACATTTTGTAAGTTCAACCATCACTAGAGCATAACTAGACACATCTCGGCATAACTAGTGCTTAGTGCATTTTTGCTTCGGCCTTGTTGTATATTCTACGTACCTACGTGCACGTCCTTGTGTACAAGTGCGGCTGTAAGTCTTATGATACCCTCCAAAGTGTGTAGTGGCCGCCACCTTGCTTGTGAGAGGGAGGAAGGATCTCGGCACGTTGGCCAAAAGCTTCCCTTAGTAGAGACGGCGGGGTAGCTCCGCGAGAAGGACTCGGAAGACCTCAACAGCTCCGACAATCCTCTGTCCTTGTGTGGGCGTGGCCGTAGTTGCAGACTACGCGAGAGAATGACTCACGTGGGTGTGTATCGGAGATATCCGGAGACCCGACCATATTTGCTTGATCTTTGCGAAGGTCAATTTGTAATTTTCCACCATTGCATGGGCACTGTATTCCTTTGAGGAATACGCGAAAGCAAAGTCCTACGGGAGCGCCAAACGAATAGGGGGTAGAGGCACGTTGGCCTCTCCGAACATCGGGAAAAAAATCTTCGTGTCTTCATCGTGTGCCGTTGTCGTCATTGTCATCGGAAGTTTGTATATCTCTACTAATCTATTTAGCTTCCACATTTATATTCTTATCATGTGATTACGTTTCTAGACTAGTTTGATAGGTTAGTTTTTAGTGGAACTAGGTTGTAAAATTTGGTCACAGTATAGTTAGCAATACTTAGCAAAATCTTAATACACATAGTTAGTTTTATCTTGCATAGGTTTTGATTAGCAGTTATAGTTTTTAAAAAACCATAGTTTTAGAAATTCTAATTTAACTTTCTGTTAACCGTCAGTCCAATCTTCAGCGGGTACGGATCCGTGCGGCCGGTACGACGGAACAGGGCTCTGGCCTCGAAGAGGCCCCGAAAATATTTAGTACTCTACACTATTAGGCTGTTGTAAGCAGCGCGCGGGTGGATCCGAGCGTGCTGTCGTATGCACCTTTGTTTCCACGTGCTGTCGTCTTAGAGTCCACTCGTTCCTAAAAAAATTAGAGTCCACTCGATCGAGATCTATTAATCTCCTAAGTCTTCATATTTCGATCGCGCTTTCGCGATGCTCACCTGCACCACGACAGCTGGTGCCCAATCGGCTCCTGCCTCTGATTGTGATTGCGAAACTTGGACGCAGTGGCGCAGCTAGGTGTTTTCCATCCGTAGGATCCCGGGCAACTGCTGATGCATCACGTGAGTTTTGTGTTTTTTTAGGTTACAAATTCTGCCGCTTGCTGTACAAAGTATTCCAGCTGCATGACATCTTTATTGAATTATTGTTCTTTGGCAAATGACAACACATGTTCTCGAAATTCAAGTCCCACGCAAGCCAACAGTGCAATTCTTCCTTTAGTTTTTTCTTTGATTTCATAAATTTATATACATTTAATTTTGTCCTGTTTTTATTTTTCTAATTTGTATACATGTGCATCCAATTTGTCTAGAAACCTAGTACTTCAAGATGAAATCATCTCTTCTAGGAAGTATGAATCGGGGTTTCCAAAAGTGTTTGAAAAAACAAAGAAGATGATCTAATTCAGCCTTAGAGACAAGTTTTGAAAACAAAGAAATGATGTTGAAATAAAATTATGCAACTAAGAGTTGAATAGTTATGTTGTTTTCCATAGCTATATAAAACATTGCGACATATATCTTATTAGAATTTTTTCTCAAACATATAGGCCCTGCTTTAAAATTATGTACAAGGTCTCGTGTTGCGCCGCTCGGCCCTAGGCCTAAGGCTGAACCCAGCAATGCCTCTGTATTGAGTCTCCAAAATTAAATGTGGTATTGTTACAACACTGTTTAGCACTGTAGACAGAGAGAAGTAGATAGAATAGTGATGGGGGATGGAGAGACAGGGGAAGCGTTGGATTCAGCCTAAGTATTCTTGGTATTGGATAGGTCTTTAGTCATAAGGCTAGTGCTACCAGACAGTACATTCGTACTGTGTACAGTGCGCAATCATTGTTTTTTCACTCTTGTATATAGTGCGCAAATAGTATTTTCTACACCTATTTTTCATTTTCCTAGTGCCAGGACGTCTCGTCGGTGAGGTCTGCGAGATCAATCTCTCTGCAGGAGGCTATGCGCCTCTGGGTTGTTTGCCCGACGCCTTCTTGCCAATGCGGACGCAGGTGCGGTGGCCCTTGTAAACGACGTCGAACGGCGATGTGTCCTCGTCGGGCCGCTGCACCTGCTTACTCTCGCCCAAGCATCGCTGTGATTGGCTGTGCGCACAGCAGTAGACCAGTAGTAGGTCCTGCAAAAATTTGCATGACGCAGGTCAGCACAATTTCTAAAGCTCTAATTGTGAATCTTTGCGGCAAGGAAAATAAGGAGACTATTTCAATACTACTGTGAATTCTGGGCAAAGTTCTCGTTAATGTTTTTTTCCAAAGATTTAAGGACACAGCAAAAATATATTAATGGCTACGACTTTCACAAAGCACAGCAGCACAACGTCCTAACCCAAAAGGCATGGCGCAAATGATTTCGGTGTTCCGTTTGCCATGCCAAAAACACCCACGTGCAAAACCCAAAAGAGGGGGAAAACATCCATATAGAGATGCGCCAACGTTGGGAACCAAGATTGAGTAAGAACCTTCTCCCCAAATTTCCTCCAGCTATAGTCGTAGTCGAGTGGCTTCTCATGGAGGGCGTCCAATCTCACCCTTACCTCACGCCGCCGCGGCCTCTCCTCTAGAGGAAAATTTTACCAAATGACAAAAAGTAAAGACTTAATTATGTACGTGTGTATTTTTGTCCGGTTGCATGTGCCAGCTGGCACCGAAATGAAATGGCCTCCGGCCTGAACAGCTGTGGCCTCTTGCTTGTAGCTCAACCATTCATCCCCAACCCCCTTTCTCTCTCATGTCACCTCAACGATGACCACACACCCTCTCGAGAGCTAGCCTCGGAGGCCGCCGTGCTATCATCGGTGGAGACGGCGAGGTAGTCCCTCAGCAGCCCCCCTTCCCCCTCTTCGTTCTCTTCCTTCATCCCCCGTGCCCTGCTCCTACTGCGCCTCCACCATGATCGCCGAGAACATGGTCTCCATTGGCTTGGATTCGCAGCCACCATGGCTAGATCCGCCCTTCCCAGCCCGGATCTGTCGGCCAGGGCACACGGGGAGGGCAAGCTCTCCTCCACCGCCACTGCCACCGATGAAGTGAGCTCTCGCGCGCCCCCGACCTCACCACCGAGCTTCATGGCCACCGTCTCGGACTCCCCGGTGCAGCCTCACTCCCACCTCACCCTCTGCCTCTGCTGCCGCCGGCGTCTAGGGCGCATGAGGAGGGTGAGCTCTCCTTCAACAACGATGACGACGAGGTGAGCTCTTGCATGTTCGATCTATTGTGCCTTTACCTTTTCTATTTAGTTTGATTAGGTTTAACACTAGGTTGCAAGTCTTTTTAGATAAGTTAGAGATAGTATTGTTGGATATTGATCTGAATTATTGTTGGGTTTTAGGGACGCCTTGGCTCAGTTATGCTGTGGTCCAAGTAGGTCACATGTTCCACCATATATATATATATATATATGAAGAGTTTTATCTACATGCGTATGTAGCTACACTCACCTTCAAGAAATCAACAAAGGTATGTCCGAATACTCATTTATCAGTTTGAGTATGTTCACATACTTATTTTAAGATACCTCAAATGTCACCACACGAAAAAATTACAAATCAGCTCCTGATTTTAATTTATTATGATAATACATTTATATTAATACATATAATGTGGTATGTCCATATACCTCAGGTATACTTACATACCTCGTGCACATACTACCACATATGGCCTAGTATCATCACATACTCCATGTACGTACCTTTCGTTCGACCAGATACCCTCAAAATGTTGAGATACACAGATGAGTGTAGCTACATGCGTATGTAGAAAAGAATATTCCTATATATATATATATATATATATTGTAAGCCATCGGCGAGAGGTGACGTCTCATTATAATCCTCTACGTTTTGTAAATACTTTCCGATACAGTGAAGTTTGTCGGTTGGCACACGTGGTTTTTTCCGCAAAGGTTTTTCACGTAAAAATCGTGTCTCGTGTTTGATCTTGTTTATCGTATCATTCGCTAACAAGTGGTACCAGAGCTGGTTACGAGATTAAAAGAAAAAATAAGGTTTCAGTCACTGTTCGTCTCATCGCTGCCGCCGGAATTCATCTCCACGCCGTCACGAATCGCCTCGTCGACCTGCTGCGTGTACTTCCAGGGATTGATATTGATATGCTGCCGCTGTTCGGAGTCCGTCGCTGTGTCTGCTGCTGTGGCGTGTTGCTGCGCCGTTCTATCCCAAGGTGAACTCGTTTACCGTGTTCGAGCCGAACAGGATCAAGTTTTTTTATCTGCGACTCGTGTTCCCAGGAAAGTTGCACGGCTTCACTTGCCTGATGATGTTGCACGTGGATCAAGGCATAGGGCTGGTTCTGTACGTGCGTGAGGAAGAAAATCAGATTGGGGTTTGCTGCTACACGACACAGTAAGGCTACCAGAAGAAGAGATCTTAACTGTTTTCTGCTAGGTGCACCAAGCAAGTTGCACATCAGAATTTTTTTCTCAGCTATTTTAATTTTAAATTTCTTCCGGTTGTTTTGTCTAACGTCTTCCATGAAGTATAATATTTCGCTGCTAGATTATGATACAAGATTTTTATTGTGGCAAGTTAAGATACGTGCCGTTTTGTCACAAGCTAATCTAGATGATGTTCTCGATAAATTCAGAAACAAGGATTTAAAGTCTTGGTCCGATTAAGAAAAGAGAAAAGATCGTAAGGCTTTCTCTCAGATTCATCCTCATTTATCTAATAATATTTTGCAAGAAGTGTTATAGGAGAAAACCGCTGTCGCTTTATGGCTTAAGCTGGAGTCGATCTGCATGTCTAAGGATCTCACCAGTAAAATACATTTGAAGATGAAATTATTTTTGCATAAGTTGCAAGAGGGTAGTTCTGTGCCAAATCACCTGACGGTTTTCAAGGATATCGTTTCTGACCTTCAGACTATGGAGGTAAAATATCAAGATGAGGATCTCGATCTTATTATCTTACGTTCTTTGCCTTGTTCATTTGCAAACTTTGGAAATACCATATTATATAATCGTGATATTTTCACGTTGAATGATGTTTGTGAGGCCTTGCAAGCCAAGGAAAAGATGAAACATATAATGTCTTCTGATGCTTTTTCTTCCAATGATAAAGCTTTGGCTGCCCGTGGCCGGATAGAGAATAAATCAAATAATGGACACATAGGTAAAAGTTTTAATAGCCAATATGGTCATTCAAAATCCAGAGACGGTGGTAATAAATTTTGCAATTATTGCAAGAAAGATAATCATGTTATTTTTTATTGCTATAAGTTGAAAAATAAAGAAAAGAGAATTGGTACGTATTGAGAGAAAAGTAAATCCCATGACGAATGTAAAGCTTCTGTTGCTGTTTCTGGTTAAATAATTCTGATGATGATACTTTCGTTGTTTTTGCTGAATGTGCTAATAATGGTGATGAATGGATTTTTGATTTTGGTGCTTCCTTTCATATTTGCATTAATAGATATTGGTTTATTACTTATCTTTACCAAATAATAAAAGATGGAAAGCTTCTGCGGTCCGACCTCACATATCTTACACATAGGTCCCATTTGTCTGAAATTTAAGATAAGATTCAGAGATTCTGCGGTCCGACCTCGCATATCTTACACATAGGCCCATTTGTCTGAAATTTAAGACAAGATTCGGACTGCAGGAGGAACCCACGCGAAAACAGACGTACAGGTCGCATACGGACTCTGTTTTTGACGTTCTATGTATCGATGGACAGCTAAAGTGATAAAATTTCCAACTAAATTGAAATCACTCTAAAATTTACTCGCAATCAATGGAAATCGTCGAAACAATTTAATGTGTATATTATTCGTGAGTCTGATTTAGACGGCAGAAGGAGCCCACGCTAAAACAGGATGCTTAAGTTACGTACGTGCTCCGTTTTCAATGTTCGATGTATCGATGGAAAGCTAAAATGACAGCCTTTTCAATCAAATTGAAACTACTTCTAAAATTCACTTGCAGTCAACGAAAATCATCAAAATAATATAGTGTATAATTTATTCGCGAGGCTGATTCGAACAAGCAAAAGCAGGCCATGCGAAAACGGACACCCAGGTCGCATACGGATTCTGTTTTCGACTGTTCTATGTAACGATGGAAAAACAAAATGACAAACTTTCTAACCCAATTGACAACACTCTAAACTTAATGACAAACATTATGACCGAAAATTTATTCATGAGCCTAATTTAGACAGTAGGAATAGCCCACGCAAAAATGAACACCCAAGTCATATACATACTCTGGTTTCTACGTTCTATATATATTGCCAGAAGCTAAAAAATTATTATTTCTAACCAAGATGACATCACCCTAAATTTTGCTCGCAGACAACGGGAAAATTCGAAATAATATGATATGTAATTTATTTGCGAGGCATATTCTTATAGATGCTTAATGTCTTTTTTGTTCCGTTCAACACACGGGCATTTTGTTAGTGATGCTATTAAATCTGGTGGTTCTATTAGGATGGATGATGATAAACCATGTCATATTATTGGATGGATCTCTTCAAATTAAGATGCATGATGTCATTATCAAAATTTTGACTAATGTTAGGTACATTTCAGATATGACTAAGAATCTTATTTCTTTGAATACTCTTGATGACAAAGAGTATAAATACTGAGGTGAAAATGGAGTTTTAAAAGGTGTCAAAATGTTCTTTTATTGTTGTGAAAGCTGATTTGAAATATGCTAATTTGTACCATCTTCATGGAACTACGGTTACATGTGATGCAACTGTAATTTACAATTCATTATCTAATTCGGATGCTATTAATCTTTGGCATATGCGTTTTGGGCATATGAGTGGGCTTGGTTTACAAGTTTTGAGCAAGAGAAGACTTCTTGATGGGCATAGCGTCAGTAAATTGAAATTTTGTGACCTTTGTGTGTTTGAAAAACACAAGAGGGTGAAATTGAATATCTCAACTCATAAAAGTAAAAGTATTCTGATTATGTGCATTCTTGAAAGATAAATCCGAAACATTTTCAGCATTTAAACAAAGATAAATCCGAAGCATTTTCAACATTTAAGCAGTGGAAGGTTATAATTGAAAATCAAACTGAGAAGAAAGTTAAAATTCTTTGTACTGGCAATGTGATGGAATTCTGTTCTAATAAATTTAAAGGATATTGCAAATCTGAAGGCATTGCTAGGCATTACACTATTCCTCATACACCTCAACAGAATGGTGTAGCTGAGCGTATGAATAGAACTATCATCTCCTAGAGCCTGTTGTATGTTGTCTAATGCTGGCTTGAATAAGCATTTTTTGGCTGAATCTGCTATCTTATTAATCGTTTACCTTCTATATCGTTTACCTTCTATCGCTCTTGATAAGAAAACTTCAATTAAATTATGGTCTGGTTCTCCGGCTGATTATTCACAATTGAGAGTTTTTTGTTACACTGTTTATGCTCACGTTGATAATAAAAATTAGAGCCTAGAACTATAGAACTATTAAGTACATCTTTCTTGTTACTAATCTAGTGTTAAAGGTTATGAATCGTGGAATTCGCAAGCTCAAAAGGTTGTGCTTAGTAGAAATGTTTTCTTTAATGAAACTGCTATGTTATCTGACAACCTATCTAGTGATGCTTCTGTTAAGAGACAGCAGAAAACAAACGTAGTAGGTAGCATTTTATTGACTGTTGATAATACACTAGAGAATGATAATGTTGTTGTCCAAAATGCACTAAATTTCTGATAATTCACCAATTGTTGATGATTCGTCTTCTATTGAGCATTCTTCTCCGATTGTGTAGCCTCCATAATATTCTATTGCAGCTGATAGGTCCACCAAGCCTCGAAAGACTATTAGAAGATTAATTGAAGAATATAATATCGCTTATGCTTTAAGTGTTGCAGAAGAGATTGAAGGTAATTCAGAACCTTCTAATTATTCTGATGCTATTATTTCTGCTGATTCCAAGAATTGGATGACCGCTATGCAAGATAGGATGGAGTCACTTGAAAAGAATGGATACTTAGGATTTAGTAAAATTGCCTAAGGATAATAAGCATGTCCGTTGTAAATGAATTTTCAAACGGAAAGTAAGGTATTTCCCCAAGTGACCCTGCAAAGTATAAAGCGAGGTTGGTTGCTGAGGGCTATACTTAGATTCCAGGTATTAATTTTAATGATGTCTTTTTTCCGGTTGTGAAGCATCGTTCTATTCACATGTTGCTTAGTATTGTTGCTATGCATGATTATGAATTTGAGCAATTAGATATTGAAAAATATTTATATGGATCAACCGGAAGGTTTCGTTATTCTTGAAAAAAGACACCTTGTTTGCAAATTAAAGAAACCTCTTTATGGATTGAAGCAATCTGCTAGGCAATGGTATAAGAGATTTGACTTATTTATGCTATCTAATGGTTTCAAGCTGTCTGATTATGATAGTTGTGTTTATTTGAAAACTGTTAATGGTTCAGCTATTTATTTGCTTTTATACATCGATGATATGTTGAATGCTGCTAAAAAAATCATAAATAGCTAAGTTGAAAACACAATTAAATAAAGAGTTTGAGTTGAAGGATTTGGATGCAGCTAAGAAAATTCTTGGAATAAAAATCATCAGAGATAGAAAAATTTGGTTTGTTATACCTCAGTCAGCGATGTTATATTGAAAAGGTTCTTCGTCATTTTAATATGCACAATGCAAACCAGTGAGTACTCCGTTAGCTGCACATTGCAGATTGTCTTCAGATTTATGTCCGAAGTCAGATGATATTGAGTACATGTCTAGAGTTTCATATTCCAGTGCAGTTGGTTCTCATATGTATGTCGTGGTATGTTCCCGTACTGATTTATCTCATGCATTGAGTGTTGTTAGTAAATACATGGCTAATTCTAGTAAGAAGCATTGTAGGGTTGTTTAATGGAATTTTTAGATATCTACGTGATACTTATAGTGTTTGTTTGCAGTTTGGTAAATCTAGAGATGGACTTGTTGGTTATGTTGATTCTAATCATGCTGGAGATTTAGATAAGAGGAGGTCTCTCACAGGTTATATTTTCACCGTTGATGGTTGTGTTGTTAGTTGGAAAGCTTGTATGCAAGCTACTGTTGCTTTGTCTACTATTGAAGCTGAATATATGTCTATTTGTAAAGCTTGTAAAGAAGCTATTTGATGAAGAGGTTTATACTCAGAACTTTGCAGAGTTAGTTGTTCTTGCGTTACCATACATTGTGATAGTCAAAGGGCTATTTGTCTAAAAAAATAAGATATTTCGTGAAAGAACAAAACACATTGATGTGAGATATCATTTTATTCGAAGTATTATTGCTGAAGGTGTCATTAAGATACACAAGATAAAGCACTTATGACAATCCTGCTGATACGATGACAAAGCATGTTCCCGTGCTCAAGCTTAGTTGGTGTTAAAGTTTAAGTTCCAGTGACTTTTGGTGCTGGTGAAATTTATTATTTAAGAAACATTATTGATGATTCTTCATCGCTACGAGATGGAATTCGTCACAATGATGGAGTTTGTTGGATATTGATCCGAATTTTTGTTGGGCTTTAGGGACGCTTTGGCCCAATTATGTTGTGGCCGAAGTAGGTCACGTGTTTCACCCTTATATATACATCTTGTAAACCATCAGATGGAGATGACGTTTTATTGTTATCCTCCACGTTCTGTAAACACTTTCCGATACAGTGAAATTTGCCGGTTGGCATCCGTGGTTTTTTCCCGCAAGAGTTTTCCACTGTAAAAATCATGTCTCGTGTTCGATCTTGTTTATCTCATTATTTACTAACAAGCATAGATAGACTTTACTTAACTAAGCATGTGTACAACACATTAGCTTCATCTTATGGCCTAGATTTTAGAAGAACCAATTCACCTCTTTCCATTGTTGGATCGGATACCCCTAGGGGTTGTTTATTCCTACATAGGGCAGCAGGGGTGTGTAGGCGAGTCATTTTTTTCTTGTTGTTTTTCCCGTGCATGGGTGTGCTTGTGTTGATTTAATGTTTCTTGCTTTCCCTATAAATCTTCTATATTGTTCTATATACCTATTATTTCTTGTTTTTCAGAGGTGCGAACACTAGTTCTCGAACTCAGATTCTTCAACTAACAAAATTATAATATATGTTTTTGTGATGGCAGAACATGTCATTAGTGAAGGCACAACATTTTTCCTTGTGAAATATAATAAAGTATCCTGGATCATAAATATTTTAATTTCCTATGAAGATGGATTTTTTCTATGAAGGTAGACCATTTTGCTAATGAAGATATAATATATTTTGGCGTATAAACAAATATTCCGAACTTATAATCATTTGTATAAATCTGAAATATTGTTTTTACTAAAATACTTGGAACAATTTTAGCAAAACAATTCTCATGAAATAATTTTAATGGACGAACTATAGAGGAATAAACAGTAAACTCTTGAATGACAGTGATTTCACATGATTTCTAATTAGTAGGTGCACATGATTATTTCAGGAAAGTTAAATTTTATATATTTGAAAAAGTAAACAAATTTTCCATGTTTGAAATTAAAAAAAAACATAATTGTCTAAGTTCAAAGTGCATATTCGAAAATTACAGCAACAATCTTTCAAAAATAATCATAACCTGGCTAACCAAAACCCAAAGCAACGCAAGAGTCAAAGAAGCCCAACATCCAAAGACAAAGCTAAAGAAGGCTCAAAGCAACAATGAATTGGGCCACACTAAATCTATGAATGGGCACGGTCAGACAGAGGAGCTTATGAGGTCTTTGGTTTGAGGTATCAACCTATTAGGAAGAGGTGGCGATAGACCAACTCATTCCTACTAAATTTTAGTGAGAAATAGATTATCTCATTCTATTCCACAAACTAAATAAAAAAAGTGAGGAGTGAGAAGACAACGCTCAAACCAAATAAAAGAAGTGCCAGAGTAGTTGGACGGAAGTTGGTGAGCGATTACCTCGCGGGCCATTTCTTCTTTTTTTCGAGCAGGATGTTTTGTCTTTTTGGGCCGTGTTTCATAATCAAAATATGTTGATCTTTTTTATCAACTTGAACTCTACTAGAATACAAACTAAAAAATGTTACAGCTACCAAAACATAAATCCAAATAAAATTCCAATTACACCAACATTTTTTTCAATAAAATCATCAAAACAAATCACACTTGAATATATTTGGCTAACCTTTTTTTTTTAAAACATTGTTCTAAGGTAGGTGTTTGTACACTAGAATGATGTATGTATAGGTGTCGTATATCCACGGGTACCTCATGAGCTCGGTTTATGCACACCATATGGGCCGAGTGGTTTTCTTTGTGGAACACGAAAAGATTAGGCTAGTCGGATATATATGAATTTCCGATAGATCTATTCCCATATTCTTGAGATTGTAATCCGGCTAGGACCCATGCGACCGACTTGTAACCCTAGCTCCTCTGTCTATATAAGGGGAGCTAGGAACCCTAGATTGGGATTTCAACTCATTCATATGCTCAAACGCTCAATACAATCTACATACCCCTTACTGCATACCGTTCACGATCTCCTTGCTGACGGTACGAAACACCGACAATATATGTGTTAGAAAAGTATTCTACCTTCACTT
The DNA here is from genome assembly GCA_030272315.1 of Paspalum vaginatum. Taxonomy (NCBI): domain Eukaryota; kingdom Viridiplantae; phylum Streptophyta; class Magnoliopsida; order Poales; family Poaceae; genus Paspalum; species Paspalum vaginatum. The sequence goes on along the minus strand of CM059019.1, from coordinate 34,177,773 downwards.
GTAAAATATCATAATTTCATAAGAATAATATTCCATCTTCACAGGGACAATATTCCGTATTTGAAATGTAATAGACCTTAGCAAGATAGGTAGGTATTCACCTTCATGAATGAAAAATTTTGCACTAGACAATAAAAATATTCTAACTTCAAGTATAAAATCTTCTAGTTTTACAAATGGAATATTTTCAACTCATAAAACAAAACATGCACACCTAAAACAAAATTTAAGTATTTAACAACTCAAATTAACAAATATATAAAAATAAAAACATAACCATATATTGACAACAAACCGGAAAAAAGATGCATACATATAAATTTAGCATGTGTAAAAAGAAAAAAAAATCATAAGCATAAAACAATGAAATTGTATGAACTCATGAAAAAATGGAACAAATTACACGAAATCGCAAAAATAGTATAACTAAACAAAAGGAAATTAAGGATGCAAAAAATAAAAGAAAAAAATAAAGTAACAAGAGAAACAAAATGAAATTTTAGTTCATTTTGGAAATCGAAATGGAGAAGGAAATAAAAATATAAAAAGAAACTAATAAAGAGCAAAAGATTACGTGAAGGTGAGGAAGAAAAACAAACGAAAGCAGAAATAAAAGAAACTAGCTGCCAGATAAGAACGTGGACTTGCCTTCCTTGCGTACAGTACAACAGAATGGAGCGACCAGTAAAGAAAAAGAACAAAACGAGCATGTGGGCTGGAAACAGGAGGGAGATATAGCCCACAAGAAGCCCACACAAACAATCGCTGCAGAAGAAATGAACTGCAGCAGGGTCGTCAGCAAACTCTGACAAGAGAAAAAACAGATTGCAACAGTTGAAGTATAGACCACAGACCAGAATGTGGGAAACAAAAATGAACCAGCATGTATGGATTTAACTGATAAATCGATAGTTTTCACAAGGAGGTCATGCACATCAGCAGATCGAAGCATTGCATGCGAAGGCGAGGCAATTCTGATGATCATAGCCCCAAGCACATTTCTGTCTGCATCGTGTCGAGAATCTGACGTAGAACTGAAACGTTTTCGTGTTTATCGCAGGGGATGAACAGGAGCTTGTCTTCGGTGACCAAGACAAAGCAATTCTTGGAATCCAGGAAGGATTCCGCGCGCCAAGCAATTGGGGGTTAGGCCGGCGTGACAAAAACTTGATCGGCTTCGTCGCTGAGGAATGAGATGGCTAGAGTAGGGGCCTTTCAGGATAAGAACACGCAGACAATCTCCATGTTTGCCGTACGTAGACGAGAGAAGTCGACAAGATTTAGATAGGTACATAGATAGATCATCTGTTCTTACATATTTTCTTCAACAAAAATAATGCAGAATTCTAGTTGACACACAGGTGGCCTGATCAGAGGAGCAGGTCCTACTAGGGTTCTGTTCGTTTGTGCGAGTGGGATGCATGGAACTTGCCATAAAAAGGAAATCAACATCATTTATATGCTCCGGTTTAGCGAATCATATTCATAGCCTCATCTGCAGACAGTCTTGGCGGCAACAGTAAATGGCTGTGCATAAATAACAATAGGAATCAAACAGCACTACAAAAACAATCACAAGACGAGATTTAGAAGACCAAAATAGGATGACATATTGACATGTACTATTTTCACAGGGACATGTTAATCCTTGCCAAGCCTCATAGAACATCCTCGGGCGACTTATCATTTTTGTGTTTTTTTTTCCATCTTGTTAGTCTTCATATAGCTGGTTCGGCTCCCATTGCTGGGGTCTCATGATAGTTGTTGCTGTAGTTGAAGCTGCTTGGCCTTGAGAAAATAGGACGGTCAGCCAGGAACCTTACAGTGTATGGAGAGGTGGCGAAGTGAGCTTGCTCTGGTGGCTGCTCTTCACGTAGCTGAGGGACTGCAGCATCCGCCAAACCTAAGCAACGTCATTCTTTTCAGGGTTTCGTCCTGGGGATTGCAAATCTATCCTTGAAGAAAAAAAAATAGAAGTACTGTATGTAACATACCATTGTCTATGATAGGTATGTCATATTCCTCACGATCCATTGTCAGGGATGCTCCTGTGATTCCATTTGCCGTGGTGGCAGGGCAGGGAAATGTCAATGAACCTGCCATGTCATCTGCGGAGGTCATTGCACAATACTGTTCATCCGAACTAGGATCCAGGAAGACAGCAAAGTCGAGTGGTGCATCCTGAGGAAATACGTGATTCAGTCAAGGATCTTCTTCGCACTCGCACAATGTTGTTCAAAGCAGAAACCAACTGTAATAATGCTTCAATGCTTTCTTGGAAAGAGAAGTAACAGTAAATAAGCCAATGAGCTCGCAGCTGTTCACCTAATAGCGCGCTGTCGGCAGGTACACTAGGAGAATATGGCTTGCCATGCGTAACTGAGCATAAAAAAATCTTCAAGCTGCAATGCTTGAGCACAATGGCGCTAACTGCGAGAATCAAGGACCAAGAAAGAATGTGGTGCATCACCGGAGCCAAGCATCTAGGAGAGATCAGTCCAGGAGACTAGGCTTTAGTGCTCTCTTTTCTTTTGTGCGTTCCCTGTAATTTTGTAAATTTTAACTCTTGTCTTTCAATACATGCCAGGCAGAAAATCTGTCGTCCGGTTACAACTGCCCCTTTAACTTACTATCTTAATATATTTCTAATCAGTAGGGGTTTCACCCATCCTGTTTCCTCAAAAAAAAAATTGATTTAAAGCTAGCCGTTAAGCATTGCAGTGGCACTGGGGTCTACGATTCTGCAGTGCTCTCCTTTCACTAAAATATAAAGGAACGTTTCAAATCTCTCAGCAAACAAAAGCTAGATCAGGCTACTTCTGAGGCGTGTCTCCCAGGACTTGGAATGGGGGTTAATAATAGAATAAATCTATTAACGAAGTAGCACATTTTTTCTAGTCCCGTGTAGGAGTGCAAAATATATATATATACCAGATTCACATAGAAAGATAAAAGGATTCATGTAAAATGCACAAGAATGTTTCTGCAGGAGCTAGTATATAAAATATGTTTCTTACTTCATTGTTTTGTGTAACTCGCACAGATCCAAGCCTTTTCAGTTTGCATTGCTTTGAGTTACTGCCAGAATTGCCTTGTTGATCATCAGTTTGACAAACATTTCTGTCTGGGAAAAGAAGCTTGTCAGTGAATATCACTGTAAAATGTCTGAACTCATTAACCATGAATAAGAGGGTTTTAGTAAATGCAGATTATTACTCTCTTCACCACTAAGTCGCTGCATGCTGAAGCCTTGGAACACACCCAGGTTGATTGGTCTTGGTTTGCCATTTTCCATTTCAAAATCTGGTTGACCATATGTCATGTTTTTATATGCATCTTTGCTCCATTGTCCCACCAGATCCTGCAAAAGTTCATCATGATAAGGCTGTGGCATCTATGCACTTTTTTAATGAAAATTCAGACCATATCACTCAGGTTTTGTTTCATCTCATGTCTTTATGTTTGTGCTCCCTGTGGACCAAAACCAAATCAAAGAATCTTATAGCAGCCTGATATAACCAAATTTTACGGATATATGCAAAGCAAAAAAAATTCAGATAAATAGAGATGCTGTATCATGAACATGAATGTTGATAGATGAACATGGACAAAGCAAAATCAAGATAAATGAGCATGAGGGCAACACCTTCCCAGACTTATCAAGATCACTGAAGGGCATATAATTGTCATTGAATGATGCTCCAACAATCTGACAGACAGAGTTGAAGAACAATGTAACATTACTGGCTTCCACGAAAAAAGAGTAAAGCTCCTTTCCAGGATCACACTTCTTAGCATGCTCAACAATAGTGGTCCAAACTAACTCTGAGGCCTTGATAAGAATCTAAATTCAGGGGAGACATGATTAGCTTGTTATGTTTTTTTAGGAAAGATTAGCTTGTTATACTAATCGATCTTAATTTAAGCCAAAGATACAAGTTAAATTGGATTGCGGCCTTACTTTCCGTAGAGCTTGTTCGTCCTTATGATACAACCTCAATAGGTCCTTCACATTAAAAATGTTATGATCTCTTAATGCCACATGTAAGACTCCACCATTTGATATCTTCTTCAGGCGCCACACATCATCATTCAACAGGGGAATGTTATGCTTTTGGTTTCCTACAGGTATAAGAAACAGCTCAGAACAGATGGATGATGTTTCAACAGTGCAACTCTGAAGGTTGTTTTACAAGTTCAAAATTCAGACTCAGTACTACCTTCACTTCGACGGTCCTTGACGATGAAAGGTTCTGTTATGCCTTCCTGGACTCGTTCACCGAGCTCTTCTTCATCAACCATGGCCCCAAGCCTGAACTGACCACTTCTCACAAACTTGGAATTATCACTAAAAGTAGCTCCATGGAGATATGCCTCGCCATTTTTCAGGCTAAGTTCTGAAACTCCGGCCAAGACTGCCCCGACTTTGTCTCGTGGGCGTACTATATAGCTCCTAAACTCCTCTGACACCCAGCCCTCTTGATTATGCCGATTAAAGTCTCCATCCAGAACAACAATTTTGATTTTAGCTGAGAGAAGGCGATGAGGAGCGGTCCCGTCTGGGCCATTTCCCACCATACATATCTTGAGAGGCTCCCCATCTGTCGCTCTGATGACCTTCCTTGTGAAAACTTCATTGCCCAAACCATTCATGAAGGTAAGCTTGTATCTCGGAGTATGGTTCTGTTCAATCAGTGTTCTGCACAAACTGAGTAGCACAAAGGCATTGGAAGGTGCACAAAAACATAACCTGCATGATGTAGACATCTAATAACCCAGAAAATTATTACTGGTAATGTGAAGCGAAAATGGTACCTAGGAGCACGGTTGAAGAAGCTTGTAAGAGCTTTAGTGACTTCCTCTGGTATCTGTGGTAAGGAAGAGGCAAACATTGCCAAACTGTGAGACTAAAAAAAAGCAAGAAAAGAAAGAGCCATAAGACAAGGTTGTTACTTGTTAGCTTCCCCATCTGGCCTACAGTCATGCCAGGGGAATTTAATTTGCACCGTGATTGAATAATTATCGAATACTTGGATTGAAATGAGGTTCTCATTAAAAAAATAGTACTCCCTCCATATTTAAATATAAGTCGCGGTTGATTTTTTTTTCAAAACTTTGACCATTCGTCTTATTCAAAAAATTTGTGTAAACATATAAGAAAATTATTCATGCTCAAACTATCTACAATGGTAAAACATATCACAACAAAATAAATGACAAATTATAAATTTTTTTGAATAAGACGAAGGGTCAAAGTTTTGAAAAAAAATCAACCGCGACTTATATTTAAATACGGAAAGGAGTACTCCACCTAGGATTCTGAACGATTACCAGATCAAATGGTGTCATTTTTTCAACCAAGTCCATATTTGTTCCATCCTCTTTTTTATAAGATTTCACAAGAATATTCATGTGCTTGTAGGAATGGCAGAATGGGGAAAATAGAGATGGGTGGCGATTGTAGATAAACACCATTTCCCGTTGCAAGCGAATGAAGTGATTTGCCAAGATATTTGTGTAGAAAACTGAAGCAAAAACTCACATACTCTTTCACAGCCCCGTGTAGTAGGACTTGTGATAAATAAATGCAGTAAAACAAACAGGGGAAAAGAGGAGACTGCTGGCCAACAGGTAAAAAAATACTAGAGATGAGATGAAACCGTCCGCCGAAGCAAATAGTAGAATCCAGCAGGCGCTTTGGAAAGGGAGATTGATTTTTTTTTTCAGAATAAAAAAAAAAAAACAGACCCAGTACAAGATCTCAGTTCTCAGGGGACAGGCGCCTGAAATTCCAGGCGTCATAAACCTGTCACGGTGATTCCGGCGAGGTCAGCAGCTAGCGATGGCTGCCGTGGTTACCTAGGAGGAGGCGGGCTGGGCTTGTGGCGACGGACGGGCTGTGCTCGGTGTCGCCGGGCCGCATGCTGACCCGGCGGAGAGGGTGGAAAGGTAGCCAGAACGTACGCCATCGCCACCAGCCGGCCCTTTGTTTCATGGGGGATTTTTTTTTTTTGATGATTCTGCTCATGCTCATGCACAGAGAGGCCCAGAGGATGCATGGGCAGATAGAGCTGCAGATTAATTATACGACGATTTTACCCGTGCGACGACGGACTCGAGGCTGATCTGCACGGACAGGAAGCAGGTGGCGGCGAGCTCCTGCAGGTGCCTGCACCCCCTGATCTCCCTGCAAATGAATCGGTGGAGCACGTTTAAACTAGCAGCCCTCTCGATCTCGTGGTGATAACCTCTTGTATCCATGAGCTGCATGGTGGTATATAAGCTGAAGAAGAAGGTACGCTAGCGGGGGGCCGGCACTCACAGGTCGAAAGAGCGGCACCGCTTCTTGAGCGCCGGCGGCGGCGGCCCGCCGCCGCCGTCCTCCAGGCCCCGCTTCTCTGCAGGTGCCATCGGTCGGATCGGAGGCTAATAGCAGCGATGCCGCGGGCTGCAGGTCCACTTCAACACGATCGTCGATCGGGCGGTTTGCCGGCCTGGTGCGCGGGTCGATCGTCAGTGGTCAAGAGCTGGAGGAGTGGCCGAGGAGACCGATGGCGGGCGGGGCGGGGGCGTATATATAACATACTATACAGTATACACACATGGATCATGGATGGATGCATGGGTATATGATGGATGGTCGATTATGGGAAATGCTGCTGGAACAGGGCAATAGGGTCGATGCATGGAAGAGTTGCGCAATCCTCCTCGCGCGTCGCGTCGCGTCCCCCTCTCCTCTGGAGTAGGAGTACCGACCGACTACGTACGGCTGCACGTGGTCACAGATAGAGGGCATGATTGGATGGAATGCCTGGTTTCACCTCTGGCCCGGCTCTGCGGTCTGCGCATGCGAGGTCTCCGTGTTTGGTGTCCTAGAGAGAGCGTAGAGCCAGGCTCCGTTGATGCAAGAAGAGCCCCGCAGCCAGGCTCCAGGGAAACGCGGAGCGTGGGCTTCGCTGCCGAGCCAGGCTGGACTGGTGCAGATGGAGCTCCGCACGGGAATCGAGAAAGCCTTTTTACTATGTTTTTTTTATATCTTTTGATTAAGACGATTAATCACTAAACCGATTTTAGATTTGTGTTCATAACGTTTTTATCTACAAAACCAGATGACTCTTGCTATATAAATTGTTTTTAAAAATTATTTTTATTTTTCTATTCACATCCAATCCTCGTATTGGTACAGACAACCAAACGAAATCTAAACCGAGCCAGGCTACGGCCAGTGCAGTCATCCAAACAAGCGTGCCTGCGTGCTAGGAGCCTGGTTCTCTCGGGCCAGTGTCCGCACCGTAGCCAGGCTGTCCGTATATAAATACCGGCCAGAACAGGTTTGCAGTGCGGCGGACGCTGCGACCGGTGGGCCCGCCGATTAAAAAACGCCGGATGGGGCGGCGGTTTTTAAAAACGCCGGCGGGGACGGCGGTTATTTAAAAAACCGCCGCCCCATCCGGCGGTTTTAAATACCGCCGGCAGGGGAACGGCGATTTTTAGCCCATATACCCGCGGCGCCTCCTTCTTTTCTTTTCTTCTTCTTCTTCCTCGCCGCTCTCCAGTCGCCGCCCGTACGCCCGCGCCGCCGCGCGCCTGAGCAGAGAGGGGAGAGGAGGGAGGCTCGGGCGCCGCCCGGGAGGGAGAGAGGGAGAGAGAGAGGGAGAGTAGAGGAGCCCAAGGTTGCAGGTAAATTTTCTTTGAAACATGTTTTTTTAGCATGGAGAGGACGAGGTGACAGATCCGCATCGCCAGCGTCCGCCATGGAGCAGACGACGTTGGATCTAGGAGCCAGGGTTAGGGAAGGTGGCGGCGGTGGATTTGCCGGCCTCCATGGTGGGCACTGGCGGGTACGGCGGAGGAGGGAAGGCCGGCAGCCATGGCGGGGAGGAGGAGAGGCTGTCGTGGAGGCTGGCAGCGCTGGCCGGATCTGGCGCAGTGGAGGTGGATCCGCACAGCCAGCATCGCGTGTAGGAGGCGGGGAGTCCGGTGGGCAGTGGGATCTCAAGCTCGCCGTGGAGGTTGAGCCAGGCGGCGGGCTCGTCACTGAGGTCGATCCTGGGCGCCATCCTCCATGGCTGTGTGGGAGAGGAGGCGCGCGGTGGAGATCCGGAGCAGAGAAAGGCAACAGCGCTGGGGAGAAAGAGGATGGGCGGGCAAGCGGCGCCCGGAGAGGAAGAGGTGGCGCAAGGAAGCTGCCGGTGTAGGGAGAAGTTTTTGGGTGCGCGGTGGAGTTGGGAGGGGTGGGTGGTGGGGAAAAGAAAAAAATAGTAAAAAATTATGGTAGCCAGTGTAGGGTAGTGATGTAGAGTGAATATGACTGTAGAATATAGTAAAAAATCTTGCTGACTAGAACGAAATATTTTTTTTAAATAGAAAAATATGGTAGAACAACTGTGGATAGCCTCACAACCGACGACTGACTGGTTTTCCTTTCAAAATCATTCCATCGATCCAGCTATATACTGCGTGTTGCATTTGGTCCAAGAGCAACGCGCAGCGCCTAGTGGAATTTGGATAATCCTCGGCATGCAACGACCGCATCGACCGTGTCGTTATAATGTACAATTATTATTGTTTGCATCTGCTCGGCGTCGGAATAGGCTCTTGCATGGGACATCAACAGTAGTACAGTACTCCTGTCTTCAAATATACAAGTATATTAAGATACTACTCGTTCTTTTTTATTTGACGTGACTTCTTTTCAGATGTTTTTCAAAGTATAGATATGTTTGGAGTTCAAATATTTATATTGCACGATTTGTTGCTAGATACCATCTGTTGTAGTAAGATTGTAAAGCCACTTGCTAAACAAGGCTGTATTTTTAATATCTAGGTCTTGAATCTCTAAAACCCCTGGATCTTTAGGCTCACATAGAATACCCCATTCGGCTTGGCGATACTTATGTTTCTGGTCATCACTTTGTAAAAATAAATCTTGAGTGAAAGTAGTCTAATTTCTTTCGCATGCCTTTAGAAACAGCAAAAGACATCATGTATACATGCGCAATTTACTCTAGGACCGAGTTTATCCAAGCACGGTGTCCACGTATATATTCCCGTTGCAACTACCAAAGTACCAAGTCTCTTAAAGCATTTTTCAACCCGTTTCCATTCCACATTTGATAGTCTTTTAAAATATACTGGGATGCCCAAATACCTTAATGGAAAGCACCTCAGGCTACAGCCAAATAGTTTTGTATATTGATCCATGGCTTGCTATGCCTCAGCAAAGCAAAAAATCTCACTCTTTTGAAAACTAATTTTAAGTCCTGACAATTTATCCAAAGCACAAAGCAATTTCTTCATATTACGAGCTTTACCAGATCATGATCAATTTCTTCGTATTACGAGCTTTATCCAGATCACGATCGATAAGGAATATTGTGTCATATATGACAATATACATAGTCCATTGTCAACTAGATGCGGAACTACCCCTATCATTTGCCCATCTGCTTTGGCCCTTGCTAAGTGATTGTTGGGTTTAAGGGGGTTAAAGAAAGTTAGATGATATTGAGAAGGATGGATATTGGAGGTTATTTTGACAGGGTTTTCACATGAATAGTGCAGGAATTTAAGAGGAAAAACGTTGGTACAGGGATTTTTTTCCGCATTCCAAAGGGGGCCTAAGAGGATTTAACCCCCTCTAACCCTCCAGTTTTCTCCAAACCGAACAAGTCATCAGATTTGTGTAACAAAAATTCCAGGTAACACATAAAACAGAGAGAAGAAAGCAAGACGCACAAGAAACGAGCAAGGTTACAACTACTCCCTTACTAGAACCCATTGCCTTGAGGCCAAGAGCGAGAGAGCAAATAGGACAGCCGGTGTATATATAGGCGCGTCGTATTTGAACTTATCTATCTTCTTTATTGAACGAATTATTGCATTGCGTTTGAACTTGTGAACCAGCAGAGGTAGAATATTTGTAAAGATAATTTGCCACTTGCTCTTTCTGGAGCAAAGGGAGGTAACGACCATGCAAGGGCGACGACTCCAAGATCAACGGTAGTGACTGTTACCCACTGGACGCGTAGAGATTTGTCTTACCCCTCGACGCGTGAAGAGGAAGGGGCTCAAGCCCCCAGACCGACCCGGTGTCTACTTTTCATTCGACACAGAACGCGTTAATCCAATAATATTAAATCTGATGAACCACGTTAGCGCCAAGGATATAGAATCAGCTTAATCCATAGCTGGGAAAAATCTGAGAAGATGTAGTGACGATGCCTGGAAATCGCAGGGGCTTCTCGCTGCATTTTCAGGCTGTTATCCTCGCAACTTCTCTCTGAACATTAACATAAACAGAGGAGGATAATTCAGACTTCTTTTTTTGACTTTTGCTGTATATGTTCAGACGCTACCAGAATGGGTAACTTCTGACAGTGATAGATTTTTTTTATATAAAATAAAGGCTATGCAATTCCACACGCTCCTTACTTGGGCTCCATTCTGACGTACTACATCCGTTCTAGTTTATTTGACTTTTCCGACAAGTAAATTGTGAAGAAAAACAATAGAGAGAAGATGTCTAAACGTCAAATAAAAAAAAGATGGAGAGAGTATCACATATCCTAGAACTGTTTCTCTGCCCACGCTATATATACCTGCGCACGGCGGCTCACATTCCTTGGAGGATGATCTTTTCCTCCCTTCTTCTACACCCTCTTCGCTCCCTTACCAATTTTTCGTCGTCACAACAAAATGCGATAGTACTGAGGTCAGCTTATGTTCTGCCCACGTTTCGGGCACAGTCAAAGAAGCCCAAATAAATAGCAAAAAAATTTTGAGGGATAAGCGAGCTCATTGGCTCAATCATTGGCGCCTATCCATGCAGGTATCTGGCATGTTTGCAGACAATATGTTAGTTTGGGAGTTTTGTCACGAACCTACAGGCGTCACGCACGGCAAATCGAGCTCAGTGGCGCCGTCTCGGGTGGAGAACAGGTGAAGGAAGGGAAGAAGAACAGTAAAATGTGGAGATAATTGTTTGGTTCATTCATCGATGGTCAGTCTTCTCTACCGGCAGCCAGAGACATGTAGATCCTCAGCCCAGAGACGTAGGCCTGGCAAACAGTCCATAACAGTCAGCCCGTGTGCTAGGTCCTGACTGCTGCCGGCTGACGTACATGTAGCTACGTGGGCTAAGCCCAACACCAAAACAGGCACGCATGCCGATTGCAAATGACCCACTTCTCAGGTCTAAGACATAATGTCGTTTAGGCTATCTCCAGCAGCTTTCTAATCTCACATTCTTCATTTCAGACTCCACTTTGTAACCAGTATCAAAACAGTGCCAAAAAAAATCAGAATCTTCAAAATGAGGACAATCATTGGAGTTGACCTTAGCACAAAACTAGAATCCATGTACATGGGATTCAAAAAAGAAAAAAAAATCCAGGTAGATGCTGCTGTGAAATATTGAACCCTGGAGTGGAGAGACTAGTGTCAGAATCTCAAATAGACAAAGAGTTTCAAGAGTGTCTGCCTTCTTTGGTGGGTAGTTTACGAGGTTGAACTCACCAACCCATCTATTCCATAGTTTATTGCAAACTCTACATTGTGTACAATGCGACGTCCATATATACACTTTGGTGACTTTAGCCTAACAATATTTTTAATGGCTGCATCATATGCACTGAAAAACCGTAGAGTGTTTGAGTGGCTTGCGTGATCGTTATACAGTGGACTGGTTGTAACCTCGTACTTCATCAGCACCATACCTAATCAAAGGCACAGGGTGAAACTGATAATTTTTTTTATGGTGCTAATTTTGTGAATTTTTTTGGAATTCTTTCGCTTCTTCACCTCAACAACCATTCCAATTATTAAGGTACTAGCTTTTACATTTACTTTCCACACACTCAAACGGAGAATCTCACCATTTCCATTGTGAATAAATGTCACTACCTTCAATTCAATCTCCAGTTATTAATTCTACATATCATTTCATTCAAAAGGGCATGCTACATATCATTTCATTCAAAAGGGCATAGAGACATGACATTAGTTTCAAATGGTGCTGGAAAGTTGTTGCCAACTCAAGCATAAAGAGGAATGTTCTAAGAAGGAATGTACAACTATATACAGTCTGCTAATTGTTCACACCAACAACTGTGAGAAAACTGCTGCAACATCTCTTTCTTTTATTCCCTTTTTTTAAGCAAAAGATTTTATCATTTTTAAAAATGTTACATCGAGTTGATACAAACTGTTGAAATTTCTTCCGGCCTCTACATATAAGAGCACACAACTAAAACGTTTAAGTACACATATATAACAGAAGACTAGACTATCATCTATGTGCCTAGGCAAAATAAATCATTGACCAATGTACCTCACAACTCTGTTTTCAGCACATTCCATGCGTGTAGCCGATAGATAATAGAACCACAAATAGTCAATATATTATAAATTACTGCTATGTGATACACCGATACTCCTCCGTCCCTTGCTTCTTTTTTATATGACCTTTGGACAAAAAAAAATGTCTAGGCTGTTTCCAATACAATAACTTTAATTTGTCCTAAACCACATCTATTTGCATACGGAGGGAGTACTATAATAAATTATGCATGCCAAAAAGATAGGTTTTAGTTCGTAAAAAAATTATACTCTATAAAAATGTTAAATACCCAACCTCCAAATCCTAGGCCCGCCCCTGCTTGTTCGCCTCAAAATATTTTAGAAGATCTCATATTTATGCAGAAACGCAAGAACACGACCTTGTTAACCTTTTTTTTTTACAAACAACCAGGTGCTGCTATCACTACGAGTAGAGAGTGCAAGTTACAAAAATATCACCAAATAGGTACAACACATGTACTAATTAATGCCATATGCAAAGTTTCCCAAGAAAGGAAACTTTATTAATTTTAAGCACTAAGATCACTTCTATGCTAGAAAACAGGAAAGAACAACCATCGATCTACCAAGGTAGTATTCAATTCTCTCACCGTTAAGGAAAATCTTGGAACATGATTGAGGCTCTCTAAAAGCAACATATTCACAGAACACACAACACGTACTCGCACCATTGTTGCCAAATGCCATGATCTAACCAATGAAGGCTAGATTATATGTTTTCACCATAGAGAAAATTTTCCTCAATTTTCAAAACTATGCCACCAGCAAGGGCATTGCTAGGTGCAACCAACTAAGATCAGGCCTAGGGATTTCCCCCTGAAGTCGAAGAATCGGCACCCACATGTACCACCCAAATCAATGTTCACCAATATTGCCTCTACCTTCTTTCCAAGGTCGTGCTGGCATACCACCTATCTTGGCTAACATTCAACGACCATGAACTCTATGAAACAAATGTTACTTTAGATGTTATACCATATAAAGACGAAGTTGAGAACCCATAGGAACACAAAAAGAGTTGGCAAGATCCATACAAAGGCAGAATGCATCGACCGAGTAAACAGAACCATAAGTCCATTCTAAGATGACTCTAGTCTTAATTGTATGCATGGAAGCTCACATGATATGAAGACGATGTAGCAATAAGTAGTCGCACTTGCCACTCACACCGCACCCGATGACTAGAGTGAAGCCATCCGAGCAGGGCGTTGACAAGGGATCTACACAAGTTGTGACTGGTAGGGATCCCGAAGCCAATAATCACCCAGCAATTGATACCAATATTGAGGTCAATGATGCTTGGTAGCAACGAGGTGAGTCTATGAAGTGAGCGGCAATGCATGATTACGTACCCAGACCTACTGACGGTGAGAGGGCGACTAGCTAGCCATACCATGACGGAGCCCACGAGGGAACCTACTGGCCCTCCGATGACAAGCTAGGAAGAGCTAGCCCGCCACACCACATGCAGCCACCTGTCTCTGAGCCTAACCCCCACGACCAAGACCGAGCGCCGAGAAAGTAGATCTAGTACCGCGATGATTGGATCCAGCCACTGGCGTCTACCCCTGCCCCTGCGGCACCGCCGAGGTGCCACCAAACCATTCAAAGTGAGGACGCAAAACGGGGTGGTGGCTGCTACCTTCCTAGCAGTGTGCTCCAGCGGCGACGAGACAAGGAGTAGGATTAGGGAGGTGGAGGTGCAGGATCTAGGTGAGTCACCAGTGCTCCTGTCCTATGTAGAGTAAAGAATATAAATATAGATTAAACAAGTAATACAAAGCAGTCACCTTACATAATTTACATCATTACAGGAACAAGATGTCAATGGTAGTTTGGTTTTAACTCTAGCGTTCTTGCTCAAATACAAGCCTTGCTCTCTTTGAAGTTCCCATCATATCCTTCTAATTGACAAGCATGCTCAATTCAATCCACGTAAGACAAGCACGACAGTTCCGCCATGACACAATGTATTTGTTCACCACTTGATCACAAAGGGTCTGTAGAATTGAAGCATTGAGGTTCGTCATGTGGGAAGTCTCTGAAAAACTCATCAGTGCTAAAGTTTTTTTAATCCATAAAACAGCAAGATCAGCTTTCATACTCAATGGAAAAGGAAATGTGCACATTGAAATATAATCATTGGTTGCTCTAGATACCATTGACCAAGTGAATGACCCACAAGAAAAATAGTATCAAGCTTATGGCTTTCAACTTCATTTTATTACACATAGGATAATGTTGATCACCAAAACTGAGAGTATTGAGCCATTGACGAAAACTGAAGAATAAATTTTGCAAGCCTAAGTCTAATAGTTACATGGGGTGGTTAAGGCTATATATCCCATTATTTTGTTATTTGGACTATGCTTGATATAAAAACATGTGAAGATGCTACCAAATTGTAGAGAGGAGCGATGCCACCATATTGTGCTAATTTCCGTTGGTCGTGTTCCAAGCTATTATCACTAAATTAGGAGAGTGCAGTGTGCATGTTTAGATCTTCCTTAGATCCTTATGTGGATAGAATTAATTGTTAAGTGATGTAAATTTGGAGTTACAAATTATGAGCAATTAATTGTTAAGTGATGCAATTGTGTTCTTCCTAAAATTGAAAAACGAGGCTCTATTTATTTTTGTGATAGGGGATGGTAAAAATTATGTCTTAGTTTCTGTCCCCACACCCACACACACTTCTTTTTGGTTGTGGTGATTAGCGGGATTTGACCCTAGAAAAATTATTAGAAAGGGCTAAATGATTTTCAAGCAACCTAGCTCTTCTTAGCATCGTAATTGGCGTGCATGTGGACAGAAATTTCTGTTTTATACGAGATTGCATCACATCTTAACCGTCTGTGCTGGAAACAGGTGTCCCATCTCGAAATAAATCGTTTGTTTGTTTCACTTGATCTGGAGCACTTCGAAATACCCAAGCCAACTACATTTGTGATGGTCAAACAAGTTGTGGATGCAAGTATTGTTCAAGTCGACTTCTTATTGAATCTAATAGCCTATTAATGAGTTACGCTCCAGCCCAAGTACTCATGCCAAATGCTGTCCTCACCAAAGGGGAAGAACGATGGCAACATCAAATGTTGTGGTGAGGATTAAGCATCTTCCAGCAAGCACCGGGATACATGCTTGGTGACCACAACGGTGAGGGCTTCCTCTATCACTATCAAAACACTACTTAGAGGCGAAATTAATTAATTATTAATAAGACCTTACCTCTGTTTTATCTTACTACAGCCTTCACAAAATCTCATTAAGATCACATATGACTATTGACCAAGCATTTAAGCCTGCCAAGCTGGATATGCCCCTGCATTTAGGGAAAGTTGAAAGGCCTTATAGGCCTTTTTTCTCCTTCTCTCCTCCCCTTTCCCCTTTTGGTGATAGAAAGCGTGGAACTGAAGAGCATGGCTTACTGGCCAACCTGAGCTTCCTATCTATCCATCACCCTATCTTGAGTTGAGGATGCAGTGCGCTATGCTGAAAGCCGCGCTGCTTTCTGCGGTAGCTCTATTCGCTGCTGCTTTTGCTCACCCACAGCAGAACGGTATGGATCTCTCTCTCTCTCTCTCTCTCTCTCTCTCTCTCTCTCTCTCTCTCTCTCTCCGTGCATGCGCATGTTTTCACCCACACCTATCTGGCAATCTTTCTGAACTTTTATTTCTAGCTGCACATTCATGTAAAGTTTGCATCCTCGGTTCCTTTGTTTTCTTTTTTTCTTTCCTCTTTTCTACCTTTTACATGTTCTTAATAATTAAAATTGACTCATTTCAGAACCCAAACTTTGGAGGAAATTCCAATCTCACTAGTCATTCAAATTCAAGGCACTAAACAAAAGTAAACAATAATATTTCTAAAATTTGCTACTTTCGTTTTTTTTGGGTCATTGGTATCTTGTTGAGGTTTCCTAGGTTCTAGTGGAACTGTTAGTGGCCGCTTATCTATATAACCGTTAGGGCGTTGTTGGGGAGGTAAGGGCAAGGCCGGAGGCGCCGGACCTTTACTGCGGAGGGCTCGATCGTCGGCTGGACGCTGCCAATCTATGGTGGTCTGTAGAGAGGAGGACGAGAGGGAGGAAGGTAGAGAATAGATAGGAGATTGATAATACTTTCTTAACTTGCAAACCAGTTGTGCCCTGCGGCTTACATAGACCCTCAACTTTCCTGAATACTCTCTAACTAACCTTATCTAACACAACTCGAAAATAGAAACTATCAATTATCCTTGATTTACTACCCTGAATTCCCCCTTTAGCCACTTTTGCCCTTGACGTCCTTAGGTCTTCGGCTGTAGGTGAGGCCCCACATAACATCTCTCCCCCCCCCTCGAGAAGCAGGTTGTCCTCAAGCTGCCAATCCGGATAGCGTCGGCGAAAATCATCCACATCCTCCCACGTAGCAGCATATGGTGGTTGATCTTTCCACTGCACAAGAATCTGACGCACACCCCGGGCCATGCGTAATTTGAGCGTTTGAGCAAGAACAGGTTGTGTGGCACCAAAATGAAGACGTGGTAATGCTGGCGAGGAGTCTGGCGGTGTACCCACATACTTCTTAAGAAGACCCACATGGAACACATCATGGATGCTCACAAGCAGAGGGAGCGCCAACTTGTAAGCCACTGGGTTGATAACCGCGAGCACCTTGTAAGGCCCATAGAACGGAGACTTAAGCTTCCCTTTCACCACTGTTTGAAGAGATGCTGGAGATCAGTGTCGGATGCGCAACCCGATCCCTCTCCCACCTCCTCAGCCATGTCAGACTCCGCCAAGCTCGACGACATCACTAAATCCCTAGCCGCCATCACACAACAGTTGTCCCATCTCCCAGTCATGGAGCAGCAGCAGCGCGAGCAGAGTGCCGCCATCGCCGAACTCTAGGAGCAGAACCGCGGCGTGCTGGTACAACACCAGGACGGCGGCCGTGGGCGCCCAGGCGGCTATGGTCACCACGAAGACCGCCCGTCCAGGTTCCACAAGATGGACTTCCCGCACTTCGATGGGAAAATGCATCCGCTGCTCTTCATCAACAAGTGTGAATCATTCTTCCACCAGCAGTGTACACTCGAGGAGGAAAAGGTGTGGATGGCGTCCTTCAATCTGGAAGGCTCGGCCCAGCAGTGGTACATGCATCTACACAGCATCGAGGGGATGCCGTCTTGGTGCTGTTTCTCCGAGCTTCTCGGCCTCCGCTTCGGGCCGCCGATCCGGGCCAACCCCATAGGAGAACTGGCGGCGTGCCACCGCACGGGGACGGTGGCTGACTACTGTGACCGCTTCATGGAGCTGCTGGCTCACGCCGGACGCCTCTCCTGAACCCCATCAGGTCCAGCTTTTCATGGCTGGACTGCAGGAGCCCTTGAGCATCGATGTGCAGCTAGAGAATCCCTCTACACTGGACATGGCCATCAGCATCGCTCGGGCCTACGAGCGCCGGGAACTCGTCGCGACCGCAGCAGCCACAGCCACCACCACCGCCGAGTCGTACCGTTCCCACCTCATCAGCGCTGCCAACCACCGCCCCGGGCCTGCTGGGGACACCTCCTCAACCCAAACTCGACACCGCGGGCGGCGGCGCAACTGGCCTGAGTCGCCAAGCGCAATGGCTCACCCCGGAGGAGATGGATGACCACCGTCGTCAAGGCTTGTGCTTCAATTGTGATGAAAAGTACACCAGGAGCCACAATCGACTCTGCCAGCAGTTGTTCGTGCTCGAGGTAGCATACGCCAGTGAGGACGACAAGGATGCGCCCGCAACCGGTGACAACGATATACTGAGCCGCTCATCTCCCTGAATGCGATTTCAGGGATCCACACGTGCCGGACGATGCAGCTACCGCTCCGCTGGGGTGCGGTAACCCTTCGTGCCCTCCTCGACTCCGGGTCCACCCATAATTTCATATCGGTGGACGCCGCGGCACGCGTCGATGAACCCTACGCCACCTCGGCGCGCCATCAGGTGACGGTGGCCAACGGCGACAGGTCACTAGGTCTCGGTGTCTACAGGCTGTATCCTTCACTATCCACGACGAACCCTTCCTCTCAGAGGTACTGGTGCTTCCCATCGCCGGCTATGACATCATCCTCGGCACTCAATGGCTGGCGACTCTTAGCAAGATGTTAGGGCGTCGTTGGGGAGGTAAGGGCAAGGCCGGAGGCGCCAGACCTTTACTGCGGAGGGCTCAATCGTTGGCTGGACGCCGCCGATCTATGGTGGTCTGTAGAGAGGAGGACGAGAAGGAGGAAGGTAGAGAATAGATAGGAGATTGATAATACTTTCTTAACTTGCAAACCAGTTGTGCCCTGCTGCTTACATAGACCCTCAACTTTCCTGAATACTCTGTAACTAACCTTATCTAACACAACTCGAAAATAGAAACTATCAATTATCCTTGATTTACTACCCTGAATTCCCCCTTTAGCCACTTTTGCCCTTGACGTCCTTAGGTCTTCGGCTGTAGGTGAGGCTCCCACATAACAATAACATATATAAGTGAAGTCCACTAACTTTCATAAACTCTAATTCTCTCAACATGCAAGCTATCCACATCATCTGCAAGTCCATTAAATTGAAAGCTATGTCATCATCCACTAGCAACTTCTATCGATGTCTTGCACTGATTTTCTGTGGCTAATAACATGTATACATGCAGCTATTATTTATGTGATTTTCATCACATAAAATTCCTATATTTAAAACACGATCAATCATTTAAGTGTTGGTCTATTAGAAAAGATGAACATGATATCAAATATATTGTATTTGAAAAAAATATTCCTTGCAATCGTATCAATGTTTCTACTTTCAAAATTCACTTTAGGAAAAAAGTTTAAACATTTCCGCAGCAACGCGCGGGGTACATCTAGTATTTATATGTATGACAACAGTGCCCATTATTCACAAGTCATTTCAGAGATATTAGTTACTGAAAATCTAATGAGATAAAGACCTGTTAAGAAAGGAGAACAAAAGCGAAGACTACTTGTTGAACTCCTGATGCTAATTAAAAGCCATCGTCATGGGACACCGAGTTAAAGTATTTGGCAAGAATTCATCTGTATATTTAGGATTGATTGAACCTTCCATTAGCTGGTCTGCACATACATTATTCTTGTTTACTTGCCATCTCATGCCAAGTTTTATGGTTTCATTCAGGGGACTCGCTGACCACAGGCCTATCTTTGCTCAGTGGGCAAAACCTTGTTTCAGCGCAGAAAATTTTTGTGCTGGGTTTCTTTTCAAATGGGAACAGCACATATTTAGGAGTATGGTACAATGAGATGCAACCTCGAACCATTGTCTGGGTGGCAAACCGTCAGAATCCAATCACTGGAGGCAATGGAAGTCTCACCCTCACATCAAGTTCTCTTGAGCTTCTAGACAGAACAGGAAATCCAGTCTGGTCAAATGCGTTTCAAACCCAGAATAGTCCACAAGCTTTTCTTCTTGACTCGGGCAACCTGATAGTCAACGACACCGTGTCGGGTAATCTTCTATGGCAAGCTTTTGATCATCCTTCCGACACATTGCTGCCTGGTATAAGAATTGGTTATGACACGTCCACCAATGACAACTCGTTCCTCACATCGTGGAAGAACGGCTCGGACCCATCACTTGGAGAGTACTCTCTCAGGCTTGATCCAAAACGATTGCCTGATGTGCTCTTGTTCCATGGCTCTGTGCCCAAGTACAGGATGGGGACATGGAATGGTCAAGGGTTCAGCGGTGTTCCTGCTCTGAGAGCAACAAATCTGTTGGCATTTAACATGACTGTTGATGAAGACAGTGCATATTACTCGTACACAGCTTTGGACACATCGATCCTGTGGCGCTTTGTCATAAGCCCAGACGGTCTTGCCCATCGCTGGCGCAGTAACCAGAGCAACCTCTGGACTGAATACTGGCATCTGCCTCAGGATCAGTGTGACGTATATGCGTACTGTGGCGCAAACGCGGCTTGCTACAATGGTGACTGCAAATGTCTGTCGGAATTCACCCCCAAGTCACCATGTGATTGGAGCCAGAGGAACTTTGCTGGTGGTTGTGTGAGGGATGCGGTGCTTCCGTGCTCATCGGGTAACGGCTTTGCCTTTCTGTCAAAGGTCAAGGTTCCAGACACTCTCAATGCCATCATGGTCCATGGCAAGGGCTGGGATGATTGCAAGAACTTATGCTTGAGACAATGCTCGTGCAGTGCTTATACTGTTTTTCAGGAAAGTGATTGTGTGGTCTGGTTTGGTGATCTAGTGGATATTGTTCAGCTTTCTGAAGGGATCAATGATTTGTATACTCGAGTTTCCCATAGCAATCCATCTCATTCAGGTATGGAATATTCGTAGCAATAATGAAGAAAATGTATTGTATTTGGAAAAATAAGCTTCATTGATTTGGGACAGACATGTTACTAACCTACTTGCCTTAGTGTAGAAATATGCTAAATATTTAAGTCAGACAAAAAAGCTTTATCTTTTCCCTAAACTTTTTGTGGTAATTCTTCTTTAAAACATAATAGACAGAAAGTATTTACTGTAGATAGATAAAATTTTCTGTGACAAGCTAACCAAAGTACAAAAGGGTGTTTCATTGTTCTGGCATGTCCCATAGCTTGTACCTAACTAAAGTAAGAAGCTTGAGAAACATCTATATTTACCTGATTAAAGGGAAATTGAGAGATCAAAATACTTATATGAAACAGCACATACCGAATGGGTTCTCCTATTTTTGTGACTACTCCAAATCAATAATTAATACTTTTTCAGCCGTTCCGGTATCCTCATGATTCACTTGATTGAAGGGACAGTACTTTTACTCAATATGCATCTTTGGTTGTTGTATATAGGTCGAAACATTGCTATCATTGTTTCTGTTTCTGTTGTTGTTGTGGTGCTGGTGATTTCTGCATTGCTCAGCTTTTGCTATCGCCGAAGTCAACAAAAACATTTACCGCTAGCAGAGGGTAAGCATTGAATTCATCTTTACTACACGTTTCATTATTCCTAAATTTTATATGATTATGTTTGTACCACTTCATCCACAAAAATCTTGAAGCAGCAGAGGTTTTCAGAACAAAGTGTGAGGATGAATCTGGGTCTAAGCTTGCAAAGATGTTAGACTTGGGTGCTATTAGAGTTGCCACCAACAATTTTTCTGAACAAAACAGCATTGTTACCGCCCGATCCAGAACTATCTACAAGGTATGAGGTTTTCCTTTTGATTAAGAATCCTCTGCATTCGTATGAAGAATTTATCACCTTGGATGTTCGCTTAGGGAACACTACCATCATTTGGGGATTTCGCGGTCAAAAGACTAAATGCAGAAGCAGGACTTGAGAAGTTGCAAAATGAGGTGAAAATGCTCGCAAGGCTAGACCATCCAAACATTATAAGGATGTTGGGATCTTGCATGCAGAATAACGAGAAGTTGATATGCTACGAATATATGGCGGGTGGTAGCCTTGATGCTGTTCTTTTTGGTATGTATTTAGTACAAACAGTTATAGATATAAACAATATTTTACGGTGGTTGGAATGGTACCCACTGGTACCAGACGGTACCACTATTTTTTAATTTTTAAAAAACCTTTATGCCCTTTCTAGAGATTAAAAAATAACAATATTGGTACTACCGTCTGGTATCGGTACCGTAGTACCGCCTATTTTTATACCATTAGATCTCCTCTAATGGACGGTTTCTATTTTTTCAATCACCGTAAAATTTGTATATTCAAATAGGACTGTTTGTATAAGAGAATAGATTGTTATCTTACCATCCTTAATCTGACGTGTGCAGATGAAGATGAGAGTGGAATCCCCGACTGGCCTTCACGTTTTCGCATCATGCAAGGGATTTGTGAAGGACTGCTGTATCTCCATGAACATTGTAGAATTGTTCATCGTGATATAGCGCCAAGTAATATTCTTCTTAGCGAGGGTTCCGTCCCCAAAATTTCAGACTTTGGTCTTGCAACTCTGCTTGATCAAGGTCAATACGAAGGGAAGGCTGATAACTTCAGGGGAACACCGTGAGTTGACTCTGTAGACATTAATATTTCATATATTTCTCAGTTCTTGTTTTCTGGTGACGTGTGACATATAAGCAGAATCGATCGCTGATGACGGTTTACTTACAAATTTTAATGAATGGCGCTCAGTGGATACAGTGCTCCTGAGCTGTTTTATGGCAAGTACTCTGTGAAGTCCGATGTCTACAGCTTTGGCGTGATACTTCTGGAGATAGTAACAGGCTGCAACGCTACATCATTCTGTAGAGAAGACACTGATGGCCTCCCAAGATATGTAAGTTAAAACGCCATTCCTCGCATATCTAACTGTAGCGGTACGCTACAGATTCATCGAAAATGTTACGCACTAAATTTTGCATTTGAAATGTCAGGTTTCATTTACAAAATCGATGATGATAATCCCGTCCCCACCCCCCCCCCCCCCCCCCCCCGCTGTCGACCTTAAGCTATTTGTTATTTCCGGTGAAGGTTCGGAAGCAATGGACTCAGGGAACAGCCGATCAGCTGAAGGATCCAAGGATGGGGGATGCGCCCAGAGGGGAGGTGGAAAGATGCATCCACATAGGCTTGCGTTGCGTCCAGGATGATCCAACAGTGAGGCCTACCATGTCCTATATCAGGAGCACATTAGCAGCAATTCAGCCGTAGCTGCGATCCAATCCATTGCTATGCGTTAAACGAATTTCGATGTTTTTGTTTCCATAAACTATGCAATATCTATCATTCTATTGTAATACAAAACAGAGGTGTTGTGATAAAACAAAAGAATGAAGAAACACGGGAAATAAATAGTATGTGGTGTTAGGAATGAAGGCAACTAGTATCACAGGAATGTTTAAATCATGGTAATGAATTAAAAAGAATAAATACTAGTGATACGCTAAATGGAGACCAATCTTGTGTTCGGCAGCATGCAGCTGGCTAATCTGTCTTGTCTAGACAAGTTTTAGTAGCGCAGTCCCCGTTGCTGCTTCAGTCTTCGCAAGGGAAACAAAAACCAGATGTTAGAGTAGATGTTTTATGTGAAATCATGCTCTACTAAGTACTGTATTCCTTGGCTCCCACCATTTTTACGTACCGGAGCCTAATATTCGGTACCTCTCGCTACCGATACCGTGGTACCGACTATTTTTAAACCGTTAGATTTTGAGACATTTCACAGTGTTTGAACAGGTACCCACCGGTACCAGGTGGTACCACATCTTTTTTATTTTTAATGACATTTATGTCCTTTGTAAAATTAAAATTTTAAAAATATGAGAATCGGCCCCACCATTTTCAGTTGGGACCCTCCTATTTGGTACTATCTAACATCAATACCATGGTACTGTCTATTTCTAAAACGTTAAATCTCCAAATATGGACGACTTCATTTTTTCCAACCATTGTGAAACTTGTATTAGTTTTTTTTTATGAACGGCTCCTATTTCTTCAACCACCAGTAAAACTTGTACTCCCTCCGTATTTAAATATAAATTACGGTTGTTTTTTTTCCAAAAACTCCGATCACTTGTGTTATTCAAAAAATTATAATTTTTTATTTATTTTGTTATGATTTGTTTTAACATTGTAGAGAGTTTGAGAATAACTAACTTTGTTATATGTTGGCATAAAATTTTTGAATAAAACAAAGGATAATACGGTGGGAATAGTTGGTACATGCTTGGCAGAAGAGGGCCCTTTCAAATGCTACCACGGCACAGCGGTCTTTGGTGTCGGCAAATTTGTAATAGATGGATCAAGCCGAGCGGCTCCGCGGCCCAGCTGAGCATGGGAGGCAAGCAAGGCGGGCAGCATTGCAGTGGTTGGTGAGAAGGAAAGACGCGGCTATAACGAATTAACGATGGATCCAGCGAGCCGCGTTGGCGTGGGTACATACAGTTAGTTAGGGGATATAATCAGATCGAATACGAATGGATATTGTTGATACTGTATTTGTTTTTATAATTTTTTTTCAGATTCGGATCGGATACAGATATTGAACGAATGTGTCGGATAAAATTTGAATGTCTATCAATATCATACTTACTCAACCTTAAATACTCGGATATGGATACGAATCGAATACTAAATGTCTAGATTCAAATACGGATCGAATCTTAATCTTTTAAGCGGATCGAAATTCGAATACGAACGAATAATATACGTGCCATTTACACCTCTGTATGCAGTCGTCGTCTTCGTTGTCCCCTATCGGCTATCGCCAACGGGCCATTGGCTTTTTCTCCCACCCAACCGCAAGCGCAAGGACCCCACATGGCATATTCAAGCCAGAGAGGCCTAGGGCGCCCTAGCAGCCTAGGTACATATATAGACTAGAGGGCTTCGTCGTCCTGTTGCCACCACGATCGATCTGAGTTATGATCCACTCCGTCAGTGGTCATCATCTACCAGGCATCGCCGATTCTGAGAACACTCCATCATATATTTCCCGGCCTAGCGCGATCTCATGCAGTGGCAAAGAATAAATTCAGCGTTTTCTTTGTCATTTTCCCTGCATCTTCTGATGCATGCATGCACGCCTTTTCCTCTCCTTCTGGTGACGAGGAATCAATGCAGCTTCCGTGTGCACTCGGATCGGTGGTCACGGCGAAAGCCTTGCTCGTTTGTCGGGTTGATGATGGCGATGCCTTCAGACGCCATTCATTTCTTTGGAAACATCATTGTTCTACTCTTTTTTCTTTTGTGTAGTGTGCTTTTTGGGTGCAAGCCCTGACCCTAAGGTTGGGTGACGGCGGCGCCTGTGGCGTCGCGATCCTTTTTGAAGGCGTCGCTTTGGATTCCTGCACCATGCCAAGGTTTTGCGCATCTTTCGCCGAGCTGCTAGGGCCATCGTCGAGTGTTGTGTGAAGTATAAGTGTGGTTCGGCTTGTGTTGATGTCCTAATGCAACCGTTCAGTATTTATTTCTCTTGTTGAGTTGTTTATGTTAGGGTTGTGTGATGCGTGTTGATGTTCCAATCCAACCGTCCGATGTCGTAGTTTGTTGGTTGTTCCGTCCATTCTAAATATCTTTTTTTTAATATAATCGGCTAAGTTTTGCCTAGATCATTTCAAATATATATATTTTTAGTTTCAAATCATCATATCTCACGGACGGCTGACAACACCGTGAAGGCCAGAAGGGCATCCAGTAGTGGCAGGTCTCTTGAGTCCTGTACTCTTGTGTAGACATTGATATATCTAGGATACAAACGTATATACATAGAGGAATGAATAAATCTAGTTAAGAGTAGTTGGTTTTATAGTGTAACCAACTAGTTACTTGGATTTGCGAGATTTGACTACATATTACCGGTCTATTGACCCCACCCTAGATTAAAATCTCAGCAAATATATGCATGAAAAACTCAAAAAAGATCAATTTAGTTTCTATTTTACTATTACTAATTAGAGGCTCCTACTATTACTAATTAGAGACTCTTTTAGGAGCCTCCACGTTAATTTTCACGAAACGCACCAGAAAAAAGATAAATCATATAAATGCTCAGAAAATCAAAAACATCCAACCATCAATTGGTAGATTGGAATATTAATAGCAATTAGATCTGTTTTCTAAATAATTACCTATCTCTGGCAGTATGAAAGGTTTTGAGTTCAACTCTCAATGAAAGCAAATTTCTTCTCGTTTTGGTAGATTTTTCCATTTTTAAATTTATTTTCTGAATAATTACCCACCTCTACCATTACGAAAGGTTTTGAGTTCAACTCTCAATTAAAGCAATTGTTTCTTTTTTGACAAATTTTTCCCATTTTCAAATCTACACTCAATTTTTTGTCAAAGTTTTTTCCATTTACAAATTTACACTACTAAATGATCCCGTAATTTTTTTTATAAAGATGCTAGAAACTATCTGTAAAACAACTATTTTGTGCCTAATCCTGCTATTACTAATTAAAGATTCTTTTTGGAGCATCCTTATTAATCATCACAAGATGCGCTAAATGAAATACAAAAATCATAGAAATTCTCAAATAATCAGAAACATCATATCATCGATTGTAGATCGAAATCCTAATATATGTTAGATCTGTTTTCTATATACTTAACAATCCGCCATCCATTATGCAGCTATAATAATAGATTTGTTTTCTAGAGAAAAGTTAAAACCTAAAATTTCTCACAAACATCCGAAACATCCTGTCATCCATCATATAGCTATAATAAAAATAATCTTTAGATCTATTATTGTTTCTAAAAAAATACCCATCATGTTATTATGAAAAATGAAATAAAATAATTCTCTAAATTTGTATAAAATTGTCCGCCATGCTATTATGAAGTATGAATTAAATAAGCCCTTAAATTTGCATAACAATAACGATTGCCCACCATGCATTGTAAATATCAATTAAATAACTATCTAAATTTGGATACAAAATACTCACCATGCAATTATAAAAAATAAATTAAAATAAATTTTAAATCTGCATATAAATTACCCAATATGCCATCTTGAAAGATAAATTAAAGTACTTTCTAAATTTTCATATACATTACCTATAATTCATTTACGAAGGATAAACTAAAATATCACCTCAAATATTACTAAAAATTAAATCTATATCTCCTGAACTACAGCACGTGCTCTCGCACGGGTTGATGAACTAACTATTACTAATTTTGATGTTCCTTTTGGAGCTTATATTAATCCTCACCAAACGCGCTAGCAAACAAGATAAATTCTAAAAATTATCACAAAAATAAAAAAAATCTGACCGTCAATCCTGTAGCTATATAATAATAGTAGTTATTAAATATATTGTATTTTCTTAAAAATTATCTATCATTCCATTATGTAAGATAAAATAAAGTAACCCTCTAAATTTATATAATAGTTATCCACCATGCCATTATAAAATACGAATTAAAATAACTCACTAAATTTGCATAAAAGTTACTCACGGTGTCATAGTAAAATACAAATTAAAATAACCCCTAAAGTTGCATAAAATTACTCACTATGCCATTATAAAATATGAATTAATTAACTTCATAAATCCACATGTAAATTCCAATATACTATCATGAAATATAAATTAAAATAATTCATAAATTTGTATATAAATTACTCATTGTGCCATTACCAAAGATGAAAAACTATCACATCTAATCTAATATTACTAAAGATTAAATCTATATCTCTAACTCTAACCCGTGCCGAGAGCACGGGTTGATGAGCTAGTACAACTAATCCAAATCACTTATCTTTGCGCACTTCCTTTTATAAGTGTCCATTTACTAACATAATACTATTATATACTTCGTGCTCTACCGGTTGTTATAAACTAATAAGTTACTGCATATGTTTTTACTATCTTTATTCGTATACATATATATTTATCGTGCGGCCAATGATTTATTGAACAACATTGTGCTATAGGGAACAGTCAAAGCATTTGATGAAGATATATATTTTTTGAGAGATTTTACATCCACAGGTACCAGAGCACCACTCTTTTTTTTATGTTTAATAGTCTTTTATGTCTTTTGTAGAATTAAAAATTTAAAAAGGTGGCAGTCCCACCATTTTTAATACCCGACCCTCCTGTTTGGTACTGTATATTGTGGTATCGTCTATTTTTAAACCTTTAGATTTTATTTGATAGATGACTCCTATATTACTTGTTTGGTAAAAAAAATGGTTACTTCCTTCCTTGGCCTAAAATTGTAAAACTCTCCTATGTGGCCAAAAATTTTGTTCTCTTTTCTACCTTGGCCCTTCCATCAGTTTGGAGACTGAATAGTGCCAAGTGAAGGGTAAAAAGACACTTTTGTCCCTAGTAATTGTACCATTGACAATCGGGGCCCACCAAGCTTTCCTTTCCTCTTCTTTCTCTGCAGAAGTCCGCCGCTGCTGGCCCTCGTGGCGTGCCCATTGGTGGCCACAGAAGCGCACCTTCGCGGAGCACTCGCCGGCCGTCACAGCATCCCCTCGCGGGAGAGCCTCTGCCCAGCCATCGCTGCGGCCCCTCGCATCGCGCCCGCCGACGGCCATCGCAGCGCCTCGCGCCCCCGCCCGGCCGTCGCGGAGGTGGGCATGACGGCCTGACGGGGACATGGCTGGGCTCAGCCACAGCGAGGCGCCACTGCTCAGCCTAGGAGCGAGCGTGAAGAGAGAGGAGAGAAAAGAACCGGAGGCAAAAATGTCTTTTTACACTACACTTTACTTCGTTGGACCCCTAACGTAACGTAAGGGACAAGGAAGGAATGTGAACAAAATTTTTGACCATATAGAGAAGTTTTAGAATTTTTAGGCAAAGAAAAGAAACCGTAGTTTTTTTTTGACAAAGAAGTAATTGTCTCTTTTTTCTAACCACCATAAAACTTTCACGTCCGATCCCTTCAGGACTTCAGGTAGGATTCTACTCATAGATTCGAGTATAGTCTTCAACTGGAATTATTCCATATAGCAAGATAACAGAGTAACAGACCCAGTCCAATTCACTTGGCGTGTGGTTTGCTTCTCATCTCGTCATCTATGGGCCTGCCACACCGAGATTTGAGTCTTCCTCGGCTTCAGTCTGGTTATACATGTTTTCTCACAGTCACAGCTACATTTGCAACGGAAAAGGGAAAAAAAAAACGTTCCAACCCATTGCCTTTGAGACAAACAAATACAGAGGAACTACTACTACTACTAGAATAGTAGCATTACCCACTGCCTTTGAGACAGGGAGCAAGAGAAGAAAGATGATGGCCCGTGTGTATATATAAGCGCGTTGCGTTTGAAATCGCCTATCTTTGATCGAATTGCATTTGAATATTTCAACTGGCAGGAGCGGAATATTCGTAGAAAGGTAACTTGCCGCTTGCTTTCGGCTGTAGCCAAAGGAAGGCGACGCCCGAGGGCGATGACTCTTCAAAGAATCATCGGTAGTGACCCATGGACGCGTAGAGATTTTATCTTATCCTGCATTCCTGCTCCTTCGTCGTACTACCCGGTGATCTCAACGCGTGATGAACCACGCACGCGCAAATGACAAACGATATGAACCTAGTTTAATCCCTCGTCGTAGGATGGGAAAAAAATCTGAGAAGATGTAGTAGGGACAATGCCAGGAAAAAGTGGGGGCTTTTCGCTTTTCAGGCTGTAATCCTTGCAGCTTCCCTGAAAAAACAGAGGAGGATTATTCATTATTCAGGCTCCTTCATTTGACCTTTTCTGTGTGTTCCGGCGCTGTCAGAATGTGAATTTCTGACTATGCTAGAATTTCTTTCCTTTTCCCTAAAGAAAAGGGGCAAACTTCGCGCTGCATTTCGCGCCACACTGCGTGCAACTCCTGGAGCATCTTCTTGACCTCCATTTCTGACCTTTCTCATCATGTTTCTTTGCACTCGGCATATATATACCTGCGCATGGTGGATAACGTTCCTTGGAGGATGATCTTGTCCTCCCTTCTCCATCCTCTTCGCTCTCTTTGTTGTGGCTACATGTTTCCAAGTTTTGGAGGGAGACAATGTGCTTATGTTCTGCCCAATGCTGTTTAGCGATATTTCACATGGGGTAACCAAAGCATGTAAAACCCCGTGCAGAAGTCCCTTTATAGCTCAGTCCATCAGTGGGATTCCAACATTGGTCGTTAAATCCATTAACCATGTTAATTGGGGAGTGTAGTGCCACTTAACATGTATCCAGGTAGTATGGAAGCCGCTGTCGAATCATGAACACTGCGGAGTGTGATTCAGATGGGAAGCAGAGCTGGATAAAGAGTTAACAAGCATGTAGGGGCATTTTTTTTCTCCTCGAAGAATCCCTGATCAAAAGCAGAGAGAAACTGAGCATTTTATGGTGCTGTTTTTTGTGTCGATTTTTTTAATTTTTCCGCTCACCTCAAATATTTTTTTCAGTTATAATTTATAAGGTGCTAGCTTTTACATTTACTTTCCACACACACAAACGCAGAATCTCTGTGTGTCCCTTCTGAATAGATGTCACTACTTTCAACTCAATCTCCAGTTCTGAGTTCTACATCACATTTCAGAAAAATCTCAGCTTCACGCAGAAATGCAGGAATGGCAACACTTGTTCTTTTTTACAGACAACCAGGTACTGCTGACACTGCAAATAGCAGGTTTATGGTAAGATACAGAAATCACACCAAATAGTTACGCCACACGTACTAACCAATTCCCTATGCAGAGCAGAGTAACGATATAAATACAGATTATACAATTAATACAATTGAGTCACCATACAGAATTTACACTAGTGCAGGAACAAGACATCAATGGCAGTTTCGTTTGTTTTAACTGCTCAGGGACTTCAGTATTCTTGCCCAAACATAAGTCTTGCTCTCTTTGAAGCCCTTACCATAGCCTTCCACTTCACAGGTGCACTCAATTTAACCCACCTATGGGAGGAAGACAGCTTCGTCATGCCGCTGCCAACATGTGGCAGTGTGCTCACAGTGGGTGCGAAGAACTGAGGTTTGTCAAGCAGAGGGTCTTTGAAAAACTCATCAATGTTGAAGCTGCTTTGTGTTGATAAAACAGGAATATCAGCTTGCATGCTCGGTGGGAAAGGAGATGCATACTGAGAAACCATTACTTCCTCTGGATACCATTGACCAAGTGAAGGACCTGAAAAAAAAAACTTTTGAGTGTACTGCTTTCAACTTCAATTATTACAGACAGGATTGCAGTAGTTGCATGAATTTTGATGACAGTATGTACCGTCATTTGTGAATGATGTCTGATTATCATCCTGATGGATTGCCAAGGCTGTTTGGTCCAGTGCTACTGATGCTATAATTTCATTTGATGCAGTAGTTGGGCAATGAAGTGTCACTGAACCTGCAGTGTAATTTGCATCCGGAGTTCCATACTGAACTTGAACTTCAGCACCAGAGTCCAGCTGGAGATCGATGTCAAAGGACACATCCTGGGAGAGTGTGATTCAGTCAGTAATAATATAAAAAAAATGTTTCAATGCTTTCTTAAAAGAAATTCTAAACAAATGCGCGCGCGCGTAATTTGCAGGTAATCCTCTATCATGGTGGCTGAAGCATGAACGTTTCATATGCCATAACAGTGAAATTTTGGGACATTCATACTGATTTACAAAATCGAAAAATAATCAATTACCAGCCATTTTGTTATTCTGAATTCTGAACCATATCTATCCCAGTCAAAGTAAAAGAAAATTACTGCGATTGACCTGGAGTTTAATTTCATGTCACAGATAAACATTAGGCATTACTTACAGTTTCATTGTTTTCTTGTAAAGACGGTAAGGCCGTCACTCGGATGGATCCAAGCCTTTCAAATGTACACGGCTTAGATTGAGTACCAGAAAATCCATTGCCCTCTGAAGTACCTTGCTCATCTGCTTCTTTAATAAGATCTGGAAAAACTAAAGCTTTCATGTCAATAAACCATTATGACTGAAATAAAGAAAATATATATAATATAACAAGCCTTCACCATTGGGTTCAGTAGACTTAGGCCCAGGAATGATAGATCCCTGTAGAGTACTGCAGCTAAGTGGTCTTGGTTGGTTATTATACATTTCATAATCAGGTTGATGGTAGGTCATACATCTATATGCATCCTTACTCCATTCTTCTACTTGGGCCTGCAAAGGTATAAACATGATAACTTTACTTCCAGTGTTTACTAGAATGTTTACTCATATATAGCAAAATGCAAAACTAAAAATTTATTATCCCGAACTCTCTTCTGAAACTTCACGACCTCTTCAACACCTGCTAATGTAATGAACACATTGGTGTGGGTGACAGTTTAGATTTTATTTTCAAACAACTCAATATGTTGTTGCATCTGTTTCTTCATGCGATCAAAGCAATATTTTTACCAACCAGAAATAAAAATGTTATCTTCATTTCCATGACCCTTTAATTAAAAAACAACGGAAGAAAACAGTATGTTCCATTGCCAAGACCTTTTTGCTGATGTACTTCTTTGACATCAAGTGCTGTATGTGAACTTTAAACATTTGAGAACGGATGCCCACAATTCAGGCTCTTCTAACCGATATCACTGTGGGTGTCAGAAAAATACCTTCAAAAGTGTATCAAAATCACCAAAAGCATTATATTGACCAGCTATTGTTGCACCCTCAATCTGACCCAGAGAATTGAAGTACAGTCTAATTTTCTTGTCTTCGATAAAATGAGAGTAAAGGGATCTCCCAGGATTGCACTTCTCAGCATGATTAACAATAGTTTTCCAGACAGCCTGTGAGGCGTTACCGAGAATCTAGACAGAGAAGGAAGTAACCTGTGATAACAATTAAGATTCAACCAGAATAAAAAAGGTATGAAAAGAATTGTTATCTTACCTTGTGCAGAGATTTGGGATCGTTATAATACAACCTCAATAAGTGCTTCACTAAAGTAACACCACTCTTTTCCAATGCCTGATGGAAGACACCACCTTTTGCAATCCCTTTAAGGCGCCACACTTCATCGTCCATCCTTGGAATAACACGTTTTTTGTATCCTGCAAGTTTATGAAGTATATCAATCCATGTTTTATAAATTTCTAAAGAACAAAACTGAAGATAAAAAAATCAAACTTGATTTTAAGATTACCTTCTCCACGGCGGTCCTTTACAGTGAAAGGTTCAGTAATGCCTTCTTGAACTCGTTCACCGAGATCATCAATAACCTTTACCCCAAGTCTGAACTGTCGACTCCTTGTAAAGCTGGAATTATCGATGAAAGTAACATCACCGAGATTGGCTTCACCATTTTCCAGTTTAACATCAAGCTTTCCTGTAAGCACCGCCCCAACTTTGTCACGTGGACGTACTATATGGTCGTTAAACTCCTCTGATGTCCAGCCCTCATGATTATCTGCATTGAAGTCACCATCGAGAACTACAATCTTGATATTGGAGGAAAGAAGACGGGGACAGTTTCTATCTTCCTGATTGCTTACAACCATTTTTATCTTAATGTGACCCCCATCCGCTGCCCGGATGTTCCTTTTTGTAAAAATTTCATCGCTCATGCTATTAACAAAACTGAGTTTGTAGGTTGGACGACGGTTCTGTTGAATTGTTGCTCTGCAGATACAATGAATATGCGATACAGATAATGTTTGCAGTTCATGAGTCTAATGACACAGGTTCCAGAAGCTTATGATGCTAAAATTACCCAGGAGCATTAATGAAGCTTGTAAGTACTTTCCTCAGCTCTTCCGGTATCTGTAAAACAGGAAAAAAGAAGATTTGAGGGGTCAGCAGTTGCAGAATGCTGGATAATGCCATTCTTGTTTACAACCTTAACACAATTTAGCAGTAAATATCATCAGTATCTATCAGTGAAAAAAAGGAGTGCTACTTTACCACAAGAACAGAAAGATGGATAAAATCTATTCAAACAATAACAGATCAATAAATTAAGTTGTCATTATTCATTTTGAAATCCACAGTTAGGGGGGACATCACATCATCATCGACAGCATCCAACCAAAAAACTCTGCATCTAGCCAAAGAAAAAGTGATGATTTAAACATTTTGGGAAAATGTTGTAAATATCTCAGCAGGGTCTCTAAAATACCATTTGAACCATGATTTCGATTGTAATATATTTGCAAAATCCAGTAACACTGTGATATTAAATTAATTTTTTAGAGACAAATCTGCTGTACAGATTTTTCTTTGCCTAATAAACATTAACACAAAAGGTTTTAGTCAAAGTTAAAAATATATTGACCGTCAAAAAATATTTTGTCAAGATTTATTTTTTTCCTTTAACCCAGAGGGTATTGAATTCACTACGATGAAGTTTGAAATGTCATGAATTGAATATTTTAACGATGATTATGTTCATTTCTTCAACAAAAACCAAAAAGAAACATGGCATATATGTTATACGAAGATAATCCAGCGTTTATACTAGGTAATGTTCCTAGTTCCTACGAACATGATTACCCTGCTAATGGCAGCCTCCATCGCGTCCATCCTGGTGGTGAGCTCCTGATGGTGCCTGCATCCCCTAATCTCACTGCAAATGTCCATCCACACATACGAAACCAGGTCAAGAATCCACATTTCCACTTCGTAGTGGTACGACAAGTTGTAAAGAAAAGTATAGATAAATAAATAAATACTCTCTCGTATTTAAATATAAGTCGCGTTTTATTTTTTTCTAAAATTTTGATTGTTCGTTTTATTCAAAAAAAATTAGTGTAAACATATAAGAAAACTACTCAGACTCAAACTCTCTACGATGATAAAACAAATGACAACCAAATAAATAAAGAATTGTAATTTTTTTTTAATAAGACGAGTGATTAAAGTTTTAAAAAAAATCAACCAAGAGTTATATTTAAATATGGATGGAGTATATAAAAATATAAAAGAAAAGAATATTGCAGGTACTGGGATCAGGATCGGATCTTGAACAAATACTCCTACAAGAGAATGAAAGTTTTTGGCTTTTGCAGACATTGAGAGAACAGAGAAAGAACGCCAGAGAAGAAAGTGGCCAGTTACTGACAGGTCGAACGACCGGCACCGCCTCGTTAGCGCCGGCGGCGGGTGCGTTGACCTTGGTCCGCCGCCGCCGCTGCCGCCGCCACCGGCACCACCATTAACTCCTCCGGCTCCGCCGCCGCCGGACCCCCCACTGCCCTCCCGCCGCCGCTTCGGCGGCATCAGACGCCTAGCGCTGCAGCTGTGCTCCGCCGCGCCGCCTCCACTCCAAGCGTCGGCACTCCTTGCTGCTTGCGCCGGCGCTTGTCCTTGTGCTGAGCGCCGCTGTCCTGCTGATTCACCCCGGACCCGGACGCATTTATAAGGGTCGCGAGGAGAGATGGCGAAACTTGCCGTGCTTTTCCCCTCTCCATCGATGATGGCGTGGAACTGCAGTGTGCACACTGGGCTTCCATTTTCTAATTCGGAGCTGACAGTCGATGAAGCTGAAAGAGACACATTTGGCGGCACTCCGACCGGACAAGGTGGGCCCAACTGGAAATCAGAGGATCTGGCCTAAATCTTGCGGCAGTGGAGTTATTTCGAGGAAAGAATGCAGAGCCCAAATGATTGTGCATGCACATTTTAAACGAGACATGATAATAGTTTGTATATATACATATTACGAGAGCGTGTGGAAAATGAGGGTGCGGAGGTGGTACGAAACGAGGGTGTATCCTATTCCATGTCTTGCACGCGTATTTTTACTGGAGTGTCAAATTGAACGCTTAAAGTGTATAAGCCTGTCCATTTACACCATCCGCTAAAGACGGTTTGGACGGTGCAGAGGTCGCATATCCACTTCTCCTATTTTGTCTTTTTTTATATGCATGTCCTGTTGGCTTGTCATGTCGGTCCTCTCAAAATGTACATATACGTCTATTTGCACGGTTGGATCCGGCCATCCATTCTCTGCACATATTAAAACATCTTATTTTTGAATGATGGCAAGAGATTGTACCTATTTCATAGAACGGAGAAGAGTTTGGTACAAGAATTAGGATCGGACTTGGCTAAAGGAAAAAAAAAGAACATCATGGCCTCATGGGACGATTGGGACGGTTAAACACCTTTAGATATCACTCTAAGGTTTTGTTTTCACACAATTATACATTTTTCATACTTCTTAGGAGTCAAACCCACAACGTCATGGTCGAGCACCCTCACCCGTAGCCTCCAAGCCATCTCACCAAAGCACTGATTATTGTTGATAGCACTATATACAGCATTTTTCCTCACTAATGCTTGTTGTCTAAAACTTTGGCCAATTATTTAGATATATATTTAAGTGGTTGTTACAATGATTGGAAAGTACTGATGTTACTTTTAGGATAATCCATAGGTACCGTTGGTACTTATAGGATATTTGCTATTATAATTCATATAATTTTAGATGTGGAATTTTTCTTTTACCTTTATGGTTAAAAAAATATTTAAATTGGAACTGGACCCACGTTTTTTACTTACCGGTCCCACTCTTTTTTGGTATTGGTAGGATAATCCATAAGTATCGTTGGTACTTATAGGATATTTTCTATTATAATTCATATAATTTCAGATGTGGAATTTTTATTTTAGCTTTATGCTTAAAAATATTTAAATTGAGACTGGACCCACGTTTTTTACTGGTCCCACTCTTTTTTGGTACTGGTAGGATAATCCATAAGTACCGTTGGTACTTATAGGATATTTTCTATTATAATTCATATAATTTCAGATGTGGAATTTTTATTTTAGCTTTATGCTTAAAAATATTTAAATTGAGACTGGACCCACGTTTTTTACTGGTCCCACTCTTTTTTGGTACTGGTAGGATAATCCATAAGTACCGTTGGTACTTATAGGATATTTTCTATTATAATTCATATAATTTCAGGCGTGGAATTTTTCTTTTACCTTTATGCTTAAAAAATATTTAAATTGGAACTGGACCCACATTTTTTACTGGTCCCACTCTTTTTTGGTACTGGTCCAACTCATTAATATTACCTGATTGGTGCTTTCTAATTCTGAACCCATTGAATCTCATAAAATAGAGGCTCACATTAATCCCCAATCATTGTAAAACTTGTATATATCTAAATGGCTTGAAATAAATATTCACTACGGAGGTCATAGATACACAAGAAATATTTATTTTTCACATAAAGTTTGTATATGTCTCGGTCCTTGTGAAAAGAATCATGAATTTCTAAAAGAAGCCAGAATCAAAATTACCAAAGCAGGAAAGTTTTCATGCTAGCTAGGTCATTAAGAAGTTTCATGCCAATGTCCATATTGGCGTGGAAGAAGGATATGCACCTGAGAAGCAATGCAAAGATTCCAAGGGAAAGCGTGTGCCTTGAAAAAAAAAAAGGAAAAGCGTGTGACTGTTTATTCAATCAGGTGGGTACTCATGGTTGTTTTGTGCTATGCTCACACAACACAACTCCATGCAGTCATGCATGGCGTGGGTATCGATTGAAACTTGAAGTTGTTTTAATTTATTGCCAACCTCAAATCCCATGAATTGTTATATATAATAATTAACCAGTAGTTAGGTATGCTTGGCTCTATATATGACGTGAAGCATGTATAAATAATCGACAAAAAAGATTTGGGACGATGAAAGGTAAGTGAACTGCAACATCAGTGTCTGATACTCTGTTGGTAAAACAATGTTTGTCCAAATGAACAGTTTTTTTTTTTTTGTTAAATTTTCAAGGCAACGTTTGTTAGCAATTGTTTGCAGTACTGGTTCCCACGCAGAAGGCGTATTTCTTTTTTACTAATTAAAGTGAACTCCAGGATCTACAGTCCAGTTATTATCAGCGTCGTGCGCATGATGACTAGGGTAATTAATAATTAAACTCAGTAGGAAATGTCTAGTGGTAGTAGTAACACAATTCGATGAGAAAGCCGCTTGGCGCGCGCGCACCGCGTCCGGTCAGTCCAGCTGAGCTGATGAGCTGAGTCCTGAGTGAGCTGATGACTGAGGCTAGTGATGAGCATACGGTACGTCAGCAACGAGGACGGGTCTCGCGTCATACCGAGTGGCTGAAGCCGAAAGCAGCTAGGGGGTAGCGGGGCTTTCTCTGCTGCACGCCGAGGGGTACGGTGCGTGCATCCCATGGACGCATGCAGCCGTCGCCACGCGAAACGCGGTTGCAAGTTGCAAACAGTGCTCGTTGAGGAAGAGGTAGGTAGCCGAGGCCGCAGCCAAATCACTGCTGTAGAATCAAATCCCATCACACCCAAGTAAAACTCGGTCTGGTTTGTTGATTGATTGATTGATTGGCGGCGGGACCAACCACTGCTCGGAGCGTTTGCATGCCGTCCAAGTAATGAAGTGGTGGAGGATGGCCGGTGGGCAATCATAGCGCTGGTATCTTGTTGGTCTAATATAGGTCAAAAATGATAATTTAACTATAGAAAACAAGAACTGCTACAAGTTATTTAAACGAGTAACTAAAAATAAGAAAAATCCAAATATAGCACTGATAGGGACACACTGTTTTTTTGCAGAACCTTTTTTTTTACTACTTTTGTTGTACGGAGTGCCGATGGCGGCCAAGCAAAAGGTGCGCGGGAGGAAAATGCATTATGCACGCCAACTTTCATTATTTCTTCAGGGAAAAAAGTTGCCATGGCATTATACCACCAGCAAAATAACTATGTATTCTCTCCATCTTAAATTGAAGGGTTATACTTCGTTCATTACCTATGTACGTATATTAATATGTATACGTACTCATGTTAGTAACCTAAAGATGACCCTGGGTCTTCATCTTGATGAGCGCCCTTAGCTTCCTTTGATGTTGACGCGTCAATGATCATTGCACATTCATGCATGGCTTAATTAATGCCACTAGCTAGATAAGATACATCGTATATGTGGACACGTATATGGGTTATCCTCTCTCTCTCTCTCTCTCTCTCAAAAGGTAGGGGGTCCCCATTCTGTGATCGAGTAATAATTAATCTTGCTCATTTTTGTCATGTCCCTTGTACTGTGCCCCTTCCTCGATTGTTTACTCCTACATACACACCCCCAAAGATTTGGCCATCTTTTATATTTTCTTTCCTCTCGGTGTACGATCTGCTTCAAGGAAA